>JAKWJA010002497.1:2431577-3031577 GCA_027704765.1 Solanum habrochaites | reverse complement strand
ATCGATGAATAATTATAATATTTATACATGATTAAAATTATTTTTTTAACGGAATGTAATGTACATGATACCTGCATGAAGACAGTCAGGTTGGTATGGAAGACCTGCACCTGTCCTTGGATAAGGATGCCCACCGTAGTATACGTGGGCCCACCCACCTCCACCAATATTTCCAGTCATTGCCGCAGCAGTGTTATGACGCACTGCAGCAGCAGTAGAGATGGAGGCGGAGGTAATATTCCTCCGCCTCCATCCTATAAATAACCGGTCTGTATCTGACCGGTGACGGTCAAACAAAACAATATCACCAGCATCAAGACGTTTTTCCTTGACAAAACGACTCCAACCTTTAGTCAATACATAGCTCTGGCTACTATTCCAATAAGAATATCTAAATCTCCATGATTTTCCAGACTCATCTTCAAAACTCAGTAATAATCCCTTTTCAGTACCGCCATCAATATTATTACTATTACTATTATTACTACCGCTGAGAGGAAAATACTTCTCAGCGTGCTGTTTAGGGATAACTAACCTGTTAAGCTTTCCAACATCACTTGGAGTTAATGGTTTCTCAAACAAATGATCTCTTGGAATTTCTTCATTTTGTACTAACTCGTCATCTTCATTAGTACTATTGTTGTTCATGTTGTTGTTGAGGTTAAACTCAAACATATTTGGGAATGAGGGTTGTTGTTTTTTGGTCCACCAAAATGTTTCTGAAGAAATATGGTTTATGGACATTTCACAGAACAAAAAAGGGAGATATATAAAAGTAGATTTTTTATATTTTTTTTTTTTTTTGCAAAAATGATGTAGGAAAAGGTGGGTATTTAAGGGGGTGGGGGAGTGGGGGTTAGATAGAGATGTAAGTACGAGAGTACTTTACTTTAAGGTATTTTGCGTGATAAGAAGAAGAAAAATCAATCATTATATTCAGTGCAATTTACTAGGCAGCTACCAAGTACTCATACATCACATACCTTGTCTCTTATGAAGTTTAGTAAGTACTTAAACTTTGGATTATATTTGATTAAATTTGTATTAATATTCATTTCTTATTAGTGAGTAGTGAACCATCTTGAAAATTCACATAAGTAATTTAATTTAACATGAAATTTATATATTGAAATTTATTATTTAAAAAAAAATCTTTAATAATTGTATAGTTATAAATCATTAAAGATAAAATAAAAAAAGTAAATTAACATAAGCAGATGGTCTTTTGAAAATGACATTTTTATATTCATAAAGCAGTGTAAAATCTGGATAATTGTACTCTTTTTAAATCTATTTATAAAATTATATTAAATATTATTTCTAAAAACGGTCTAAAAGTAGATTTATGTGACCAGCTCAAAATGTTGCTTGTTAATAAAACTCTTTTTTTGTTGTTGGTAGAAATTAATTGATTGTACTTTTTCACGTGGATCCCATTGATATGATTCAAATATTTTTTTCCCTATGTAATTATGTACTAGAATATGTAAGACTCACGGGATTATTGCCTTTTCTTTTAATCGTGTGGGAGAAAAATGGTATATAGTGTGTAATATAATGAGTGTGAGAAGCAAAATATAAAAGATAAAATTGATATTTGGTGGCACTGAAATTGGCAGAATATGTATCTTCAAATGAATCTGGGAAATAAAAAAAAGATTGTTTTTCTTATAGATATCATTATATATTGTCGTAATTTAAAACTTATAAATTTTAAATTTTGTAATAATTTCAAATGTTACTATAATTGTACGTGCTAACTAAATCTTTTAATAAAACTGTATTTTAAATTTTTTTATTAAATTTAATTAAATAAACATTTAAATTCTGACTCTCTCCCGAATACATGAATATAATGCTATGAAATACAGGCCATGTTACTATGTTTGTTGGCTGGCTAAGGCCTTTGTGCTTAAACCAAACAAACAGATCATGAAGTGAGTAGGCCCACCCAGCTGACACTGTACCACTTCTAGGGGTGGGTGGGTGGGTGAACAAACATGCTAAGTTTTATAATTTTATTTAAATATTATTTTATTCATTTTATTTTATATGATTCGAGTTTTTAAATTTATCTTTGTTTGCATAATTTTATTTTAATTGATATAAAAAAATGATATATTTAATATTTAGTAACAATATTAACATGAAAATGTTTGTTTTACTGTTGTTGATGGAACAATTTATAAGTGTATAGTTTTTGTGATACTTTACGTACACCAGAAGATTTTTTTAAAAGTTAAAATTAAAATTATGATAAGTCAATATATATTGAAATTAATTCAATTTTTTCATTGGAATTGTGACTTGCATATGATGTGAATATAAATATCTGAAGGACTAAATAATTCACATTATCATTATTATTACTGTTGTTATTATTGTCATGTATGTAAGTTAAAATGCTTTAAAGAATTTTGTCTCCAAAATTTTATTATAAATTATGACCCACCACCTTATTTTGAGCCTGACGCTCGTACAGTAAGTTTTTGCACCTGATGCATCGTATAGTAGGTATCTTCGTAATAATAATAACCTAGGACCACCTAAAAATAATTTTCATACCAACGATTAGTGAAAAAATTTAATATCCACTGCTATAAAATGTTGCTACTGGTTTTTAAAAATAGTATTCTATTGTTTAGAGCGTTGTATCTAAGTCCATTTTTATATATTCAATTATTCTTATGAAATATTTGTTATTTTTTACTATTAATAGATATCAGATATTGGGACAAAATAAACTAATTGAGTACGTTTGATTAGTTTGGTTCCATATAATCGTTAATTATATGATTTGAGTAGGTTATTTAATATTTATATATATACTTCTTCTTTTTTTTTTTTTTGGGGGGGGGGGGGGGATTGAATGCAAAATTGGAAAATAAGCGTGCTATATATTTGGTCCCCGTTGTTTATTTCAACACGCTAATCGCCCACACGTTTTCCCTTTTTTTTTTTTTTTTTTTTTTTATTGTGTGTGTTGGGGTGAGGGATTAGGGTTAAGCCTAAAGACACTTTTTACATGAGGAATTTGAAAGGTAGATAGTAATGATTTGAAAGTTACCTGTAATTAGGGATGGTGGTTTAAAATCGAATCGAGATTAATAATCTATATTGAAATATATAATTTTGATTTAATAATTTCAGTTAAAGTTTAGTTCTATACTTATATTGTTGTCTATTTCTAACTTTTGGTTATCCTTCGTGATGTTAGTATTCACTTTTGAGAAAAGACATAATTTGTTAACTCATGATTCATTTGATTAGTTATTCTATTTTAAGTGATTTTTGTAGAAAAATAATAATAATAAATTAATAATAATTAATTATCAATAAATTAATATATTTTATAACAATTTAACATATATATAAGTTTATAACATTAAATTGATAAATTTTAAAATTGATCCGAATCGTACGAAAAATAGTTAAATAAGTCACGTGCATGACAGCAACATTATTGACGTTTGGCCATTCCTAGTTTAATTTTATGATGATGATGAGGATGAAGCTAAGAAGAAAACAAAAAAGATAAAAATAATAAAACAAAATAAATTGAATAGAGAAATGGTGAGATGTTATTAATTATGAAGATGATGAGATAAGATTTGTCCAATGAGAATAGAAAAGAGAAGGAAACCGCCTTTTTCTTCTTTAGAATTCGTGTTTCAATTCTCTCCTCTCATTTTTCTCTAATTATTTGAATTTAGATTTGGACTTCTCTCTCCAATCTCATTTTTTTAAAAACTAAATTAATTTATATGCAATTCAATTTATTTCATCGAATGTGTGTATAATTTTTCTGTCAATAGGTATTTATGGACGAATAAAATAACTAATATTAAATATGTGTATGTTTTCTGTCATTAGGTATTTATAGACGAATAAAATAACTAATAAAGATCCAAAGATATTTTTATTTTAATTTATATGATGTATTTTGAATTAATATATTGTGTCTAAGAAAAAATTAAGAGTAAAGTATAGATATTTATATGAATATAAATTGTTCTATTAAGAGTGAAATTAGAATTTTAAAGTTAAATTATGATTAATATAGAAATATTGAGCGTAATATGCAAGAGAGAGAAAAAGATTTATGAAATTTATAGTTTTAAATAAGGTATAAATATTTTGTGAATATAAATCAATCCATTAACATTTGTTAGGATTACGTTATTCTGAAATGAGTTATCTCAAAATAAATTATTTTAATGTAAAATCTAAATAATAAAAAAATAATTTCAAACTCTCTAATAATTAATGTCTCTATTCTTGCATTTTAGAATGTGTAGAATTACAATTTTAAAGCCAAAACGTTACTAAATATAGATATATACTATTTGTCTAGTCATATAAATTAAAGACGTTATATTTTCTATGATTTTAGGGGAAAACTGAATGTAGACATTAGCTAAAGATTTGTATGTAAACATTTGGATACAGAGAATTCTGCAATGTTTTGACTCTTAAAGCACGTCGTCAATGGTCATCATTTAATATAAATATATACGTTAATCTTTTTATTAGAATAAATAAAATAAAATATGTAGCAAGTGATCGAATCTATACATTTCATGTCCACTATTTGAAATGGTCTCCCCCTTTTTGTATGTTTGTGACAAGTTGGTAGCTAGACTCTAGCATTTATTACTATAAAATATATCTTCACAAGTTGAAGTTAAAAACTTATAATATATAAATATATTTTTTTGTTTAATTTTGTTTCATTATTGTTGATATTGATGTTTTTTAATTCAGGTTATATATAAGTAAATATTTTAATTTGTATAAGATTGAATAAATGAATACATAAGTTCAACAGACATAATATAAAATCAGTTCGAATATGATATCTCATCAATTGGCATATAGGATATATACGTATTTTTGTTTAATTTTATGCAAATTTAAGTTTAGTTATATATACTTAAAATTAAAGGGCATACATTCAACTAGAGGCAAATTAAAGATACCGCGTGTATATATGTATTATGCATTTTGATAACCTTTCATGTTAGATTAGTTATTTGTTTTGTCACAATTTATATAACCTTTTTCTAAGTCCGTCCAAGAAAGAATGACACATTTTTATATTTTATATATATTTTATAATAGTAATTGTTTCACTTGAAAATATTCATTTGAAATTCTTTTTTTCTTAAAATTCGTTTGAATACATCTTAGATGCTCCAGCGGTTTATCTTAACAAGTTTCATTTTAACCAACAAGAATTGTGATGAAGTGGTAAGTATTTTTTCATTTTTAATCAAGAGGTCTCGGATAGTCCCCTTGGATACTGAATCGCTCTTGTTAGGGAACATTTTGTCGTAAAAGTTTTTGACGCGAATTTGAATTAAGTTGAGCTCTAATATAATATTGGACACCAAATTGAATATATATATATATATATATATATATATATATATATATATAAAAGTTTCATTTTCCATGAATATGGTTAATGATGAGTACGAATCATCAAATTGAACACGATCCCTTTTATCTCCTCAACAAAATTTAGGATACATATTTTACGTGTTTAAGACAAATCCCACCTCATTTTTCCAGGTAGATTCAGACACCCTTGAAAACGTACGTATGAGTAGTTGTTTAATAAGTAGATGTTGGGGAAAAAAGACACATAAAAAAATAAAATTGTATAATTGAGGTTGTTGGGAAGCTTTGTGTCTTCCAAATCTCAATAATAAAAAAAAAATATTGTGTCATCTTATAAGATCAATCATTAACACATATCTCACATGCCCCTTCCAATCTCTTTAATTTTATTAAAAAGATAAAGTCAAAAATCACCTTCCATTTAACTTAATTTGGCTCCAATTCACGAGCAATATTATTTATACATAAAATAAAATACTACCCATCTATTTAAGTTCACACAATCATTTATCATAGGAATATAATGCATAGAGTGACACGAAAAGTAAAAAATTCACATTTAACTCGTTTGAGATTGAAACATAATAATCGAGTCAATATAGATTGAGTTAGTTGATTATTCAAAAAATATTCTTATTTCATCTGTTAAATTTTGTATATGCTTACGCCTCTGAAACGTAATAATCGAGCCAATATAGATTGAGTTAGTTAATTGTTCAAAAAATATTTTTATTTCATCTGTCAAATTTATATATGCTTACGCCTTTATTAGTTGTCTTCTAAAACCTTAGAAACTATTCTTTCTTGCTGCCTATCTTTGAGTTTATCAACCAACCTAGCATTTTTAAATCGTGACGCTTGACGATGATGTAGTTGTAATAATCCTCTAATTAAAAAGTATGTTTTGTAATATAATAACTAGTTAACAAACAACCACTACCAAAGTATGAGGTTTATCTTTTATTTTGGATTAGATTATTTATTAAATGGGGTCGTTAAACATATGAAGGGTGTCTAATGGTGTCAATCTTGTATAAATAAAAAATAATGATACTTATGAAGAATATAATTAATCCACTAAGTAATTAGTTTTTTATAGATTTTGTCTATTTATGGTTAGTTAATTATATGTTCTATATATAAGCATTAAAGAATTAAGTACTTACCATCATGAGTTAATTAATACTTAAATTGAAAGAACAAAGTTTGAACAAATTGATACTTAATCAAATGAAACTTTTTGAAACTCCAAAACTTTTTTAAAAAAAATTAAAAAAATCCTTACATGCATATTATATTGTTCATGTTTGATCATGGAATACATTTCAAATTGTTAGGTGAGGAATCTACCATATTGTTGAGAGGATTTTTATTTTTAAAAATGTTAGCTACATTATCTTAAATATAAAATATTAGTGTCCAAATGGGATGGAACAAGACAATATCATGAGATATTTGGGTAAAGTGGTGACTACTTTGAAAAAGTGAGGTGATAACAAAGAATTTATAAATTAAATACTTCCAAATCTGGACTTGTCCAATTCCCAAGTGAGAAAACCTATCTGGTGGGGTATAAGGTTTGTTCATCGTAAATTAATATTATCGAATTATTATTTTAAAATAATATATAATAGAAAATAGATTCTCCAAATAATTTAAAAAAAAAACATAGTTTTTCGTATATGAGCTATAATTTATAAATTTTTTAAATATTTTTTCTGTCTAATAATAGTTATTTGTTATTGACATGACGTAAGTATTAAGAAGATGGGAGTAATTTTACTAAGTGACACTTATTAAATATAAGTTATATAAATATTAAAAAAAATAGTAGTTGATATCAAGAATAAAATAAATATAAAATAGTAAATTATTCATTAATTTTATAAATTAAATAAATATTATTTAACATTTTAAAATAATATAATAGAAAAATAAATACAAATAAAGATAGTATCATTTAATTAAAATAGTCATTAACTATTTTTCGAGAGAAAATTTGAGTGAAAAAAAAATATTCATTAATGTTATGTACGACATTTGATTACCTACTGAAACTCCGGGATAATATTTTTATCTTATAATCATAACAGCACAATAATAATTATAATAATAATAATAATAATAATAATAATAATATCAACAAAATGAAATAATAATAATGACTTGGAGAATTTAAAATGCAGCCAGGTATACGTGAAATAATA
The DNA here is from genome assembly GCA_027704765.1 of Solanum habrochaites. Taxonomy (NCBI): domain Eukaryota; kingdom Viridiplantae; phylum Streptophyta; class Magnoliopsida; order Solanales; family Solanaceae; genus Solanum; species Solanum habrochaites. The sequence goes on along the minus strand of JAKWJA010002497.1, from coordinate 3,023,967 downwards.
ATGACCAAGTCTTTCTTTAGTGAGTTGGCATTATTATTAATTCATTAAAATAAATCAAATGCATCTTAAAATAAATTAAAAATAAAATATTAGATTGTATTAGTGCAATGTAACATATATCTGCCTAAAGATTATATTAGACCAAGAACAATGAATCATAATCTAAACAGTTGATACGCATCTTCCAATTTAATTAATCACTAATTATGGGGATTAAAATAAAAGAGTACTGTCGGTAATTATATTTAATTGAGCTAATATTTTATAATTATTTGATGTTGATAATTATTAATTTGGCATCTAATTAAGTAAGTATACAATTATTTTCTAAGTAATATGATTATATATTAATTAACATGTGTTTCATCGAAATTAGAATTAAACTTGAGTCAAAGTGTTGCTCTTTGCGTCATAGAAAGCCATATAAATAAATAATTAAAAGGAAGGGTATGTTGGGATTAGAACCTATATATATATATATATATATATATATATATATATATATATATCAATTATAAGTTAGTTCATTAAGCTATCAAAACATATAATACATAATCAAAGTTAGCTATTATTTTTTAACATTAATCCAAACAACACAACAAAAATTACTATAGATATAGACATATAGTGCAGGGTGAAAAAATATTATTTTTTATGAAAACATTATTACAAATTTACAATTGACTATTCTGATTAATTAAGAATGTGCAAGGAAAAATTCTGTCCTTGGATCACTAATAATTTGGGTCAACAATAACAATCAACGTATAATTATTTTTTATATGATATGTGTAAATTCATAAAAAAAAAAATTGGCCAGGGTGGTCAGACTAATTTTCGGTAAGATATCATATAATTTTGTCCGTCAAAATTATGACAGACGAAAGAAATCATCTGACTATTTTTCTAATCTCCATTAAAATTTAAATCTAAAACTTTCAAAAAATTTAATCACTTAGTTGATTATTGAGTCACGCTCGAAATGACATTGCTACTTATTTCGTGTAATTTAAGCCGTTATCTTGGTATGGAGGAAGCGCATGGACGGAGTTAGTAGTTTGTAAGTGGATTTCTTCAAATTCAGTAGATTTTTTTAAAGAAAATATTTATATATATTAAATTTGAAATTAATATTATTTAAAATTATCATTATAAAATTTAAATTCATAAAATCAAAATTAATTTTAATTTTGCTCAACGGATTTATCTAAAAAATACCTACCTATGTAAAAAATATCTTGGGTAGTGGATAATAAAGAAGTTTTAGACCAAAGTGTAGTTACGTCTATATTTTTGCTTCATAAATCGAGTTTCACTTTTTTGGTTGGACTTGTTTTATTGATTGATAAGAGATGATTTTGATGGACCACAAAGACTTGATGATCATCAATTATAATTGCATCTCAATCCTAAGAAGTTAGTTATTGTGGTAGATTATAAATTTTAAAGTGATAGAAAATTAATATTTTAAAAATAAATAACATAGATACATTTCTATTCCTTTTTATTCTTCTCTTGTATATTTCGAATGTAGAAAAATTTATGAAATTTTTTAAATGTCTTTTTAAGAAAATATATTACTCTTTATATATGCGTGAACTATGATTTACAATAGTATTACCTACAAGACCTCAGTTCCTAACTGAAATTGAACTCGTTTTGTATAAATCACGAAGGTTGCATTTTTTTCTTTCTTTTCACTCAATTCAAACATCAAACTTATCCATCGAACTAGGAATTGATAAAGTTTTGTATGTATTAGAACATTAGAAGAAAAAAAAAGGAATTTTAGAAAATAAATTAATAAGAGAGAACTAATTAGTTATTTGGTGAAGAAAAACATAAAATTAAGTTAAAGTATTTTCACAAAAATTGTCTGATATTTCACTAATCTCATGTGGGTTTGAATTTAAGGTTGATAATGTGAACTTTCTTTTTTAATTATTTTTAGTTTCAAGCTACCATATTTATAGACAAATTGAATTATCCGTTGTTTGTTTAATTTACTAATTAGTGGTAGATGAAAAGTTCATATACTGCAATAAATAAAGAATTTAATAATCATAATATCATTGTCATTATTATATTATATTCAGTAATAATAATAATTAGGAATATTTATAACTAATGATTAATATAAATATTACTAAAAAATTTAGTGATTTTAAAAACATTAATATTAATTCAATTACCACTAAATATATATCGCTAAAAATAAGCTATTATCTCTAAATATTTTTCAAAAAAATAGTGATAGACTATAAAAGGTAATATCTATGAAAAATGATACAAGTATTTTGATCTAGAACTCTCAATTAATTAATTAGGACCTACGTATATACTGTCACAAATAAATAGCCCTTTAATTAATTAAAAAAATTTCAGGACCACGCCTAACTATTTACAGCACCTTCGTACCCTACTTTTTATGAGATAGGAAAATTTAATTAAATATAATAGTTAGGTTAAAATTTTCATCAAAAAAGTAAAAAAAAAACACACGAATTTGTCAAAGGAGATTCAATATGATGTCTATAATATATACGTAAAGAATATTTTAACTACGGAAATAGATCTAAAATATCCTTAAAGTATTGAAAATGGTATAAAATTACCCTTCATCCACCTTTTGGCTCCAAAATGCCCTTTTCATCCACCTATTGGCTCTAAAATACCCTTGTCATCCACCTTTGGGTTCAAAATTGACTACTTTTTTAATTGTTTTAAAATTAAACTCTTTATATATTTTTAAAAATACTTGGCGTTCAACTATTGGTTATAATTTTAATTTATTAATATAATTTATAAACCAATTACTAACTAAACCTCACCCAATTTATAATCCAATTAATATATCAAAATTATCATAAACACTACTAAAACACGATGAAATTATAGATTTCTGAAAATGACATTCAAAATTATTCGAGTCCGAATCGAAGCCCCAATTAAATTTAGGTTGAGTTTATTATTAAATGTAAAGAAGTAATACATCCCGAATCAATTCATGCACTTTTTTTAAATATAATTTTATAAATATTTATGATTTGTTTTAAAACCTTTAATATATTATTTTGAAAAAAAGTTACCTATGAAGTAACATCACATAATTGAGACGTAAGAATAATTAAGATGAACATAGTCAGACTTTTAAGTTTATCGGTGATTTTTATTAAGCCGCTTGCATTAATAATGTGATGAGTTTATTAATTTAGAGGAATTTAATTAGTATGGGTGAGTATTGGATTGATTTATAAATTATACTTTTAAGTTAAATTATAACAAATAGTTGAGCGCTACGTATTTTAAAAAATATTTAAATAGTTTAAATATAAAACCGTTAAATAAGTGGTCAATTTTGAACCAAAAGGTGGATGACAAAGGTATTTTGGACCCAATAGGTGGGTGGGAAGGGTATTTTGGAGCCAACAGGTGGATGGAGGGTAATTTTGTACCATTTTTAATACTTTAAGGATATTTTAGGCCCTTTTCCGTTTTAACTATTATATAATTTTTTATCAAACTCTGGCACTATCCCATTTTGTATAATATTGAATTACATACTTTACTAGTGATGTTACAATATAATGGCATACTATTTGAGTTTTTAGAAGAGTATAAATGTGAGAGATGGATGTTATCTTCTTACACAAGTTATTAAATGTTGATATTGTTAGGTAAATATAGGCCATGCTCTATGGATATATTATATAATATATATATATATATATATATATATATATTAAAAACTATTATAATATTAATTAATAAGTAATATATATACTTGTAAGGAGTAAATTTTGCACAATGATGTAGGGTAATAGGCACGTACAGCCAGTTAATAACATAGAGAAAATAGAATTTTGTTCTACTAATTTATATATGTTTGTAGCACACAATGAACAAGTGATATTTTGTTATACATATATACATACACTCAATTATTGTGTGCAATCATATATTTATGTTAGTAACCAAAAAATATTTAAATCAATATGATAATAAAGAATGTAGTGGTAATTATTTATTAAGTGTAATCATATTATTATCTTTATATTATAATTAACATACTTATGAACATTTACAATCGACATTATATATAAATATCGCTAAAAATTTTATCAACTTTGAATGTTATAACATTAACTTAATTGTCACTAAAGGAAATATATATTTCGATTAAATGATCCTTTTGTTGTAGTGTATGAGAAACAACCACATATTACTCATGTCATTATCCTTTGAGTTTTGCTATTATTTTTATATTTTTACACTTTAATTATCGTTTTATCTTGTCATGACTATTGTTTTAATATTTTACATGATTGACTTCATTTCCTTTTTTTTTTGTTATACTATTTTAAATTTAATTTTTTTTTTGAGTCGATTCTCTATTAAAACAATTTTTCTATGTCGAAACTAGTGATAATATCTACTTACACTTTATTATTTTAAATTTTAATTTATAAAATTGCACCGAATATATTATCATTGGAAGAAGCCACGTCTTCACTTTTTCTAGCTGTTTGGCCTCAGAAAAATGGCCCCAATTTGTCCTTTTAAAATCATATTATATTTTGCTATCATATTATATATATTGCTATTAAATAATATTTAATTGACAAAAAGCGTGCTGCATGGATCATAGAGTTGTAGGCCCACTTATTTGTGGGCCCACAAATACACTCAGGCCCAATTAACTTCAGCTGCATTCTGCCACCGCCCATTTCTTTCTCCATTTTTTTCTTCCACTTCTTATACCAACATGTGTTTTAAATTTTTATTTATAGTCAAAATATTTTTAAATTATGTGAAATTATATTAATATGTTCGTAGTTAATATTTCGATTTAAAAATATTTTTTGTGATCAATAATTTGGTCGATACTTATAAAGTATAAAGTATCCCTTTTTTTCAATAAAGTGTCTTTCATTTCGTATTTAAATATTAGAAACCCGTTATTTGGGCTAATGACTTTTATGTTGGAGGTCTCAAGTTCGAAATTCCTTAAGGAATTCGTCTTTTGGTTCGAACTCGTCGCACCTGACTTGCGTAGTGCGGATTACCTCTCATGTGTGATTAGAGAGCTATTGCACAAGAGCGGAAATTTTACATCACTACAAGAAAATTGAAAATTTTCATGGAGATTATATAAAAATTCGTAGGGAACTTATTTTCATATAAATTTTCATACTAATCTCCAGAAAAATCTCTATATAATTCACAATTTTCTTGTATATTTTGTATGAATTCAAAGGATAATGGCTATGAATCCCTTATTATAAAACAAAATATCAGGAAAATGATATTCATATCAATTTAATTAATGTGTTGGAGCTAGGTAGATTGGATAAAATGGTAGAAATATAATGAGATGAGAGTGGTTGGAATATATATTTATCCTCAAGGTCCCATTATAAGTGTGGTCCTAAATTAATTAATTACATTCACAACTGTAATTTCTCGAGAAATTTTATGTCCTCTTTCAGAGTTTTCAATTTTTTATTGTATTCTTACTAAAATAGAAATTTCAAAGAAATAAAGATTTTGATGATTTAATATATTTAAGTATTATAAAAAACATTTTATATGATCTTTTTATTTTGTCTTCATTTATATAAAAAAAAAAAAACAAGCCGACATAATAGGTAATGACGATGAATTAGAGTTTTTCTTAGAGATATAGAGGGACATGTATCACACGTATAAAATTTGAGAAAGTTTCATATGAGTTTCTAAAATCTATCATTAACAGATTTTTAAGAACGAGTAAAAATTTTAATGAATTTGAAAGAGATTATATTGAGAAATAATCTATATGAAACTTTCGACACTTCAATTTGTGTCAAGGATCATGATAAATATTTTTTTATCATTTTACATGAAAATCGTTAATATATCATGTATGACTAGCTCAACAAAATCAATTAATTTAGATTTGACATAACATTAATCCTAATACGTATTTATTTAAATATATCTTCTGACCTATTTAAATATATTACATTCAACTCGTTTATTAGATACCTGACCAAAAATGTGGTTGCACCAAACTTTTGTTATTTCCAATTCTTGTCTTAATCCACTACTACCTGCATAGTTGGATGGCATTTATATTAATGCCCCTTTTTTCCTGTGTTGTTTTTATTTGATATATTTCTACCTGCTAATAATCTTTTAAATCCCCAAAAAAGAATTATATAGTGAAGAAATATTTTCAAAAGAAAAATCTTCTTGATTATAAGTGAATTTACCTACTATTTATGTATGTACGTATTAGTTATTTCACTTTTTATTCAGCATAAAATAATATATTAATTTTCTCATAATTTGTACATATATTAGTTATGTGAATTTTTTAAATCTGAATATTCAACCAAACATTTAATTAATTTTATATATAAACAACTTAGTTTTATTTAGCTATTAAATGTGATATAAGTTATAAAAAATTAATATACGAATAACAATCGACTCACCAAAATATTGTTATTTTCTGAATAATAGTATTGTTAGGTCCAATAAATTATTTGTCTTTTTTATTTCTTGTTCTACTATGAAATTATTTGTCAATTAAGAAACATTTTAATTAATTGCATGATTCATGTGGGAAAAGTTAAATTACGTACTGTTACTTTTTCACTCCTAGACCTAAGTCCTACCTAATAATTAATGACACCAAACTTAGTAAATTTAGAAAATAAAATGACATATGATGTCATTTAATTATTACTCAAGTTGTAACGTAAGAGTTGTTAGGAGTTTTATTATGTTGTACTGTTAGTTATATATTATGTTTATTTTAATTATTACTTAAATTTCATTATATTGTATTATATAAATTTATAGTTAAATAATGATAAAAAATCTATTTTATGTAATGATTGATTTAGTGTGACTGTAAAAAAAACTTAATCCTAAACATCTTTTAATCGTTCATTTCATCAGCACGGCTAATTGTATTTCGTTATTGTCGGTTTCTCAAGATATATATACATACTTTTTTCTGAAGTTAATGAATGCACGTGCACCCTGAATATTGATATATGAGTCTGTCTCTAATAACGAAAACGAAACTAGGGGTGCGTATTCGGTATTTCGGTTCGGTTTGGTTTGGTTTTTTTTTTTTTTGATTTTATCGGTTTTCGATTTTTGTAAATTGCGTACCGAATACCGAACCGAAATATTTCGGTTCGGTTCGGTTTTTGTTAATTCGGTTCGGTTTTTATTAATTCGGTTCGGTTTTTTATTTCGGTTTTTTAATGGGCCTGTTTAGTGGGCTTTTTAAAATTTTAAACTTTACAATTTTTTGTTTGATTTTTCAACTTAATGGGCTTTTGATATTTCAACTTAATGGGCTTTGATATTTCAACTTAGGGTTTCTTATTTTTTTAAAAAAATTTATTTAATATTAATAATTATTAAATATAATATAATTTATAAATTATAATATAATATTTCGGTTTAAACCGAAATACCGAATTCCAAAGTAATATGTACCGAAAACCGAACCGAAATACCGAAAATACAAAAAATTAAACCGAATACCGAACCGAAAACCGAAATACCGAAACCGAAAAATTTCGGTTCGGTTCGGTGTTTCGGTTTTCCGGTTTTTATGCCCACTCCTAAACGAAACATCTATTCAAATTGATTAAAATAATACAATATGATATAATATAAATCGTAAAGTATAAAGTCTATCTTAAAAGTGTAATTAAAGAGTCTTCATGATGTCAAATTAATACGTCTCTAATTTTGGACTTTTATTTCTTTTCATATATATATAGGTCAAACAATTGGCAGAAATTTTGTCACCGACCAAATTGGAAAATAATAATAAATGAAATTAGATAATCATGAGGTATTAAAACAACCTGTCACGTTCATTTTATGCCTAACTTTGAATAGAAATATAAGACTGATTGTCAATTTCATTAAAATTTTCTACTTTGGTATAAAACATATTTATATTCATCTTAGTTAAGCTTTTATATTTAATTTATCCTCTCTTGGAATAAATAAAGGGTCTAGATCTGACTTCCACTTAATTAGTCAATTAGCAATCAATTAAAAATCATCAATCAATATGAATAAGACCAAGGAGTTTTTATAGATAATAACAAGGTCGTTATTCCTTATTGAAAAGTAAGTATGTATATGTCGAGTTAATTAGGGTTTTTAAAATATCAAATTAAATTATTTGTATTGGATTTTAAATATATAAATCAAATCAGATTAATAAAACTCTGGTTTTCAACCTCGGATTTTTCAGGTTTTTGGGATTTTGAGTTTTTCTGCTAAAGTATTAATACAAACATATAATTTACTTTTACTTCAAATATTTATTCAGTCCTATCAAAATATAACTATTTAGAGTGTTTCTTAAGAATATAACACAAACAATGATATGACTAATGACACTAGAATATCCAAAATAAAAAATAAAATAAAAAAATAAAAATAAAATAATAATAATAATAATAATGAAACTGTGTAAAATAAATATTGCGAATTAACAAGTGATAATGAAGATGATCATAATTTAAAAGTACTCAATCATGCTAAAATAAGTTTAATAACTATTAGTTAAATAACTAAATATTATAGGAAATTAAAATTAGATTATGTATGTCAATTGTCTAAACCAATGTAAAATCAAAGAACAAATATTCAATATTATTGTCATTCTTAGTGTTAAATTGATTTTCTATTTGCATTAGCATTAATTTAATTTTGATTTAAGTTTTATTATACTTACCAACATATGTGACTATAATTTTTATGGAACTATTCAAAATTTTAAGTTTCAAACTTGAAATAATATATTAAGATAACCATGAAAAATTATAAGAAATATTTAAAAATCCTATCAAAGTAAATATTATTATTTATAAAATAAAATTTTAAAATTATATACATAATGTCGGGTTGGTTTGGTCTCGATTTGAGTCTCGGATCAGTTTGCGGTTTGATTTGATTTGATTCGATTTTCAATTCGATTTTGCACACTCCTATTGAAAATACATCAGTTTGTTAAAAATGTAATGCTTAATTATAATCTCGACTTTTTCAATTTTTCACCCGAGTTCATGTTACAGCATCAACTAAATCTAAATCACACACTGCAGAGTCTATACTGGGGTGAGAATCGCGATTGAGTATATATAATGTCAAGGAATTTGAAAGAAGTTGATCTAAGTTTAGTCGAGAATCGTTCTAGTATTAGTGGTACAATAATTTTAAGGACCTAACTTAAACAGTTAAACTTAATGCGAGAATCATCGAAAATGTGTAATTCTAACTAAGGAATAAGGGCAATAATTTAATTTAAACAAACTATATGGGGCTAATATTGATGATTTCAAAATGTGTTTGTTGCCCAAAAATAGAATTATAGAGAGAACTCCTATTTGAAATCTTAGCGGAACATTGAATTTCTTATCTCATGTCTGCTTTTCGTGAAAAAACTAATCCTTATTATATCAAAATTTAGTGAAATTGATATTGGGCCATATTTAATTTGTCCCAAACATGAAAAAAATTCAATGGCATCACCCAAAGTGATAAGGCCCAATTTTGTAATACCGGCCCATATTGGTTACAATTTGTTCTTTCTACAATATACATTATATACATTTTCTAAAAAGAAGTTGAATGAACATCACTCTTGCAATGTATATATATTTTTCCTTTCTTTGATATTATGAAGATATTATTCAAGAAATACAAACTAATTCGATGTATATTTTAAAGGGAAACTTACATAAATATACTATAATAAAAAAATATTTACCATTTATAGCAATAATATTTTTACCTCACTTGATCACTTTTAATTCATTTATAATACAAGTTTAATACATATTACAAAGAACAATTTATTATTCACATATAATACAAATTTTAATGATGAATAATACATTTATCACACATTTTAATACACTTATAATACAATGTGATAATTTTTTACCAAAACAACATGATATATTTCAAAAAACAATTATAATTCATATATATTGCATACATATAATTCACTTTTAATACATATACAGATTTAACAAAGCATTGCTATAAATGGTAATAAAACAAAAATGTATCGCTAAAATCAGTAATTATTTTTTAAAAGTATTAATTTATGTAATTTTTCCTTTTTCTTATTGGACATTTGAGAATCATATTATAAGTAGAATCACTTCATTAGTAAATTTCATTTAAAGATTGATAGTGTTGAGAGAGCCAATTGGATATGATATTAACCTCTCTTTCTCTTACTTGTTGAAGCCATTTTGGATCTTCTTTGCTTGACCATCTAAGATCCACATGATGTGCACCTACAAGTAATGCAAAGGTTTAAAAGAAGCAACCACACAAATATAAAAAAATATTTTTTTAAAAAAAATATTTAGAAAATCAGATAAATTGTATAAACATATATATATTTGTGACTCGCTTTTGATACACATTAAATTTAAGACGTACGTCACATTAGTGTATCTTACTAACCTTCTTTTGCGACGATAGCAACTATGCTCTTAGATATGTCCTTCAACACTCTGTCAAAAATATGTATAAATACAAAAATATTTACCAAAAACTTGTGAATGCTACATAACACTATTAAAAAACATTATTTTCCACTGGAAATGTTTTTATATGAAAAAAAAAATAGGAATTCCCCCTATTACAGCGAGAATATATTTCTAGTATTTCATTTTCCCATTCTGTGAAAAATAAGTGAAAAAAGTTATTTTTTAAGATAATTTCTTTTACTGATTCGTAATGAGAAAAATATTTGTTTCTAGTAGCGTAAAAGAGAGATGTGACCAACCCTGCACCACTCCATGGATCTCTTAGCCCATTAAAGAAGATTATGTTGCTTCCAAATCTCTTTAATACCCTTTCAATATTCTGAAAAATAAAATAAAATGTTATAAGGTGGTTTGGGCCTGGGTTGAAAAGTTGTCATTTTGGGCCAGGCTATAAAGATCTACTTACATATCCACCAAATTCTGTAGTGACCCAATTTGGTCTGGGCTCAACACCAAATATTGATTTGCAAAATTGGGCTCTTTCATTGTAATCCCACTTGGAGGGTGGAAATATGCTCTCCTTGTTGTTCCCGTCGGTCGGCATAACCATCTCCGTGCATGACTGCAGTATTACTAATGTCAGCATTACTAATATATCATATTCAGTGCTATTTTCGTATATGCATCCTACAAAACGACTCAGACTAATCCAGGTTATATCAAACCAGACTACTTCCTGGTGATTTAGTAAGGGCTTTAGGAAAAGAAGCAACTGCTGTTGTCGGAAGGACAGGGCTACTATACTATATGTAAAGATCTCCCGCACCTGGATCAGGCTAAAAATGACGAGTCTTCTCTTTTCATGGTTAGACTATATAGAACTAAAACAATTTGAGGTTCCTTTTCCTTTAATCGAATGTCTTGAATTGAACATTTTGAAATAAACTAATCTCTTTTTTTTTTTTTGTATTCATCCCCTTAGGTAATCAAGTTGGTATGAAATTGAATTATCGTGCTACTAAATTTTGAATATTAATTAGTATTAAAGTTTTTTTTATAAAAATAAAAGTTGTTCAAGATTTTTAAAAAGTAGTCCTAGCTAACTCACCTAATTATGGTACGTAGCATTGGACATTTTGAAACTTTAAGTCATAGTGCAACCACTTTGTACGTACAACTTACGTCCAAATATACAATTGCATGTTATTTTTTTCGTAATTAATTTAAATGATTTTATAATACCTGCCAAGTCCATCCAGCAAGACCGTGGGGATCGGAATGATTGTTAAGATCGAAACAAGTGGCATTTCCAGTGTAGTTGTAATATATGTTGGCAGCACCATAAATTTTCTCAAATGTGTCCTTTCCACCCTTTGGATCATCAATTGCCTTGCACATCTACATTATTATCATTATAAGCGGTGGAATCAAAATATTTTCAATAAAATATTTAAAATACGAAATAATAAATGTATGAACTAATGAAAAAGAGTTCGATATGTATATTGATATTTGAGTTAATATATCAAAAACGATTAAACTTTAAAAATTTATCTGAAAAAGTTATTGAAGTTTATTTTAAATTATTAAATCACACAAATTAGGCATTTGTATTATTAAATCACTCACAGAACTTTGAGAAAATATATTTTACTTGTATGATTATAATATATTTATTATTTCAATATATATATATATACTAATATAAATATCATTGCATTTAATTTTTTTTTGTAGAACTTTTGAGCATCTTTTCTAAACACAATTGGATTTCACGGGAAGTTAGTTATATACCATTTTTGAGTTCTCAATTAATTTTTTTTTGAAAGACACACTGAAAATATGTACATTAAGAAAGAGTACTAAAATTTTTATTATTATAATATAATTGTTATTAGATTCAATAACACGATAAAATTTAATTATAAATATTTACAAAAAGTAAAAATTACTATTAAAAAAATATATTTTATGATAATAAAACTATCGCTAATTAATTACCGCAAAAGTAGGTAGAGTTCAGCAAATACCTTAAAATGTGAGGATAGAAAATTACTTTTTTCAAATCAATTTTAAGCATGGTTGGCATATGGATTAATTTAATAAGAAAGAGAAAAAGTTGAAAGACAACTATATCTTTTATTAAAGCTGTACATAATAATTAATTTTTCTTTTAGTGATATTAATTACTTTATACTTTACCATGACAAAAAATAATAAAGCATGCATTAATATAAACTACTTTATAATATTAATAAAATTTTAAAAAAAATGTACCTGTTTGACTGGATAGGCTGGCAATGGATTAAGAAAATTAGAAGGAGTTGGATAATCAGTCATGGCTGTGTACACAAAGGCTGTATAGAGCCAATTCTCAAGAGCACCTTGACTAATATAATTCCTATAAAATAATTTTAAAACAAATATTATTAATTAATTATTTTTATTTCCCATATTCATGAATGCTAATTAAAATATTCACCTTATTTCACTTTTACTCGTTCACATTTTGCTTTACAAAAAATTAATTTAACTAATTGTTGAAGCTTCACTGAATCAGAGTGATTTAATTTATAAATTTTAAATTCAGATGTTTAAAAATTATATGGAAAATATTATATGTTGTAATATTTCTCATATTGTTACGATCAATGAAAGTATGTATAGATATACGCCTTAAAACGTTGACCCAAGTTATGGAATTTGACTTTTTGAAAAAATGAAAATATGACGAGTAAAAGTGAACGTAGGAAATATTAATTCTTACTTGCATATTCTGAATGATTTTCTGAGTTTCTCTAATCCACTTTTTGTTTTAGCCATATATTCAATTTGTTTCCATGAACCTTTAATCACCTTGTAACAATTATTACTTTCACCCTGTTTTTTTAAGTCAAGTAAAAAAAAGTAAGTGACAAAAAAAAAGTACACAACTAAACAATTACTATTATTATCACACTGAAAAATATTCATTTATTCATATAGATATTTTGATTGATTTATGAAAAAATAAAAAATAATAATGTTTAATTTCATAAATAATTTTTTTGAAGTTTTTCAGTATTTCAGTGAAAATTTATTTTTTATCATACATTTTTTTAGTGAGTTGATCCAATAAGAAATCATGATTCATAACACAAATTTTCACATATTTGCAACGAAAAAAATAATACATGTTATCTTATCGTAAACCTTATCTCCATTTTGGCCTTTGATATTCAACAACTTATTTAAAAATACATATATTAATTATATTGATGCATATATAGCATAATTGGTAATACATTTTTCCTTTGTTATGAGGAAACGTAACGCTTGAAAAAAACAAACAAGAAAGGAAAAGAAAGATTATTTTACGGAATATCTGTTATCTCTCATCATCATAAATATTAAATAATTAATTTTATTTATCGAGCTTGAACAAATCGAAAAAAAAATTGTTTTTTACCTTAAAGTCTTGTGTAATGATATTATTAAATGAATATGGAGAAGTGATATTGCCAAAGTTGAGAATTGGTGCAGAAGAAGCCAACGCCCCAATGGTCACATGTGGGTATTTTAACCTAAACCATGCTGCCAACACTGCATTGTCACAAGAATATAATATTAAAATATAAATCTCAAATCTCGAAATATCAGTTGATATTTCAGATGATCACTCGTAAAATCACTTTCTTCATTTAAAAAAATTAAAATTAAAACAAAATTAACTTTCTGAAATATAACTGTTTGAACGATCATCTGGGAAATCAATCCTCGAAAACATGTATACATACTTCCACCATAAGAACCCCCAAAAACAACAACAGGTGAGTCAATGGCAGTCATGTTGTTCTTGAGATCAATAATAAGAGTAGCATAATCTGCTAATGCTTGTGTTGAACTCAAATAACCCAATGTAGTCTTATTTGAATATGCTATTGTCTTGTCTCCTCCATATGGTATTGACTTCCCATAAAACCTATGCTACAATGTTAACATATATAAAAAAAAACACAAAAATGAACGAGATATTAGAAGCGTTGTAATGTCTTTACTATAACAAAAACAACTTTTAGCGGCAATAAATAGACACATGAATAAAGTGTTAAAGTCTTTATCAGCACATGAATAGCGGCAATTGCTAATTAGTTACCGCTAAAGCTCATTTTTTATGTAGTGCTTTTATAACAAGTTAACAAGAAAATAGGCATAAAATAGCCCTTTTTTGCCTTTTAAAAGTATTAGTCAAAAGTAAAGACCACACTCCAGAACTGTAGTGTTTGTTATGGTGTTTCTTATCTATGTAGAATGTATTACTTAGGTTAAATTGATGAAAAGTTACAAAACAATATATAGTGTTAATTGTTCTAACAAATAGCTTGATGAGAGTACCTCAATGAAGACTAGGAGGGCATTAAAATGAGGAGCAATTTCAAACATGAATCCAGTATTTTGAGTGAACCATTCAATGTTACCTTCATTGCCAGTATAGACAAAGATAGGAGCATTCTTCTTAGAACCACCCCAATATTTGTCATTCAACAAATATCTTTGTTGAAAAGTTTGTGGATTATTAAAATTGAAGTGGTCAAGAATTTGTGTGAAGTACTTTGTGTCATAACTAAACTTCCCTTTAGATGGCAAGTGATCATCAAAAGAAGAAGGGAATTTTGGTGGAATTTTGGCTAAGGATATTGGAGAAAAAAACACAAGGAAGAGAAGAATTAATCTCATTTTCATTTGTTTCCACAACCTACAAACAAACACACTAAGGGATATATATATAGACTTTGTTGTTAAGGCTTTCTTCTGGTTTTCTTACTTTATTTGAAGTTAATTTTTCTTTGGAAGGAAAATTAAAAGGTTAATATCATAGACGTTTTAAGTTTTCCTGAAAGGAAAATATAATTTTCTTTCATATTTGAGTTATTTTCCTTTGGAGAAAAAGTTTGAACCGTTTAAATTGAAGACTCATTTTCTCATATCAAGAATACAATAACAGTCACAATTTTGTCAAGGGGACTTTTGTTTGGGGAGAGATTTTTCTCTACAATAGTTTTTATATTTTTTTTTATTAGTTTTTCATATGCAGGTCGATTGGCTAAATCATATAATAATATTTATCTTTTTAATATACATTTTTGTCATCTGATTTTTTAATATCATGATTTACAATTATAAGATTCCGCATGATGTCATGATTCAACACTTATATCAATTTGTACGACAATTTTTTTCTTAGTCAGTCAAAAAAAAAAAAATTGATATATTTCTATATTTAATAAATATTCATGCCATCCATATTTTACATGTGTTAGGTCCCACATATTTTGGTAATATCCATAAAGTTTAAGACATCTTTATATGTCTTAAACTTGTCAAGTAATATCTCAATTGGGAAGGAAGAAAGAAGTATTATATATATATATATATATATAGGGTCCATAGAGGTAAAAGGAATCTATAAATAGTGGTATATAGTTTTATTTTTGCGAATGTAGCAAATATATAATATTATGATGATATTTAACATATTAATTAATGTAACATGTTAATTTTTCATATTACTAACTAATTTCATATGTTATAAATAATTTCATTAAATAATTTAAAATAATAAATTTTTCACAACTAATTTGCATTGATAGAAAAAATGGTGTGGTGGACCCCGGCTAAAGTTTTTGTTGTAAGCTTTGTTGGACTCCAAATATATACTTAAAAATTAAATGTCGTTATTATCGAGAAAGTTCACATCAAACTCATCGTCCTATTATAATGTAAGCTTTGCTTTCTATGGTTTCTAATTTTAATATTAGTTCTAATATTATCTTCGTTCATTTTTAATTGTTATAATTTTTTTTATAAAGTCAATTGATATTCACCTTCGAATTAGGAGGGCGATCCTTTTGGTGAACTGATTGTACTTCGTATCGACAGATTTGATTAACATTTTATCATTGCACTTTTTCATCATATTAATATGTAAAAAAAAATAAAATTTAGAGTACTTATTCGTATAAGTTTTTGAATATTTAATATTTTGTTTCAAATATCAAATCAATTTATTCTTTCAACTTCGAAAATTAGTTAAATTGACTTCCAAAAATCGCAACGTGACAATTAAAAATGGACAAAGAGAATATTAACTATAGATACCCAATTTTCCAAAATTGTACTCGAATACCTCCGTTTACTTTTACTTATTCATTTTAACATATAAAAAATTATTATTATTATTTTAAAACATTATTTTTACTGTTAGCATTAACTACTCATTTCTTAAATTCATAGAGAAATATAACTAATAAGGGAGAATATGATCATTTTTCGATAAATATATAACAATTGAAAACAACTTGTGAAAGATTTTACTAGAGGAAAGTACCAAAATTAGCATTTTATAAAGATTTAGCTTAATTTTCATTTAGACCATTGAAATTGTAAGAAATGATTACTTATCCCCTTATAGTCTTAAAAAATGGTAGATACACCCTTAAATTTATGAGTATATACTAGTGTTGACGCCTCTATTGACACAAGTTGAAGAGGCATCATAAGGTTGTGTATTCAATTTTAGTTAGCGACATTATTATAATTTCTTGACACTTTCTAATAAAAATTTTGATTCTGTCATTGAGAATATAAATATATATAGATATATATTTGGAGGATGAATTAATTATTCATATATATACACATACCTCAATGAAGAGTAGGAGGGCCTTAAAATAGGGTGCAAAATCAAACATGAAACCAATGTTTTGAATAATAAATTCAATATTTGCTTCACCTCCAATATATACAAAAATAGGTGCATTTTTCTTGGTACCACCCCAATGTTCATCATTTAAAAGATACCTTTGTTGGAAAGTATTATAACTTTGTGGATTATAGTTAAAATGGTCAAGAATTTGAGTGAAATATTTTGACTCATAATTAAGTTGAATAGAGTGAACACAAAAACAAAAAAGGAAGAGGGAAAAAGAGAAAAAAATTAAATTTGTTTTCATGGTCGAGGGGTTATTATTCATTGTATATATGAGGATGGGTCATATATAAAATGAATGATTCTTGTTTTTATAGCTAGCTAGATATGATTTTTTTTTTTAAAAAAAAATAAGGCTAGAAAAGTGAATATTTAAGGATATTCTAAATCAACATTATCAGCTTTAAATGGAAAAAAAAAAAAAAAACAAGAAGAAATATTATATTTATCAGCAGTCCATAGAGGATCTGAAATTCCAAGAAGTTGATTTGAATCGTGGGTTCGTTGCTAAATTAAAAATAATTTTTAGCGGCGATTAATTAATGGCAATAACTTAATTATCATTAAATATGTAATTTTAGCGACAATTAACACTTTTTGTATATGTCCGTAAACCCTTTAATGACAATAGATCTAATGACACTCAACTAATACCAATAAAAAATTTAGTACTATTTATAAATATTTATTTGTTACTGTTAAATATTGATTATGTCATAGTGTGCTTATATGGACTGATATAAAAAAGTAGAAAATTTGAGAAATTTTTCAATGATGGTTTTTCTAACTTGTATATTTTCTTCATTTGAAGAGTAAAAGTGTGTTGTTATGAATCAAGTTCAATTCAATATAGATACTATGGTCACACAAATAGTTATTGGACTGCAAAAGTTATTGAGTCCGAGAACAAGCAATAAATTCAAAACTAATTTAGGATTTGGATCGAGTAGTGAGTGGGAAAACCGTTCCTTCAAAAGGAACAGTAATCACTAATTTAGGAACTATGTCCTTTCTTCTTCTTCTAGAGCCTAAGTTTTTCATCCTCGTTCTTATCTCTATTCTTGGCTACTTGTTATTTAAATTTTCATTATAATATTCAATGGTTCAAAACACACAATAACTTTAGAAACACCCAACTTTGTAGAATCAAAGTCTTTTTTTGCAAGTATTCAAAACAATTTCATGTATAATAATAAGATAAACAACTTCCACTACAATTTTAAAAGTACAAATCCCTTGTTCATTAGATATCTTTCATTTTCTTAGACAAAAGATGGATAATATATTCCTTTTTGTATTAATATAATATATATATATATATATATATAAAAAACAACAACATTAGTCCTATTAGACAACAACACAATAATAGAGAGGGTGGCCTTTGCACACCACTACATTCTCTCTTTACACATGTTTATATGAGTGAAAATTAATTAGAATGGGCTGCAAAGTAAGCCAATAGGCCCACTAATGGTGCATTAACATATGTTGTGGGCTCAGATTCTTGGAAATATGATCTGGCGTCTGGGAATGAGTCTGTTAAATTTGGCCCTCCAACAACAGCACCAATTAATCGATTTGGGTTTGGGTTTGGTGAAAAAAAGTATCGAGATCCCTCTTTGCAACCAATACGTGCTGAATGTGTGGCCACAGATGGCACAGAGCTACCCCTATGGTGAATCCTTTGTGGGTAATGTGGACCATACCCTACCATATATGACATTCTTTGAGGATTATCTCCGAGAATATAATCCACCTACAATTCATAACCACTCTTTAGTCTGTTTCAAGAAAATATCATTACGTTTTCATGAAAAAACAAGTAGATTTCTTACTTGTGTTCTAAGTAAACGAGATGAGATGGGGAGTGGGGGTTCGAGGATGAATAAAGGTTGAGGGATCGAGTGAGTAGAGAGAAGACAATATATCCAAAATATCACTTGTGTAACTTGTTTTCCTCATTTCTTTAACGTTGGAAAAAACTGAAAAACATTTTCCTCTGTAAAGTCGTTTTTTACATTACTTAACTTTGTATATAGTTAAGTTGTATCGGATAAATTAAGACGAAGAGAGTAGTACCTGACGTTTGGCAATGTGTTTGAGGAGGGCAGGGGTGGCTGTCATGGAACCACATGGCACAACATGATTGGCATGACTAAGATAATTAGAATAAGTTAAGAGTAAGAAGGACAAAGATGTCACATGCTGCATGTTACAAACCCCAGGTTTGACAATGAGTCCACCTTCACACACAAACAACAATAAAATGACAAAACAAAAAAACATTAGTATATAATTTCATTTAATGGTTTATTATTAATTAATTAACTATTCCCAATTTACCTGGAGAATATTGGACTTGGGGATGAGAAATTCCAGGTAATATTGAACAAATGAATGCATCTGCATTTACTTGAAATGATTTTAGATCTGGTGCTTTTCCCATTAACACTTCCTGTCAAAAATAAAAATAAAAAAATTTATTTGAAATATTAAAACTTTATATTCCAACTAGTGGAGATTAGTATAATTCCATGAGATAAGGAGAATCTAAGCACAAATGTAACTTGTCAGAATCTTCACTTTCGATATTTTATTTTGTCAGATTTTTCGAAATATATACTACTCTTGAAAAATTCAACACACATCCATTAATATCTTTGAAAAGTCCGAACAATATAAGGTTGGGGGTTGGGGGACTTGCATAAAATATTACTCGCAATGTTTTAATATATACGACTCACTTTTTTTTTTTCTGTCTTATACTTTAGTAACAATTTAACTAATAAAATGAACTTAGTCAAAATATTACTCCGTAGTCTTGATAGTTTCAGAAGTTAGTCATTCTTTCTTAAATTTTGTGTCAAGTTAAATTACATTACATAAACTTGAGACGAAGACAGGTCAGAGCCAACTTATACTATTTATACATGATTCAAATTATTTCTTATATAATGTAGTAAGCCTCGATCTCCCTTCTTAGTGTATTCCCAAATTTTAAACTTTCTAATAAAAAAATTCTAACTCCGCTACTGAACGATAATGATAATTCTTAATCTAACACTTCTATCGAGAGGTCCACTTGTATCATAACTCTAACTTTCTCTGTATGAAAGTATGTATATATATATATATAAATATATATAGATAAGCAACTGTCTTTTTGCACATGCCTACCACTAGTAAAGTCACTTCTCTTACTCTTTATTACTTCATGAAGGACTATTACCAACCTCACTTTTTTTTTGTCTCATTTTAATTTTATATCATTTTTTGTCCACATACTTCACATGGAGCACTTCTATATATAGCTTTCACCTTCTTTTTTTTCATTTTATAATTTTAATTATAAATATGTATATATTGATGCAAATAAGTTGAGTTTGAACACCACACACATGTAGCCCATAATAACCAAAACTCTATCATGTGGAATAATTACACACACACATACACAAAATTAATGATGATTAGTGTTTTGAAATTTGTTTTAAGGGGAAAAAATATCAATGTGCTTAGTTACTTGTTATGATTGAACCTTCTCTTTTTCCTAAAAAGGTTTAATTAGTGTTTCGATATTTATTCAGTGAATTATTTGATTAACATTTTAAGATCGAAGCAGTTTTACGTTAATTTTCAAATTAAGAGTGGGCCCACTAAATGGACATTCTGATATGGATAACTATATCTATCTATCTACAGCATGTGATTGGCAGACTGAACAAGTCAAGAATAGATATCACAAGAATATATCTAAGTTATAAATGAGACAAGGACAGATTATTATGTAATGAGAAAAAAAAGTAATGCAATTAATTAAGTACTAATAATGTCTCCTTATCCATATATAAATTAATTAATTAAATTACTAACCTTGGAAATAAGGACATTAATACCAGCATGTTTGTTGTCCCAACCAAATTCATTAATTGTATCTCCTGCTCTTAAAATTACTTCATTTTTCACTATGTACTCTCTATATTGCCTTCTTCTTGTTGCTTTATGTAACCATGCTGCACCCCAAAGCAATTCATCCTGTACATTCACCAAAAATTTATGTCAACATTACTAATTTTGATTCGGAATAAGTATATACGTGTATTATACATGTGTTATGTCATGTAAGTCGTGTGTTTACTTTCTTAATTTTATACATATTTAAGTGTCGATTTAAGTGCGCATAAAATTAAAGATGTAGATATCAGTTAACACCAATTTAAGAACACGTTTATGTATTATGCAAAATAAACAAATGTGCCCTATATATGTGTACTTATTCTACTTTATACACATTTAAGTGTCAACTTTCGTGTACGCAAAATTGAAGTATATAGATATCAACTAAGACCTGTTTAAGAACACGTTATGTGTTATGCTAGAGAAACACATAGTTCCTAAATATATCATGTCATGCAGAACCTATGTCTACTTATTCAACTTTAAGTGACTACTATTACATATACAAAATTTAAGGATACATATATAGGAGGGTGTAGATACAAGTTAAGATCATATTAAGGACACATTTATCTATTATGCGAGATATACACATGCCTCATACATATATCATGTCACGCAGGATTTGTTCGTCTACTTATTCAATTTTAAGTATCTACTTAAGCATATACAAAATTGAAGGATATATATATAGGACAATATAGATATAAGTTAAAGACCAAATTAAAGACACGTTTATATATTATACGAGAGTTTACCTGATAACCATTAAAGTCACAATAGAAAGGGCAAACAGCAGAGTGTAGGCTGGAGCTGTATGCACCTCTATGTCTATTGGCAAAATCGAAAACCTACAAAAACAACCCAAAGACTAATTTTAATACAACGGTCATATTCTTTTTTTATTTTTAGCTTTTTTCTGCTAGATGACAGTGACATTTTAGAACTTTACATAATTTGTTAGACAAACCTATTTTTGTGACTATACATAAATATATTCATCAAATTTAAATGTTCACATATATAGATAAAAATGCATGTGTAATCAATCTTCATAATTCTAATGGCAAGATTTTGTTTAGAGTTAATCCCCCACCCACCCCCCACCCTACAAGTCCTTGTTCACATGCAAAACAAACTTTATATGTCCATACTAGACAGTAACTTAACGGATCGTTTCGTAGACTATATTAGAAAAAATAATTTTTTTATATATAATATTAATATATATATAACTAATAAGCAAATGCAGTCAACAAAACTTATTTAATGCCAGTTCAACTAGCAAAGAAAAAAAGACACTAACACAACACTGCCTAAAGCATTTTACTTTTTAGACTTTACAGAGTGAATCAAACCAATCCTGGATTTTCTAAATTATTTTAATACATACTATTCAAAAGTGTAAAGAGAAAAGAAAAACCAATGCACCAAAAACATGTTGGTTATTATTCGTTTATTCACAAAGCAAAGTCAATTATTAGAAGCATAAAATATATTTTTTTCCTTACTTTAACAGCGCGATCAAGTAGTAGATTTGAGTAGGAAGAATCCAGTGAACGGAAAACAATGGATGCAGCAGCTAATGCAGCAGCGATTTCACCGGCGACATCGGAACCGGGATTATTCGCATCAATTTTATAAACAGTTCTTAATGTATCCATATCTTC
This sequence comes from Solanum habrochaites, assembly GCA_027704765.1. Classification (NCBI taxonomy): domain Eukaryota; kingdom Viridiplantae; phylum Streptophyta; class Magnoliopsida; order Solanales; family Solanaceae; genus Solanum; species Solanum habrochaites. The sequence goes on along the minus strand of JAKWJA010002497.1, from coordinate 3,001,057 downwards.
TGGTCTCTCCCAACAACTGTGATCTGAAAATGCATCACCAACTTGTACATATATCACTCCATCTCTCGCCGTAGCTTTCAACAGAAAATCAGTTCCCCATTTCACTGCCTTCACTGCATTACCCAATTCATTCCCTATATTCCTTTTAAAATCAATTATACTCCACGATAACAATGTCGTCGTAAACGCCATCGGAAAAACAAATTTCACATTATCTCCGGCATCGTAATAGCCTCCTGTCAAATCAACCTGTAACGAAAAAAAAAAAATCGATCCAGGTAAAAAGTTTAGAAATCAAAAATTACGGATGTATTTTGATTGTTATTACTACTTACTCCGGCGGAAGCACCGTCGTGTAATGCGGAGTCTCTACGCCATTTGATACGTTGATCCGGAGGTAGTTTTCCGGATCGTTGTCCTTCGTAGAACAGGATGCTTTTTCGGAGGGCGTCATGATAATCATGACCCCCTCCGAAGGAATATGAAAAGGAGTTGAAGAGAATGAAGAGGAAAATAATGGAGGTATATTTTGGCGCCATTATTTGGTTGTGAAAAATAGAGCTCACACAAGTTAGGAGTAAAAGGAGAATTATAAGACTGATTTTATATAAAGAAAAAGTTGTTGTTTAGTTCATTGGATTCCTGGGGTTAAACCAATACGGTTACGACACGTGGTGGGATGTTATTGGATTTGGTTGAGAAAACGATGAGGTTAATTTTGACCGTTTTATTAGACCGGGTTTTTTTTTCTACTTTTGATGGACCGGGTTTTTAATTTTTCTTTTTTAAAGATTTATGAGCGAGATTAACGGAGGGAAAAAGAAGGATTTAATGATAATTTGTGTGCGCTAAGGTATAATTTGTCTTGTGTTAACAAGTTTTTCTCGGAGTGTGTAATAATTATTTTTTTAATAAATTGTAAAAAATAGTATTACTTATAAATATTCATAAAAAGCACTTTAAAAATTTAAAAAGTTTGTTCGTAATTTTCTAAGTACTCAAATATAAAGGAAACCAATAGTTATAAAACTTCTTAATTGAGTATAATTTACTCTTTTATATAATTTAGTATAACATAATTTACTCTTTTCTATAATTTTCTTTTTAAATTTGTGTAGAAGTCATTTCTATTTTTATAATAAATCCCTCTAAATTGCTTTCAATTTCTAGTTTTTATATGTGATATATCTTAGTTATCCACGTATTGTATTTGGGGGAATGCTCTTTTATGATCAATACTTAAACATTGTGTTGATTGGCCCTATCATTTGCATGTTAATTTCACCTATATTTTTCTTTCTTAGTTAGTCCAAAAATAATAGATATATTTTATATTAAGTATAATTTAGTTTTAAAGTATCTATTTTATTTTTTATAAAATGATTTATAATTACAAAAAAATTATATCGTTCATTTTGCAAAACACATAAACTTAACCTTCAATGTTGTTTTAGCAGACAACTATACCCTCCAATTTTGAGCGTACAAAAATAGACATTTAAATTTATATAAATTATATAAGTTGACCCATTTGTCCTACATGACATAATACACGTGAGATGCTACGTAGGACACAAATTGTCATGTAGAGTGTCATGTAGAAGGAATGTATCTAGGTATTTATTCAATTTTATACAAGTTTAAATGTTTATTTATGCAAATGCAAAGTTAAAGATTTTAGTTGTCAAGTTAAAAGCCATGCTTATGTAGTCCCTCCGTTTCAAAAATGATGGTCTAGTTTGACTTGGAACGAAATTTAAGAAAAAAAAGAAAACCTTTTAGTCTTGTGGTTCTAAATCAAAGTTACGTCAAATGTACCAAAATACATTTTAATCTTGTGGTCTTAAACATGTCACCTGTAAAGTTAAAATTAAAATGTTACCATAAAAGGAAAAGGATCATTCTTTTTTAATCAAACTAAAAAAGAAATAGAAACATTTTTTTTCAAACGACATAAATTTTAAAAAATCTTCTTTTATGCCGAATCAAAACTCACACACATAAAATAATACTCAACTTATATACACCAGATAAATAAAATGTACCAAACCATCTTTTGTTTAAGGTTAGATCTCATCAATACACATTATACCAATTTCAATCTTATAAATATAAATAAACATGATAGATATGAAAGTTTTTTATTAATTAATAAAATAAAGTAGTAATTTTAATTACTACTCATTTTAGTTGCATAATTAAAACCCAAAAAAAAAAAAAAAAAGGTTGTGAAGTTGTGACAAAAATGAATGGGGTGACTCACCGTCAGTTGATGGGGAACACGTGGAACTTCTGAAATGGGTCCCACTTAAATCTCAACTGTTTTGACTGAAATAATTTTCGCCGTTGATTTAGTGGAAAATATTTTTGATTTTTCGTTATCATTTGCGTGAGGCATGGTTAACCAGTATTCATTCATGTGGCGGTGCGAAAAGCAATTAAATTTAATATATATTATCTTTTTAAAGGTAGTTGGTTACTTTTTTTATTTTATTTTATTTCTTTTTGGCTTTATCTATGTGTTCGAATTTCGATCAAATATTATTCATTTTATTTAATATTAAAGTGATAAAGATAATACGTATTCCTTCATTTTTAATAAGAGGTTTCAGATTCGTGTGTACTTGGATACAAAAATCATCTTTATGATGGAGTGATTTATCTTCCAATGTAAAAATTTTGATATGAATTTGGACTCTAAGAGAAATATCAGACACAATATGAAAAGCTAGGGAAAAATAAATACTCTTTCCGTCCGGTGTTATTTGTCATGGTTTTTATTTTTTAGGGTCAAATTATAAAAATTTTGACCAACATTTTTAGGATGTATTTTTTCATAATATTAATATGCAAAAAATTGTGATTTATAGTATTTTTTATATATTTTTAGAATATTTATTTTTTTTGTTTTAAAATATTGAAATAATGTAATCTAATTTATTTTTGAAAATTAAATTGATTTTCAATAAGCGCAACATGACAAACAAATCCAGATGATTTATACCTCCTGATTTACTCCATGGAATAGCGTAATAGATAGTCACATAATGCAGAGACACGATAGCTGCACAGATCGAAGGATAATCAATTGAACACTTTTCGTCATAAAATTATATTATTTTAAAAAACTATATTATAGAGACTATCAATTGTTTGAACATTCCAAATTTTGCCAATCATGACATAATGTCATAGATTAGATCTAGTATATATGAGTTGTTACATATTATTGTATAACATGTCTTTTCACTTTATTAAAAATTTTGAAGCTGAAATTGAAGATAAAGTTATGTTTGGTGAAAGCTTTTACAAATAATTTTAATTTTTGTAATAGAAATTATTATAACAAAGTATATGATTTTCAAATAAAGTGAAAAAATCGAAACTTGAGAGTGAGACAAACATTAGAAAAGGAAAGTTAGAGAGATAGCATGAATATAGACGCTTTTTGACACCAAAATGAAAGTTTGAAAAAAAAAAGTGTACGTAAACGCTAAATGACTAGAAAATTTAATCAGAATATTTAAAAAATTATAATATTTTTTTTATTATTTAATTAAAATATGTTAAAATTAAAATAATAAAAATATATTTTTTTAAAAAATAACGTAGATAAAATATCATTATGATTTGAGGCTTCGAAAAGTGTGTTGTGATTTATATAAACACATTTATAAAGTGTAATTAGGACTAAAAAAACAACATAGAAATTATAAGATTTGTAGGGTCTCGAGCCGCTAAATTTATGGGAATTATCCTTCTAATTAGCATTCAACATGAAATGTAGACCTACAAATACCTACTACCTAACTTTATTTGACTTAAAGTTCAACATGAGAATAATTTTTGAAATCTCATAATTAATTAAAATCATGTTAATTACAAGTTTAAGCATTGTGATTTTGTGGTTTGATCATAATCATGTTAGTTACTACTAGTTTAAGCATAATGATTTTGTGGTTTGAGAAATTACATATACCTATCCTATTTACATTTTTAGGTAACAAAAGTTGATTCAAGTGACTCAAAACTTTTTAATGTACCTATAATGTATTTTTTTCATAGTGTGATATTTTACATTATGTTTTTTAAAAGGAACTTACGAAAAAATGGTATATTGAAAAAATTATTTATTATTTATAGTAATAATATTTTTTTTATTTAGATATAATTTTAATATATCTTATAGAGAATAAATTATGAAACACATATACTATAACTAATGGATAATACATTTGTCACATATTATCATATACTTATAAATACATTGTATCAATTTCTTACCAAACAATTATAAACATTTATGATACGTTTTATTTGCATTCATAATTACGTTCAATACACGGTAAAAGTTTAGCATAATATTGTTACTTATTGTTATAAATAGAAATAAATTAAAAATATAGCAAAATCAATAATTATTTATTAAAAAATACTAATACTATTTCCATGTTTTTGCAAGTATACAAGGGTCTGTCTTAAAGCTATACCAGACAAACAAATGGATTGCAAATTGTTTTAATTTGGGCCAAGTATACAAATGGACTCTGGACCTAAACATTTGAGAGCTAGTCAAAGAAATTCCATTGACATTTAATAGTCAAATATATTTTTACGTTATTATATATGTATTATATACACTTTTATATACTATTTCATCACTAAACTTTTTCCTACTCATTTTATATTCTATACTTCATAACAATATACATTTTATACATTTTTCATACACACCATGTGATTACTAGCTGACACATGCAAGTCAATACATTCTTAATAATCTGAAAAACACTATGGAAATTGACATTATTATTTCGAGAGAATGTTTTTCTTCGTATCAAATATATTCCAAACTGGTGCTTCTTCTCCCTCCCTTCACCCTTAATTATCATCGTGATAAGTGTAAGCTTCACCACTATTCATCATTATTACCAATGCAGTTAATTCTTAATATTAAATATTAGCTATCTTCACCATATATTCTTCAGCAATTACTATTAATTATTAACATCAATCAACTTCATCATCACAATTACTATTTTCCATCGCATTACTAATCACTAGCATCAAATATCACCATCAGCCCCATTGCAAACCAAATTTTACTGTCATTTGCACACATAAATATTTCATGTTTTAATAAATTTATTTATTTTTCTAATCTTCAATAATTTTTTTTATTGAAATTGTATATTTTATGTGTAAAGTTTGGGTTTGAGACTATCATGCAGGAGTGGAGATATGACATGGCAAGGTTGGTCAGATGAACAATCTTCGTTTTTTAAAAAATTTATCGATATATATAGTAAATATCGATTTTTTAGATATATACTAATTGTTGAACAACCTTGACACAATAAAGGTTGACAGTCCAGCGGTCAAAATCAACCAACTCCATCATCAAAACTACTATTTTCCGTTGCATTACTAGTCACTAGCATCAAATATCACCATCGGCCCCATGACAAACCAAATCTACTGTCATTTGCACACATAAATATTTCATGTTTTAATAAATTTATTTATTTTTCTAATCTTCAATAATTTATTTAATTGAAATTGTATATTTTTATGTGTTAAGTTTGGGCTTGAGACTACCATGCAGGAATGGAGATATGACATGGCAAGGTTGGTCAGATGAACAACCTTCGTTTTTTAATTTTTTCGATATATACTAAATATCATTTTTTTTAGATATATACTAATTGTTGAACAACCTTGACACAATAAAGGTTGACAGTCCAGCGGTTAAGGCTATACAAAAACACCTCTGCGTTTCGAATTCGAGCCCAAGTGTGGTGACTTCTTTAATTTTTTTCATTATTCTGTTTTGTCCTAAAGTATGAACACCCTTGGCAAAAATCCTGGCTCCGCCACTGTTACCATGTTAGAGGTTTCAAGTTCGACAACCTTGCCAGGAAAAGCAAGGAGTTTGCTTTCTGGATCGAGTCTGTTGCAGCAGGCTTGTCTAGTGCGGTGCGAGTTATTTCTCATGTGTGGTTTTTGCGAGCTATAGCATAGAAGCGGTAATTTTAACTTGTGTGTACCCAAAGTGTAGCGGCTACGAATTTTCCTTGTCATAAAAAAAAATAAAAAATGAATTATATATGCATATCTAGACGTTGAAAAACAAGCAATCTTGATTTCAGATCTAGAGACAATATATCTTAATCATTCTGACTCTAAGACTTCAATCTAGTGGTACTTATATAGCTCGATACTTGATGTATCGACTATCTTATGCATTAAACACTTGGTTTAAAAGCTTTGGGATTTCAGCTTAGCGGTAAGAGAAATAAAATTAAGCGTTCATTGATCAAATGTTGGTCATGTCTTTAAAAATAGTCAACATCATGAAAAATTTGAATTTCAAGTAAAATTTCATAGTACAGTCTTCGAGATTCACACGTTAGAATTCGAAACTCTATATGATAATAATTACAGTATTTTTTAATTAACATGATTGAAATTAGTTTTTTTGTGAATTTTAGTCAAATAATTATGCAACACATAATGCGTTAGATATTATGCACAAACTCTAGTATCTAGTTATGAATCAACTTCAGAAATTTCTCGATTATGAAAAAAATCTCGTTAAGAAAAAATTTAATTTATGGAATTAATGAAGCTCAAATATCACAATGATCCAACTTCCTTTAGTTTATTAACCTTTTAGTTTGGACTAATGATTTCAACTAATTTGCTTAATGGATTAGGGGAAAAGTTCGTTGTTTAGTTGTCAACTCATGGGAATAAATTAAATTAATCTCGACTTGACTAATCCATGCAAAAATAATATTCTTAACATTATTTGAAAAATATGTTTTCTATTTAATTAATTGAAACAAAGGTAGTCAATGGACTATAATAATAAGATTAGGTAATATGATATGATTTTCCTATTAATTTCTAACTTGGTCCACCAATCATTCTTGTTCTATCTGCCCCATTGATCACCATATTAAAGTTGATATAATTACCACTAATAAACTACCATGCTAACTAATTAAACAACCACTCTTTTGCTCCTTTTAAGCTATAAATTATTTTTTAAAGTTTCATTATCAAAATTCGAGATTCATAATAGTAGTGGTGAAGTCAGAATTTTCATTAACGAATTCGAAAAATGAAAAAGTACACATACGTAGAAGTCAAAGAGAGTTCAATATATACTATATTTACATAAAAAAAACAACAATTTTAACCATTTATTAAAAATATAATTCTTCATCGAAAGTTATTCAAATGAACCCCCGAAACCTTAATAGAATTACATAACTACCCTTCTTTTTCTTTTAATAGAATTGAACAACCACTCTTCTTCCTCATTTTAGCTAAATAAAGTTAAATCTTATTAAAATAAAAAATTGAATATATTACTTAAAAGAATTAAACAACTAACCTCCTTGCTAGCTCCATTAGCCTAAAAAATGACAATTATTTTCCTAATAATTTACTTCATTTTAGCATTATATAAGGTCCATTTCACTTAATCATTCTCTATCACAAACAAGCAAAATATATTCATAGGCATTAAGCAATCAATTCAAAACAAAATCACCCCCCTCACAAATTAATTTTCTTTTAATCAAAATGGATAAAAGTGAGTCAACCAAAATTGAAATGGGAGAGAGTAGCAAATTAGAAAGAAAATTAGGAAAAGCTCCACTTTTAGGTTCACCATCTAATGCCATTTCATCAAGTGATCCTAAAGTTGCAAATAATAAAAAAGTTGGTAATTACAAGAAAGGAATTTCTATTTTTGATCTAATCTTGAGAATTGCATCTGTTGCTACTTCTATTGGTGCTGCTGTTGGCATGGCAACTGCTGGAGAAACTCTTCCTTTCTTCACTCAATTCTTTCAATTCGAAGCTGGTTACGACGATCTTCCTACTTTTACGTAAGTAACCTGTCTTATTTTCATGATTACAACCGTTTCCTCATCTAATGTGTAAATATCCTTTTAATGTAGCGCGATGTACATAAATACAAAAAATTAGCAAACAGACAAAAATTCGTAGCTAAAAAATAAAAATATCATGCTTATCTTATTTACCTATTGATTAATATAACACATTATAAGAAAATTCAGTTAGCTAAGAACTATGTAGCTTCAAATTAATTAACTAGGAAGTATCGATAAATTTCGAAGTTAATTTTATGTTTTTTAGTATTATATGATACAAATATCAAATATGACTTTATTAATGTAATGGCTATTTGTGCAAATATTTATTTGATTAATCAATTTGTTGCTCATATTTTGTAGGTTCTTTGTGATAGCCATGTCTATAGTGGTTGCCTACCTAGTCCTCTCCATACCATTCTCTATAGTGTGCATTGCCCGCTCTTATGTCGTTGTTCCGAGACTACTCCTCATTATTTTTGACACGGTAAGATATTATTATCAAAATACTCTTTCATTTTTACTTTGTCTGACACTAACGTACTTGTGACACTGTATAAATCAATAACAAAGTATTATTAGAAACATCATTTTTAAACGGAAAAGGGTAAAATATATCACTTAAATGTGGTTTACTGTTTGACTTTACCCTCGCTGTTAAAATGAAGTTAAATTTACCCCTTTCGTTACTAATTTCGCCAAATTTACCCCTCATGTCGTGCACATTTTTCTAGGCCATGATCACATTGACAACATCAGCAGCAGGAGCTTCAGCAGCCATAGTATACTTAGCACACAATGGTAATGAAGATGCAAATTGGCTTGCATTTTGTAACCAATTTGGTGATTTTTGCCAAACAACAAGTGCAGCTGTTGTGGCTGCTTTTATCACAATTGTGATTTTGCTTATATTGATTGTGTTGTCTGCTATTGCTCTCAAGAGACATTAATTGATCCAAAAAAAATATATATAATATTGTAATTTGTATTTCCTTATTGTTACTTCTGTAATTGTACTTTTGTGCAAGTGTGTTTGTAATGTTGTGTTGGTGTTTGTAACTTTTCAGTAGACATGGAGAGGTAAAAAAAAAAAATTGTAACATTACCATTGGTGAATTGTGAGAATTAATATTCTGATTTGTAATTTTTTTTTTACTATATGCTATTTCATTTTTATGATGTCTATGTAAGTTGTTGCAAAACACCTATTACTACACAAATTCTCCTTGTTATACAATTTGTGATTCTAATATAGTTTGATTATGCATTTGAATGATTTTTGTTTAGTTTTTGAAGATGAGCTTTTCAAATTTGTTGGTTTTTGAGTAGTTTTAAGTCATTTTATTTGTCAGTTTTAAAATTTAATTATTTTTCAAGTGAAATGCACGATAAAATACTTTGTTCTCTCATTCGAACTATATTTCAAATGGTAAATATTATTGTCGACCTTTCACAATCTTGAAGTATTTCATCTTCGTGATCAAAGAGAGTATAGCTTGAATATGTATACTTGACTTGACGAAAAATGTTCTTTAACATGCTTGCATCATTTTTACCGTTGTCATTATCAATCAAAATATATCAAAATATCCTAAAAGTTCTATCATAAAATTTATATAAAATAGTGAAAAAATAATTTACGTGATTTTGATTTAGTAGTGAGATCGTAATGCATGAGGTATGATTTAGGTACACGTGATAATATTAATTCCCCCCCTCCTTACACACATATAAAAACATGAAATTTAGTGAAAGTAATAAAAGAGTGAGCCTACATTCATCGAATTTTGTCTCTGTTAGAAAAATAAAACACACACAAAAAAAAAACTTACTTTCTAATGTATGGATTAAGAAATGTAACAAAAACCGATGACTAATTTAAAGGATTTGAGTTGAAAATAGAAGTAAAATTGCGAGAAGAATGAAATTTTAAAAGAAGAAATAAAATTGATAGTAATATAAATATATTCTTTAATTTCGTAAATAGCAAAAAAATTATATTATTAAGTATTAAAAGATTGTTAAATTTTAATTATCTTATATTAATAATTATATAAATATAAATTATATATTACTAACACTATAGTATATATACTTTCATATATTTGGGGCTTAAGACAAGGGTTTCACCATTATTTGAAAATTGTTCACTGAAAGAGAGAGTGTAGCAGAGATGTGGCCGAGTGCAGAAGGAGGGCCACCGGAGGTCACTCTAGAAACTTCCATGGGTTCTCTTACACTTGAGGTACTCTATTCTTCTTCCTTTTTGTTGATTTTGAAGTTTTGTTTTTGCATTATGATGATAAAGTTGAAATTTTGCAATTTGTTTAGATGTATTACAAGCAAGCTCCAAGAACTTGCCGGAATTTCATAGAGCTTGCTCGAAGAGGCTACTATGATAATGTCAAGTTTCACAGAATCATTAAGGTTTTGCTTTTTTTTCTCATTTTAGGGTTCATTTGGTTCGGAAACAAGTTATTCCAGGATTAGTTATCCCTCCTACCAAATGAGCCTTTAGATTGTTGTGCGTTTGGATGTTTATTTATATTGTTTGGAGTATCATTTTCATTTATGTTTTTTTTTTCTATTTGGTTATAGGATTTTATTGTGCAAGGTGGAGATCCAACTGGTACCGGAAGAGGCGGAGAATCTATCTATGGGTATGTAAATGTTGTAAATAGTGTGTTATATGTGGATGTATTTACTTCAAATTGCATTTGATATTCTATGTGAGATTGAAAGGATGGCCAATTTAAGAGCAAATTAGGTGGAAAACAATCTAGTTAGTTTTGGGGATCAAACATTTTAGATTCCTACATAATAGGAGCCTCTCTTTGCTCTATTAAAAAGATGCTAAGAAGTAATGCAAGTCTATCTTTAATAGGATTTACTCTACCTCTGTTGTTTCACTTGTACTTTCTACTACTCCCTCAATGTCAATTTTTTTGTCTGCTTCCAAAAGAATATCTCTTTCATGTTTTGACAACCTTTCAATCCCGACTTGCTTTAATTCATGTTATCTGATCCAAGAATTATAATTAAAACTAGTGAACATGAACTTTATTGCTCTTGTGAGGCAGCATGCCACATATATAGTATTCGTTGAATTTTATGGTATAGAGAGTGTTACCATGAATAAAATATTAAAATGAAATTCGCATCAATGTTGATAAAGAGCTTGATTTTGCTAAATATATCTTTAGAATCTACTTAACTCATACATTTCTAAATTGTCGACATTCAAAAACTTACAAGTCAATATTTTTTTAATAAAAGGTATAACACAACATAAGGATGTTGTTAAGAATTAACAATAGTGCGCAAAGCTCCGATCTTATCTACAACATATATAAAGGTCATGTTGCACCAAAAGGCTAGCAAAGAAATACGTTTGTTTTAATGCTATGTATCTCTCTAGAACACGTTTGAAAATTCTACTGTTTCTTTCGGTCCAAAAGGTTCACCAAATGACCATGGGAATAGTGCCCCAAAGCCTATGTGTCTTCTATTGAGACTATCTCTTCTACAAGACTACAACTATGTAAGAAATCCAGTATGACTATGGAGTTATTATTGTAGGACATGTTCAAAATGGCAAACAACATGCTCCAAATATGATAAATTATCTTATCGGCTTTCTCAAGGATCTCTTCATAAAAGGAACAGCCATTACATAATTGCATTTCTCCTCTATGAGACTTTGATTAAGTGAGGCACTGCTTCCTTAGCCATAAGCCAAGTAAAACAAGAAACCTTTCAAGGGTGCTTAGTTGTAACTTGTGCCAAATCTTTCCCCAAGACCAAAGATCAATGTTGGAAAAAGTCAATGACATGTAACAGAGAACATAGAAGATTCCACCTGAATGGAACCTTCATATAATAAAGCTTCCCTGTGTTATTTGAGAGGATTGTGCTTTGGGACTGTAACATAGAACTAAATCTTTTTTTTTTTGATGAAGATAACATAGAACCAAATCTTGCAATTTCCCAATTCCTTTTTAAGGGCGATTTTATCATTGAGCATCAGAAAAATCGGCTATAGCAGCATTATGAAGTGTGGAAATGTTGTTAAAGGGAGGAGATGTGGGGTGAATTTGCAGGAAGCAGGGGGCTTTGGGAAGATCAATGGGTAATGATCTACACAATCACATATAGCTTTTCCTGGAGGTTTATTAGCATGTTCTAGTCCTCTAGAAATTTCACAGGGATTTGTTTTGGACAAGTTTAGATATCTTAAGAGGAACAATTGGGATATGAGTTTGTCTTATTAATTAATCCAACTCACCCCTAATTTGTTACGTAGCGGAAATCTTTCTGTTCGAGCCACATGAAGCTTGGTGAGGATAGGCTATTTATTCACGTATGGTGGCAAAACCATATCATGGCATTTAACAAATCAAAAATGGTTATTAATTATTCATATCATACAGAAACAAATCGGCCAAAACACATTTCACCAAAACAATTTCACTCATTGTATTCAAAAGATATGATGAATAGTTGTTCGACAAGTTTGATTAAGTGTAATGTAATAAGTTCACTAAGGCATTGGCAACCTCAACTCTGATAGGCCAAAAAATACAAGATTGCAATGTGTCTTCTCCAAAACAATTGATATTTTCATCAATGGGATTAGATTACATGTTTTATTCTCTTTTCCTTGATCAAGGTTTTTGTTCCAATGGATTTTCCCTAACCAGGAACAAAGGATAATACCACTAACCCATAACTTCTTTCTCTTAGGGGTCATTTGGTGGGGTGCTTAAAAATAATGTGGACTATGGTGTATTAGTAATGTTGGGATTATTCTTATGCACGGTTTGATTTGGTGTATTAGAATAGCACGCATAACTTGATTTCTAAAAAAATATTTGTTTACGAAAATACCCTCCACAAATATGGTGGAATGGATTTGGTAAAGGTTTTTGAGAGAATATTCTGTCTTTAATCCTGCTATGCATATATTAAAACCCCTCGCATTGCTAATATCATATCATGCATTAGTTGTACATGACATAATATCAAAGAAAGTGTATAACTAATGCTTGCAATAGCTATACGAAGGTTGAAAAAGTGTACCAAACAAGGTATTAGTAATACACAAAACTAATGCATCCTACCAAACGACCCTTAAACTGTCACTATTTCAGCAGTTGCACTAACAACCTGGATTATCTTATGTATTTTATAAATCGATGTTACTGTATACGAATTATCAATTGTGGAAAGTAGTTAGAGAATTATCTAATTTTCTTAAAATTTTAAAAAGTAGGATAAAAGGAGAGACAAAATGAAATTGAATGGGTAATCTCTCGTGACTAGAGTTTGCGCTCAAAGTAGCATGCCGAATACATAGATATATTGCCGCTGACATGCATCTGTTAAGGGTTTAGTAAAACCGTTTCTATTGTCAAATAAACGTAAATAAGGGCTAACTATCTGTTCAAGGTTGCTGCAAGCAAACGTAATGTGTTCGACCACATGCTTAAGCTCTTGTCGTTCTGCATCAGTTTATATCTCCAGTGGCTTCGAAGAAGATACATCATTAACAAGGGACTGATGGTGAAGATTTAACTGGGGCATCTAATAGTTGTGTCATTTACTGTTTTTGATTATCATTTATAGTCATAAATAAACTTGTCTGTCTGACAGTGAAGAAGAAGATCATCTTTTGCATACTTGGCTTTTAGTGACTTCTTAAGTTAACCTTGCAGCCAGAAGTTTGAAGACGAGATAAATCCACAGCTAAAGCATACAGGAGCAGGTATCATATCCATGGCTAATGCTGGACCAAATACAAATGGAAGTCAATTCTTCATCACCTTGGCACCTGCACAGTCACTTGATGGTAAGTATACATATCCAGGTTGTTTTCCATCAATTTGTATGAATAGGCTTTTTAGTGTTGAATCAGCTGGCTGTAGTGCATGTGCTGATTTTTTTTGGTACCTTGCTCCGTCAACACTATTTTTCTGTTTGTATATCAAATAGTAAAAGAAAATTTCTAATTGAACTTGAAGTGGTGAGAAAACGGTGTTCCAAAAATTCAGATGAGTCCCTTGTCAACATGTTTGAGCTTAAGTTCATGGATGACTATTCATGTATGTGTGGAGGATAATCATGGTTGACTATCCGAGTATGTGAGGAGCTTAAGTTCGTGGATTACTTCCATGATGAGATGCTGGTCGATCTTTTTTGGCTTCTATTGAGGATGATGAATTCATACCAAACCAAGTTGGGGGGAGAAATCTCCTCTCCTCTCCTAGATGTCAAGACTGCCTTAAAATATTCAGTACATGATTCCAAGATCAATTCTTGTGACGGCATTCTCATTTTTATAATGATAGAGAATATATCTTAAGACCTGGGCTATGCTGAATCTAATACTCCTGCCCCAACTCTGTTGATGTGTCTCTTCAATCTGCAATTAGGATAAGCATGGCTAGAACAGTTGTGATCTCTTCTTCGTTTGTAGTTTTTTCTTATAGTGCACTGTTTTAGTGCACTATTAGCTGATGAGTTTTCGTTCAATGTGATGTTAGGGAAACATACTATTTTTGGAAGAGTTTGTCGGGGAATGGAAATTGTCAAGAGACTTGGCAGTGTACAGACTGATAATACTGACAGGTATTCTGCTTCCTATAATATTTGTGTCTACATTAGAATGATAAAAAATGTCCTGCTGCAGCATTGCAAAAACTTTTATGCATACAGAAAACATCATAATCCAGGTCGTCATTGTTTGGAGAAAATGAAATTTGCAGAAAGACTAGATAATTTTACGACTTTGTATGTAAATGTTCTGGTCAACTTTTCCTTCTCTGTTATATGTTTGAATGCAGACAAAACTCATTCATGCATTTAACGTTTGTTAGTCGTAGCTTCAAAATCGTATCATTGAGTATGAAAGCTCTAATTCCAGTTCCATTTGATATCAATGCAGACCAATCCATGATGTGAGGATCTTGAGGACTACCGTCAAGGATTGATCTTCTGCATCTTTGAAAACAATTGTTATATTAGCTAGAGCATCCAAGGGATAGCATAGTCTTTTAATTTCTGTCATCACAACCAAGATCCATTCTATCTTCTGCTTTCTAAGTGAAAAAAACTTATTTGTGTCATTGGCACTTTTTAACTGGCTTTTGGTATTAAGACACTTTTGTTAACCATCCATTCAACTCCTGAAGTAGTTTAAGGATAGGTAACATAGTTTAGATGTGCAAAATGCAATCGATCAGCGTTTACAGGTCCTTTTTTATTTCTAATGTTGTTTTCCCCCCCTTTTCGATTGCATGGTGCATGTAAATGTAAACGCTGTTTAGAAGGCTCTTTAGGGATTTGTTCAGTGCTCGCTCAGGGAAGGGCTTCTTGACATTCTTTTGTAGGGCTTAGTTCTGTGAGACTTACGCTCCAAACGCACGACTGTGCCTCCTAAGCACATGTAATGCTGAATGCTTTGACATTTTAGACCTTGCTATGACTGAAGATATTTTTTTTTTTTCTTTAAGGACGTGTGTGTATTTTGGAATCTTGAAACATGAATTCGTAAGTATTATCCATGGACCAGATCCATCGGAGCATCCAAATTTTTTTTTCTGAATTTTTTTTAAGACGTGTAATGAGTTGGGATTTGGCTTATTTTTGCAATTAAAGGCAATTTTTTAGGAATTATGCGACTTTCTTGTTTTTTTTTTTTTTATGTATTTTAATCCACAGTATGACCCCGCATCTAAAATTATTTTCTGAAAAACATTTATGAGGACCTCCATAATGAGTTGGGGAAGTGTTATGTAAAGTTTCACTTATTTTTTAGGTATATTTCGCAATTACAAGCCAACTTTAAAGAATTACACGATTTTCTTTGTTTTTTGTGTGTATTTGCCCGTAGATCTGGCTTCTCAGAGCACATTAAAATTTTTCTGAAAAAAACTTTATGAGGACCTCTGCAATATGTTAGGGAAGTGTTATGTAAAGTTTCACTTATTTTTTAGGTATATTTCGCAATTACAAGCCAACTTTAAAGAATTACACGATTTTCTTTGTTTTTTGTGTGTATTTGCCCGTAGATCTGGCGTCTCAGAGCACATTAAAATTTTTCTGAAAAAAACTTTATGAGGACCTCTGCAATATGTTAGGGAAGTGTTGCGTACAATACTACCATTTTTCAGTCATATTTTTGTAATTACAAGTCAATTTTAAAGAATTGCATGACTTTCTTGTTTTTTTTTTGTGTGTGATTAACCCCATGGATCTGGCGCAACAAAACATATTTTTTTTTTTGAAAAACTCGATGATGATCTCCATAATAAATTGGGGAAGCATTACGCATAGTCCCATAATTTTTTCAAGCAGAATTTTGCATTTACAAGACTACTTTTAGGAATTACGTGATTTTTTTATTTTTTCGTGTGTATTAGTCTATGGATTTGCAGTATCGAAATACCCAAAAAAATTTAAGAATAAACTATATGAGAACCTGCCTAATGAGTTGGGGAAGTGTAACGTCTAGTCGCCGTTTTTATCAGACAAATTTTTGCATTTATAAGCCAACTTTTAGGAATTATGCGACTTTCTTAGTTTTTTTTTACGTGTATTTAGACCATGGATCTGGTGCTTTGAAACACCCAAAAAGATTTTTTGAAAAAACTCTATGAGGACCTCTATAATGAGTTGGGGAAGTGTTACAAATAATTTAACAATTTGTTCAGGCATATTATCGCATTTGCAAGCGAATCTTTAGAAATTACGTGACTTTCTTGATTTTTAGTATGTATTATTCCAAGGATATGATGCCTTAGAGAATCCAAAAAAATTTCTAAAATAACTTTATAGAATATCCGTAATGAGTTGCGAAAGCGTTCTTCATAGTCTTACCATCTTTTACAGATATATTTTCATATTTACAAGCTAATTTTTAATTCCAACTTTTAGAAATTAACCAAGGACCATTGTAATGAAATGGGGAAGCGTTACGTACAGTATCACTATTTTTTCATGTATATTTTTGCTTTTACAAGCCAATATTTAGAAATTAAGCCATTTCCTTGTATTTTTATATGTATCAGCTCATTGATCTGGCACCTTGAAGCACCCAAAGTTTTTATCTATAAAAACTTTATAAGGATTTACCGAAAAAAATAAAAGCCAACATTTAAGAATTGCGCGATTTTTTTTAATTTTTCATGTGTTAGCCCATATATCTGGCATCATGGAACATCCAATTTTATTTTTTTTCTAAAAAAACTTTATAGGAACATCCAAATGAGTTGGGGAAGCGTTATGTACTATCTATCATTTTTTTCAGCCATATTTTCACATTTACAAGTCAATTTTTAGAAATTATGCTATTTTTTAATTTTTCATGTGTATTAGCATATGAATCTGGTGTCATGGAGCATCCAATTTTGTTCTCGAACAAAATTTATGAGGACCTCTGTAATGAGTTAGGGAAGCGTTTATCTACATTTTCACTATTTTGTTTCATGCATATTTTCATTTACAAACTTATTTTTAGAAATTACGCGAATTTCTTGGATTTTCATGTGTATCAACCCATATATCTGGTGCCTCGGAGCACCCAAAAAAATTTTCTCAAATAATTTTCTAAGGACTTCGTAATGAGTTAGGAAAACATTATGTACCATTCCCCTTTTTTTTTTTTTCATGCACACTTTTGCATTTACAAACCAACTATTAAGATTACGTGACTTTCTTGTTTTTTGTATGTATTAGCCGGTGGATCTGGCGCTTCAGAGCACCCAATTTTTTTTTCCTATAAAAACTTTATGAGGTCCTCTGAATTGAGTTGGGAAAGGTTTACATATAATCCCACTATTTTAGGCATATTTTCGCATTTATAGGCCAACTTTTAGGAATTACTCGATCTTCTTGATTTTTCATGTGTATTAGTCCATATATCCGCGTCTTAGAGCACCCATATTTTTTGAAAAAAATATTATAAGGACCTCTGTAATGAGTTCGTGAAGCGTTACGTACATTATCACCATTTTTTCAGGCTTATTTTCTTATTTATTAGCCAACATTTAGGAATTACGCGACTTTCTTGATTTTTCGTGTGTATCAACCCATGTATTTGTCCTTTCGGAGCATCCAAAACGTTTTTCTGAAAAAACTTTATGAAGATATCTGTGTTGAGTTGGGGAAGCATTACTTACAGTCTGATAATTCTTTTCAGGCATATTTTAAAATTTACAAGTTAACATATATAAATTATGCAACTTTTTTATTTTTTCGCGTGTATCAGTTCATGGATCTAACACTTCAAATCTCCAAAAAAAAAAAAATCTGAAAAAACTTAGCAAAATGACTGAAAAATTTTCATTGGACGTTTGTTTAGACCTTAGCATTGGAGCTAGTTCGTCTCGCACGGAAAAATGAGAGCAATATCAACTTCAAACGAGCCCCAAAGCACGTAAATACATATTTTGTCAATTTTCGTGTGCTATAGTCCATGAATTTTCTGTGATATGAAATTTCCCAAATAAAATGGCCGAAAATTTTCATGAATGTCTGTTAAGACCATAGAAATGGAGTTTGTTCGTCCCGTGGGGAAAAAGATGCAACATTTTCAAGTTCAAACAAGCGCCAAAGAAGGTAAACACATATTTTGCTGATTTTCGTGCGCTATAGTCCATGAATTTTTTGTGAACTGAAAAGTTCTCGAAACAAATTGGCCGAAATTTTTCATGGTCTTCTGTTAAGACCATAGCAATGGAAAAAACGCATTTTCAAGTTCAAACGAGCCAAAAATTTTATCAATTTTCGTATGCTATAGTCTATGATTTTTTTAATCTGGAATTTCTGAAAGAAAAATGACCGAGATTTTTAATGACGTCCAGTAAGACCTTATCAATGGACCCAGTTCGTCTCGCGAGAAAAGTGAGAGTATTATCTAGTTCAAATGAGTCCCAAAGAAAATATACACAAATTTTGCTAATTTTCATATGCTATTGTAAAAGGATTTTTTGTGATTTGAAATTTTAGAAATAAAATGATCGAATTGTTTCATGGACGTCTGTTTAGACAATACCAATGGAGCAGTTCGTCCCGTGGAAAAAGTGCACATTTTCAAGTTCAAACAACCCTTAAGCAGGTAAACACAATTTTTTTTTATTTTCGTGTGTTATAGTCCATGATTTTTTGTAATATGAAATTTCCGAAATAAAATGATCGAAATTTTTAATGGACGTCTGTTAACACCTTAGCAATGAACCCAATTCATCCTGTAGAAAAAACAAGAACATTATCAAGTTCAAACGAGCCTCAAAGCAGGTAAATGAAGATTTTATCGATTTTTATATGCTATAGTTCATGGAGTTTTTGTGATGTAAAATTTCAAAACAAAGTGATCAAAAATTTTCATGGACGTATTTTAGGACCATAGCAATGGACCCAGTTTGTCTCTTGGTTAAAATTAGTACATTTTAATGTTCAAACGAGCCCAAAGCAGAAAAATGTAATTTTTTTTCTGATTTTTGTGTGCTATAATCCATGGATTTTTATGATATGGAATTTTTGAAATAAAATGATCGAAATTTTTTCATGGACGTCTATTAAAACCTTAGAAATGAACTCAGTTCGTCTCGCGAAAAAAAAAACATATTTTCAAGTTCAAAATAGCCCCAAAGCAGGTAAATGCAATTTTTTATTGATTTTCGTATGCTCTAGTCCATGAATATTTGTGATATAGAATTCTCAAAATAAAACTGTCGAAATTGTTTATGGACGTCCATTAAGACCTTAGTAGTGGACCCAAATCTTCTTGCGGGAAAAATTAAAACATTATCAAGTTTGAACAAGAACCAAAGCAGGTAAACGAAAAGTTTACCTATTTTCGTGTGTTATAATCTATGGATTTTTTGTGATCTAGAATTTCTTAAACAAAATGGCCAAAATGTTTCATGATATCCGTTAAGACCTTAGCAATGGACTCATTTCGTCCCGCATGGAAAACGGGAGCATTATCAAGTTCAAATGAACCCTAAAAAAGTAAACACAAACTTTCTAGTTTTATATGAATGTCGGTTAAGACCATAACAATGGACCCAGTTTGTTCCGCGGGGAAAAGAGCGCATTTTTAATTTCAAACGATCTCCAAAGAAGGTAAATGCAGATTTTTCTAATCTTCATGTGTTATTGTCCAGTGATTTCTTGTGATTTTGGATTCCCGAAACAAAATGGTCGAAGTTTTTCATGGACATATGCTAAGACCTTAGTTATGGACCCAGTTCGTCATGGGGGCAAAAATAACGTATTTTAATATTCAAACGAGCTTTAATATTGATTTTGCCGATTTTCATGTGCTATAGTCAATGGATTTTTTATAATTTGGAATTCTCAAAACAAAAATGCAAAAATCTTTCATGGACTTCCGTTAAGACCTTAGCATTGGACCCAGTTTGTCCAGCTAGAAAAAAAAGAGTATTATCACGTTTAAACGAGCCCCAAAACAGATAAACATATTTTTTTTACCAATTTTTGTGTGATATAGTTCATGATTTTTTTGTAATCTAGAATTCTCAAAATAAAATGACCGAAATTTTTCATGTACGTCCCTTAAGACCTTAGCAATGGACCCTGTTCGTCCGGTAGAAAAAAATGAAGCATTGTCAAGTACAAACGAGCCCTAATGAAGTAAATGCAGATTTTATCGATTTTCGTGCGCCACGAATTTTTTGTGATCTGAAATTCCCGAAATAAAATGGCCGAAATTTTTCATTGGCATCCGTTAAGACCTTAGCAATGGACCTAGTATGGTCGAGGGAAAACGAGAGCATTATCAAGTTCAAAAGAGCCCCAAAGTAGGTAACGTTGATTTTATCGATTTTTGTGTGCAATAGTCCATGAATTCTTAGGGATATAGAATTCCTAAAACAAAATGGCAAAATTTTTCATGGACGTCCATTAAGAAATTAGTACCCAGTTCGACTCGCGGAGAAAAAAGGTGTTTTTCAAGTTTAAACGAGTCCCAAAGCAGATAAACACAGTTTTTACCTATTTTCGTGTGATATAGTCCATGAATTTTATGTGATAAGGATTCCCTAAACAATATGGTCGAAATTTTTCATGGACATCCGTTAAGACTTTACCAATGGACCTAGCTCAATTCCCGGGATAACGAGAGCATTATCAAGTTCAAACGAGCCCCAAAGTAATAAACATAGAATTTATGATTTTGATTTTTCGAAACAAACAATCGAAATTTTTCATGGGCGTCCGTAAGACCATAACAATGGATCCAATTCGTCATGTGGGGAAAAATTACAAATTTCAAGTTCAGACTAGCCTCAAAGCAGATAAACAAAGATTTTACCGATTTCGTGTGCTATTGTCAACGTATTTTTGTGATTTGAAATTGCCAAAATAAAATGACCAAATATTTTGACGGACGTACGTTAAGACCTTAGCAATGAACCAATGAAGATAAATGTGGATTTTGTTGATTTTCGTGTGCTATAGTCCATGAATTTTTTGTGATCTGGAATTTCTGAAATAAAATGAATGAAAATTTTCATTGGCGTCCGTTAAGACCTTAGCAATAGACCTAGTATGTCCCACAGGGAAAATGAGAGCATTATCAACTTCAAACGAGCTCCAAAGTAGGTAAACGTTGATTTTATCGAATTTTATGTACCATAGTCCATGAATTTTTTGTGATATAGAATCCTTAAACAAATTGACAAAAATTTTCATGGATGTCCATTAGGATATTAGTAATGAACCCAGTTCGATCTGTGGAGGAAAATGGTGTATTTTCAAGTTTAAACGAGCCCCAAAGTAGATAAACACAGATTTTTACCTATTTTCGTGTGCCCATGGATTTTTTGTGATTTGAAATTCAAGAATAAAATAACCAAAAAATTTTATGAACGTCCGTTAAGACCTTACAAATGGATCTAGTTCGTCCCACAGAAAAAATTGGAGCATTAAGGTTCAAACTCTATAGTTCATTGATTTTGTAATTTGAAATTCTCAAAATAAAATTGTCAAAAAATTTCATGAGCGTCCGTTAAGACCATAGAATTGGACCAAGTTCGTTCCGCGGGGAAAAGGACGCATTTTCAAGTTCAAACGAGCCCCAAAACAGAAACGACTCCTTGGATTTTTTATGATCTGAAATTCTCGAAAAAATGATCTAAATTTTTCATGGACATCCGTTAAGATTTTAGCAATGAAATCAATTCGTCATGCATGGGAAAATGACACATTTTAAAGTATAACGAATCCTAAAGCAGGTAAATGCAAATCTTTTTTATTTTTGTGTGCTACGGCTCATGAATTTTTTGTTATCTGGAATTTCTGAAACAAATTGTCTGAAATTTTTTATGGACGTCAGTTAAGACCTTAATAATGGACTTAGTTCGTCCCGCGGGGAACAATTGATTATAATCAAGTGCAAACGAGCTCCAAATGAAGTACATATAGATTTTACTTCGTGTGCTATAGTTCATGAATTTTTTGTGATCTAGAATTTTCAAAATAAAATTGCTAAAATATTTCATGGATGTCTGTTAAGAGCATAGTAATGGAACAAGTTCATCTCACGTTGAAAAAGACGCATTTTCAAGTTCAAACTAAGCCGAAGCAGGTAAATGCAGATTTTGCCGATTATTGTGTGTTGTAGTCCATAAATTTTTTGTGATATGAAATTCTCAAAAAAAATTGCCAAAATTTTTCATAAATATCTGTTAAGACCTTAGCTAAAGACCAGTTTGTTCCGCGGTGAAAAAGGGCGCATTTTCATGTTCAAATGAGTCCTAAAGAAGATAAGTCCATATTTTGCTGATTTTCATGTGTTATAGTCTATGAACTTTTTATGATATGGAATGCCCGAAATAATATGGCTGAAATTTTTCATAGACGTCCCTTAAGACCTTAACAATGGACCTACTTCGTCTCGCGAGAAAAACGGGAACATTATCACGTTTAAACGATCCCCAAAGCAGGTAAATGCAGATTTTATCAATTTTGGTGTGCTATAGTCCATGAATTTTTTGTGATCTAGAATTCTCAAAACAAAATCACCGAAATTTTTCATGAACTTCCGTTAAGATCATAGAAATGGACCCAATTCATCCCGCTAGAAAAAAAGGCGCATTTTCAAGTTCAAAGAAGCCACAAAGCAGGTAAATGCAGATTTTACCGATATCTGTGTGCTATAGTCCATGGATTTTTTGTTATTTCCTAAAATAAAATGATCAAATTTTTTTTCATGAACGTCCGTTAAGACCTGACAATGGACCAGTTCGTCCTGCATGGACAAAGGGCGCATTTTCAAATTCAAACAAGCCCCAAAATAGGTAAAATAGATTTTACCGATTTTCATGTATTTTTTGTGATCCCGATTCTCGAAACAAAATGACCGATATTTTTTATAGACATCTTTTAAGACATTAGCAATTGACCTAGTACGTCCCACGGGAAAAATGAAAGCATTACCAAGTTCAAACGAGCCCAAAGCAGGTAAACAAAGATTCATTTCATAATGAGTTGGGAAAGCGTTCATTTTCATGTGTGTTAGCCCATGGTTAAGGCATCTCGGAGCACCCAATTTTTTTCTGAAAGAACTTTATGAGGAACTTTGTAATGAGTTGGGGAAATATTACGTACAAACCCCCCCCCCCCCCTCTCATTTTTTCAGGTATATTTTCGCATTTACAAGCCAACTTTTAGAAATTATGCGATTTTCTTGATTTTTATGTGTATTAGCCCATGCATTTGGCGCCTCAAAGCACCCAATTTATTTTTTTTAAAACACTTTATGAGGACTTCAATAATGAGTTTGGGAAGCGTTAGGTACAATGCCACCATTTTTCAGGCATATTCTCGTATTTACAAGTCAACTTTTAAGAATTATCCGAGTTTCTTGATTTTTCATGTATATTAACCCATGAATTTGCGCCTCGAAACTCCTAAAAAAATTTTGAAAAAAACCTTATGAGAATATCTGTAATGAGTAGGGAAAGTGTTATGCACAAGCCGACCGTTTTGTTTAGACACATTTTCTCATTTAGAAGTCAATTTTTTGAAATTATGCTACTTTCTTGGTTTTTAGTGTATATTAGCCCATAGATATGGAGCCTCAGAACATCCAAAAGAATTCTGAAAAAATCTTATGAGGACCTCTATAATGAGTTGGGAAAGCATTACATACAGTTTCACAATTTTTTAGGCATATTTCGCATTTACAAGTCAATTTTTAAAAATTACACGACTTTTTTATTTTTCGTGTGTATTAGCCCATAGATATTGTGACTTAGAGTACCCAATTTTTTAAAAAATAAAATTATAAGGACCTCCGAAATGAGTCGGCGAACTTTTAGGAGTTACGCAATTTTTTTTTATTTTTCGTGTGTATTAGCCCATGGATTTGGCGCCTCGAAACACCTAAAAAAATTCTGAAAAAGCTTTGTGAGGACCTCTGTAATGAGTTGGGGAAGCGTTAATGACAGTCTTACCATTTTTTTCGAACATATTTTCGCATTTACAAGTCAACTTTTTTAAAATTATGTGACCTTTTGTTTTTATCTGTATTAGCTCATTGATTACGGAACCCTTTGTAGGGAGTTGGAGAAGTAGTACATATTATCTCACCATTCTTGGAGTGTTTTTTTGGGCATTTAGGAGAGTCAATTCACATGAATTGCGCAAACTCTCAGTTTTTCGTATGTTAGCCCATTAATGTTTTGGTTATATGACTTTTGAACGATTTCTTTCTGAAACCTTGGTGGATCCTCCATTAAATTTTTCAAAATGTGTGACCATCTTCATTTTTTACCCTAAATTTTGTTAAAGCATTCATAATGACCTAGTGAACAGATTTAGGATTCACACCATTTTTTTTAAAGCATTTATAGGTGTCACGAAACAAGAATTCAAAACGTTTTTAATTTTTCATGTGTAATAATCCATGAACTTCGAAAATATAAATTACCAATTTTTTGGAACCCTCCCTTCCTAATGACCATCAAATTGTGTGTACATGTTGATTTTCTTCAATTTGATCAATGTCATGTTTCCATTTGGAACACAACATACTTGAAAGCTAAACAGAAAAGTAGAAGACAAAAATCATTCATTCCATTGGAGAGAGGATCCAAATCTACAAATTCCAACTTGTAACTCAAGCATAGAGAGAGATAACTAGTACAACCCACATCCTAATACACCACAATTCTAATTTTTTTTTTTGGAACAAATAATAATTTCACTAGCCCTTCCAACATTCTTCGCCGCAAAAAAATAATGCCTGCGCACTCTGCAACAGAGACGCGACTGCAGGCATCAACCATAATCAGCCGTTCAATATAGCGCGCATAACTGCCCCATAAATTATATGATACAAGAGAGGCTTGGTCTCATTTCAGACATGCTATTGAAGACTTGTGTTCTTGAATCTTGGCTTCTATTACCAATCATTCCCCACTTCTTAGCGGACAGACTCACAGAGCAAACAACTACCACTCTCAACTCAGATTACCATGATTACCATTGTGATTCGATTGCACCCCATTTTCTTCACTAGTGGAAGATTTAAGTGCCAAGGCTGGTACCTCAGTGAATCCATTCTCTTTGATTGATCCGTCTGTAGGAGCAGAAGTGATGGTTCTTTCCGATGGATTCACAGAAGACTCTTCTGGAGCCACCGACTCAGTTTGTGTCTGCTGTTGCTGTAATAATTCCATACGCCTCAGAGATGGCACATCGCCATCACAGTACCTGCGCCACATACTCCTATATATTGACTCGATGTTTCGGGTGAACTTGGCCCCGTCACAAAGTGGTGATTTTGACATCAGTTCTCGCAGACTCATTCTCAAGTTTGATAGAGATGTAACATCTGAAGCCAGCTGTATAGCTGACTCAACGTACTCATCTTCATTCCTCGCCACAAGGTTTTCTAACCCTAAAATGCAAAATTGCCCACCAATTGTACAATGTGTTAGAACAAACTTATGATTTCCCCGTGAAACTTATTTCTCAGGGTCAATTGGCAAATGCAAGTACAAGAGCTCGTAATATACAGGAAGGTAAAAAGAGCAAGATCAAAAAAACATACTTACCGACTGTCTTAAGAAGACTCACACCAACATTGTGCGCGTGTACGGAACCTCCCATAGTGACACAAGGAACTCCCATGTATAGTGATTCACATGTAGTGGTTGTTCCAGCATAAGGAAAAGTATCCAAGCTACAAAAGGAAGTCCATTTAGTTTCTTGATGAACAGGGATCTATCAAATACAGAATGTTTCTGCAGCTTCTGTGACAAGCTATGTAGCGACTTACTGTTGACAGTCTTGCAGCAAATCTGTATGTTTGTATTTAACAATAATGCAAAGAAATAGTTGACTTCAGTGTAGAAAACACTAGTGAACAAAGGGATCATGACCTTTAATTTAGACATAACGTACGAGTAAGATGAGAAGAGCATATGTGTATCGTATTCGTTGGGTATCTTCTAGGAGAAAGAAGAGAGATGGATATAGTAATAGCATTGTATTCGTTGGGCATCTTCAAAGTTAAGCTTGATACCCCATACAAATTTGGAAGTGGAACTAAAAAAGACAGCCTTGTGAACAATTTACAAATGAAATCAAACGCTTGCACAGATTGCTGAATATAAGGCCACATGAGCAAAAGCATTACCTAATGTCCATGAGGGAATATGCTTGCATATGATCATGATTTAGAAGGATCAAGGGTAAAAGATCAACTCTCTGTGGCTCCAATCCCAACTGCTCTAGAATAGAAAGAAATCTCTGCCTCACACTATCGCAACAGAAAGGCTTGCACTTAACAATTAACCGAGAATGTGGAACTGCAGATAGAATTCTCGCCCAAACTTGTAGAACTTTCGGTGTTATCTGTATTGAAAGCAAGTCACAACATGAATATAAAGAGAAAGAACCACAGAATGCTATCAATGAATGATTGAATACAGTTGAACTTTAAAAACCACAAAACAATCCCACCACACACTTCTCAATGACACTTGTTTCCGGATTAATACCTTGGCAAGATTGTTGAAGCTACCAAATGTAATGAAGCCATTGGATAAAGCAGGTGCAGGACACACTGGCCCAGCTTCAGGAGAGGGTGTATAACAAAGAAAGCTATTTGGCAATCGGACTAACTCTTCCACGTGTCTGCCAAAAAAATTTATAGGATTAGCCACAAGATTGTCGTGAGATCCAACTTGGTAAGGTCAACATGAAAAAAAACTCTCTCCCACTTACTTCTGTTTTGCATTAGGAGGGTCAGCCATAGCATCAGTGATTCTATAATCAATAGTGGGCAAACCAGTTGTGTTAGGGTATCCAATCCAAGTCACCTAGTAGGAGAAACATATAGAATCATGAGACAGCGCAATAACAGCTCAAAAGTTCCGTCATAGCAAGTAGATTAGTTTAAGACTTCCTTTATAGCAGGGAAACTTTGATAACTAAAAGCATAACATGTTTTTCAGACGCTCAGTAAGAGTGGTTGAATTAGCATAAACCAAAATGACTGTAAAATGAAAATAACTAACTGTCCCATTTCGTAAAAGATTTACCTTTGGCTTCAGCTGTCTTCATAAACTAATTAGCTTACCAATTTCAAATGAAAATTTTCAGCTAACAGGCATGCTGGACAGCGTTTTATAACAATTCCAACCACCCATGCAATTCTCCTAGTAACACCGCTATCCATGTATATTAGAAAAAGATTGCCGTATGGTCAAAGAAGATGTACGTATTTTTCCTTCATACTCAATAAGATCCAAAATTTGAATCATAGGAAATTACAAGGCTAGCATGGACGAAAATCACTCTTGACATAATTTGGAATGATATCGAGTGCATACACACTCATGACATTGTATTACATGATGCACACCAATCTCCAGACCACCTTTAGAAATATAAACTTGGTAATAGCAACACCATGCTATACATATATCTCCATTGATCAACCTCTTGGAAGCATAAAAGTCAATAAATGATGAGAGGAGATATCCCTTGGGATTATTAATAAGCCTAATAAAGGAAAAGAGAAGAACCACCAAATTCCAGTTTCTCACTGTATGTGACCCCAGCTTAATCATTTCCCATTAAAATTATATCAAAAAAAAAATGAAAGACCAGAACTTCCCCTTAAAAGCCAGACATGTTTCATGTGATGCAGTTGGGCTTCAGTCAGAGCAGCAATATTGAAATCGGAAACAATTAAGTTTAGGACATAAGATAAAGATTACCTGTACAGGCGCAGGTCGGCAAGCCATGGTTCCCAGTTTATTATTTGCTGTGTGGCCTGTAAGTTCAACCATGATATCAACTTTATCTTCTCTGATCATGCTGGATACCTTTTTCTCATCAATCCCGTAGATATCCCTCCAGAGACCACCCTTTTTCATGACTTTGTCCCTAAACCTGTTTGTTTTTGCATCTGCCTGCAGTTCCAAACAAAGAACCATATAAGAGCATTCCTTAGTGATTTTTCCCAAAGAATGTCTTAATGATATAATCCTAACAGCAAACTAAGAGCTGTATTTAGAAAAAAGACAAATGAGCAATTGGGGATTGAAAAGAATACCTTTACAACAGATGAATAAACCACCACCTTGTAGTTTGTGTAATCGTGATGGGCAAGTGGTGCTTCGATGAAGTATGAAACAGAGTGAGTAAAATAATCAGGTGAGACATATCCGATCACAAGAGGCCTTTCCGGAACTTTTGAGTTGTCCCATGAAGTGTACTGTGGATATAATTTCATAAAACGCCGACCCCAGTCTCTACATTATGCAACTTTCAGTCAGGATAGGCACTAACAGATCCAGAAACAGAAACATGTGAAACCAAAAATACAGCCAACTATAGGTACATGTATATTACTAATCGTAATGACAAAGGCCACCTGAAGCTTTTTTCCATTATATTTAATAAGGTCATATATGGGATTTTGGGGAAGTCCTATTAATCCAAGCAGCAGTGACGAAAAGAAAAATACATGAATAATACAGTGTCATGTTTAGGTACAGAACATATCAAATAGTAGAAAAACTCAAAGAAAGCATTCTTATCCGTAATCTTCTAAATTAATGAAAGTTGGAACACGATGGCCCACTTCTGCCAGGAAACTCTCACTTCCTGACTAATCCAGAAACATGAAAGGCTAAACACTTGCTGGATGAAACTTGTTATCTCATTTCGCTTGAAAGTTATAGCAGGTCACGGCTTCTCCAGTTACTGTTTTTTCCTCTACTTCAAACATCTTTTTGCCAGGTAGACCAGAAGATATTTACTAGGTTATCAGTATGGTTATTTTGCGTCACCATTGAAACAAAAGTTGTCGAACCCTCAGGGATTAGTTCAACAGTTACTGTTTTTTCCTCTACTTAGGTCACAGGTTTGGGCCCTGTGTCATTCGAACTAAGCTTGGTATTTAAGTAGATAAGAGTGGGTAGATGAGAGGCCCCAATAACCTGATTTTCGAAGGTTGTGATTGGTGCAAAGGGTTTGCTCAGAATAATTTCTTGGTCATGAAAAATGAAAAAGAAAACCCTTCAGGGTGGCCCAATGGTTTGAGCTTGGGACTTCCATGTTGGAGGTCTCAAGTTCGAAACCCCTTGCAGCGAAAGCAAGGGGTCGGCTTTCTGGGTCGAGCTCGTCGCACCAGGCTTGCCTGGTGCGGGTTGCCTCTCCTAGTGGTTTGCAAGCTATTGCATAGGAGCGGAGCTTTTACCCTTTGCGCACCCAAAGGGTAGCGACAACGGGTTTCCCTCGTCATCAAAAAAAAATGAAAAAGGGCCCCCAGCTCACTTTATCTTTTTTTGTTTTTGGTGATAAAGAGGTTTATTAACCAAAATGATGTCATGTACAAAGCTCGAAGGGAAACTGGCTTATGGACATAGTCTCATGAGTCCAGCAGACAAAATAACTAAACAACACTATGCTATGCCAATAACTCCAGGGTAGAAATTAAGAGCATGACTTCCACTAGCTAGCTTGGGCTTTAGGCTTTCTCTCTTGACTGTTTCTTGGACAATCATTCTGGGCTGACTCAGGGTCCCTTTCTCTGGCATTGGTGAAATCTGGCATTCTTCTCCTGTCATATAAAATACACACAACCAGCAACAACAATCCTGAACATTTCTGCCATAGCCTTCCTTCTATTCACATGAGGGACCATCCATTGCTATCATCCTCCTAGCTCAGTGTAACCCTCTGATAATTCTGCCAGATTAGTAGCCTTTTAGTGCTTAATGGTAAACCAAGATACCTAAAAGGCAAGCATCCCTCGTATATTGTGTAACATGTTAAGAATATTCTGCGTAGTGGCAGTGTCACGTCCTCCAAAATACACAGATCTTTTGTTGACGTTGGCTTTGAGGCCAGAGGCTGCAGAAAAGTTCTGAAAGCAAACAAACAGTTTCATCACAGAGATCTAATCCCCTTTGCAGACCAGCAATAAGTCATCACTAAATCCTAGTGGGATAGTATTAAGCTTTTCACATTTAGGGTGAATTAAAATCGTGATTTCTCCTCAGAAGCATGGTAAAGTAATGTTGTCTCTCTTAGCAGGAAAGGTGAGAGGAGATGACCCTATCTTAATCCCCTCTTAGCAGGAAACGTTGTGAGCATACCATTAACAACAATTCCATAGAGACAAAAGTGACACAAGTCATAAACCCATTTGACAAAACCATCAGGAAAGTTGAGACTGATCAAGCCTTGTTCAAGAAATACTAACATAATGGACTCATAGCCTTTTGCATATCCACCTTTAGCATGCATCTTGGAGAAATACCTGATTTTCCATACCCTTTGACCAATTCATAACTCAAGATAAAGTTTTCACTTATCAGTCATCCACGTACAACAGCAAATTGAGTGTGTTATCCACCAACTTATCCATCATTGTTTGCAGCCTCTTGGTCAAAATTTTGGAAATAATATTTGCAACACACAGCAGCAGGATATAGGTTTATATTCTCTGATTGAGGTAGGATGTTGCACTTTGGGAATCAGAGTAACACTAGTACAGTTCACAACAGCAGGCATACTCAGGGTATCAAAGTCAATACAGGACAGTAACATTGCTGTCTATAACTGGCCATGATTTTTCAAGGAAACAAGCATTAAATCCGTTGTGGCCTGAGGACTTCATTCCATCAATGTCATTTAAGCTTAAAGAACCTCCTCAGATGTAACAGGGGCAATTAGATGCAGCTGGTATAGTTGGTAAGGAACTAGTATTAGAACCAAGACGTTGCTTATAGAAGTTAAATTCCTCTTTTTCAATATTATTTTCACCGTGTATCTGAGTCCCACACTCAGTAGTCAAATTTGAAAAATTCTATTTTGTGCAATCCTGCTTTTCATGTTGGCAAAAGAGTACCTGAATTTGGATCCCGCAACTTCAGCCGATGGACTCACTATTTTTTCCTAATAAGACTCCTCAGTTGAGGACAACTTCTCAAATTGTGCCCTGACCTCCTTTTCAGTCTCCACGGGCTCCTGGTGCAGGCCATCTGCAAGTTGTCTAGGGATCTCCACCGGCCTTTCTATGACAATATTGAGTTTCTCTGAGACTCTAACCTCCATTGGGGTATGGGTTACAATCCCAGATGTCACTGTTCCATTTGTCGACTCAACCCCCAACATTCAGGCACTAGGGTTTAGTGGAGTATCTCCATTGATCACAGTCCTGACCTCATCAATCGCCAATAACTCAATAGCCTTCTTCGACCCAGTCATGGTTCCATCTATGACTTGCGAATCTGGTTCTGTAGTTACTGGCTTAACACTCCCTGCACATGCAGTGGCACGAACATTCTATAGCTGCGTCATAACTCCCTGGCTTCCCGATGGGGGGTAGCCTCACCCATGGAAGCTTGCTTATCAGTGTTTCCAATCCAATGGTAGGTGCAGATTGCTTGCCATTCTTCATAAGCTTAAGGTACGATATGTCTAGCTGCATCTTTCTTTTGATGAAGTCTAGCTGCATCTTTCTCAATCATCCCTTTGCCATTCTGGTGAAGGGTGCACACTGGAGACCACTAAAGTGCACCAGGGAGGAGAGAAATAACACAAGCTATTCCTACCTATACTAGAATCATATCATATTGGCATTTGACCTAGTGGATGAAATATAAAAGTCCATATAACGTAGGACTAGAGTTCTATTGTTAGCACCGGCTTCCCCACTGTATAGATATAGGAAGACAATGATGCTCGAAGGACTTATGAGAAACTGAAAAGATGAGATTTATGCAGTTTAACTCTCCTATGTAATGGAACTTCTGATTGATCTCCTGAAAATGGATTAAAAGAGGTTTCTATGGGCACAGCCCCATAGTTACTTAGTGTCGGAAAGGGGGAAGTTGATACATGTGATCATGTAAAGCAGACTACAATAAAGGTTCTCATGTCCATGTTAGGCACCATATCGTACAATCACACATCAACATCAAGATTATACAGCAAACATGACTGACCACACATATATATTTTGTTGATGAGTATGATTGACCACATATATACTATTCTTTTTAATGCACAATCAAAGGAAACTCATATATCAGTCATGTCCTTAAAAAGTTAAAATATAGTTGTTATTCGTATTATGCTTTTGACATTGTTATTCGTATTATACTTTTGGCATTTTCTTTGATAAAAATCTCACAAGGCTATTGTTATTAGTACTATGCCTATCGACTATCTTCTGTGCAAAGAAGACTTCCTCAAATTCTTCCTTACTCTTTCAGCATGCACAACTTTCTTTATCCTTTTTCCCTACTTGTTAATTTCCCTTTTTCTCCCATGCTAGGGTAGCACTTGCAGCATCATATATTATACAATAGATCCCACAAGAAAGATGTAAATAAAACCTGTGAGCCTCATATAACTTGTCATCAGTTCCTTCATTAATGTAGTTCATGGCAAGTAACCGGTTCTGCAGAACACAAAATAAAGATACATGAAACGGGTTTTAGCAAATCCAAAAACTTCTAAACGAAGACGCAAAAATTCCCATCTCATTTTGGTCAAGTAAGAAATTCCCCCCTCATATGCATAGTCAAGAGATTATCAGAAATTGACTCACTTTCAAATATATCGCATTCCAACTTCTCATTTTTGTCTTAAAGGACTTGAAATATAACAGTTTTTCCTATCTGACAATTATTTTATTTTTTATTTTGAGAAAAAAAAATCGGATAAGTAGCCAAGGCTAAATATCCATCAAAAGTAGCATCTAATGATCGAATTCATCTATTTTACAAATATTTTCAAGAAAAGTATTTATATCAAAAGAAGGGTCTTGCAGAAAAAGTCAGGATACTTCCAAAATCATAAGAGAATAGGCAATACCTGGCCGGCATTTCGGGAATCAGGATCTATCTTGAGGCATTGCTCATATGCTTCAATGGCCAGGGATATATTGCCTGCATCCCTGTAAAGAACTCCTGTACAATTCCCAACAAATAGTCGATTATCCCAATAACCTAAGGAGTAATACTTCTTCAAGGATTTAAAATATACATCTGCAAGGTTAATCACTTTCCACAACTAAATCGATTACTGACACAAATGTGACAGCATAAACGACCTAAAAGATGGCTCCAACACTTTGGAAGAATTTATCAATAAAATTGGATGGCTTAATGAGAAATTTGTGGATGAAAACATCAGAAGAGTGGATACAGGGACCTCAGGATTTGAAGACGGGGGGGGGGGGGGGGGGGGCACTACTAAGAGTGGCTCAAGGTTAAGGCTAGGAGTGACAAGACCCTTGTTGAATATAGTGTCTTCTCACTTCATCTTGTATTCCAGGGCTCATCTATAAAACGCGAAGAATTGTCTCTAAACCTAGCACTGAGTAGAGAAAAATATTTTTCAAAAAAAATCTATCCATCTCAAATCACAAGAATCAACAACAAATTATTGCAAAAAGAAAATATGCTTATAAAGAAGAACTTACCAATTTACCCAGAGATAATAGGAGTAGGACTTCAATTATACAGTGAAGAATATTTGTAAGTTGTAGATTTTCGAGCAATATTATATTTTGTTTAGAATTGTGCTAGGGAAAATTAGTCTTATATTTGTTTAGAATATAGAATTGTGCTAGGGAAAATTAGTCTTATATTTTGTTTAGAATTGTGCTATGGCTTTTATTTGTTTTCAAATTCAATTAAGTTAGGAATGGGACCGGATGACAAAAAAAGGGTGGTTAAAAGGGGTGGGGCCAGATGAGGTGGCAAAAATAAAAGTAATTTTTAAAAAGTTCTTTTAAGAGAAAAGGCTGAATTTAAAGTTAAAAATGGTGCCTTCATCGAGAATCGATATCGTTGCAGTTGTGCATCAAGCTGGCACGTTCGACTAGTGCACCCACAACAACTTTTGTTTGTTAGGGTGCACAATTAAATATATATTCATTTCATCGACTGTCTATACATATATATACGACTTTTTAAAAAAAGTTACGTGCCAGCTTGAAAGAGTCGTATATATATGTATAGACAGTGCTCGAATCAATCATTTTCTCAACTGATGCGAGGAGAAAGCTTCCTATATGTTTCAAGTAGTTACATTATAAATGTCAGAAATAATGTTCTAGAGAAAGTAGCACCATAACAACCAAAAGCGCAACTGAGATAGTTAATTTGCTTCTTCTTTTTTCCTGAGGGGATAGGCAGAGCAACATTATACAGAAACTGGGATGAGAAAGAAATAGACACGAGATGCATAGAGAAACAAAACAGACTGTAAGTTTACACACATAAAAGAGAGGTGGAATAAGGACCTAAATTATTATATGCCTCTGCATATGTTGGATTTGCAATGATAGCTTTCTCAATCATGCTAGCAGCAGCATCCATTTTACCCTGCGAGCAATCAAGAAAGATGTTACTAACGACAGGACATGACAATACTACACAGACACTAGCAGATATCAATCAATGTTCACCTGAACAGTGTAAACTACTCCGAGATTGTTTAATGACTGAGAGAAATTTGGTTTGATTGACAAAGCCAACTGTGAAACATACAATAGCAAATTGAATAAAATATTTATATCCTCAGCCAACCCAAATATAAAAAAACACGTGCAAGATAATTGCCTGATAACATTCAACTGCTTTATCAAGGTTGTCCCTATCCTTGTATATCACTCCCAAATTGTTGCATGCTTCAGCACAATGAGGATTAAAGTGGAAAGCAAGTTCATAGAACACAATAGCCTGCACGTGAAAATAAATCAACACCACCTTCACAATGGCAACAAGAATATGTTTCTCATCCAGGAGAAGAAATGACTAACAAGAGTGGAACGAGGGGAAAAATAGAGAAGATAATGGGAAGGTACTGAAAACTAAACACTTGAGGCACTATACATCTATGTACTCCCTCTGTCCCATTTTAGTGGCCTTGTTTGACTGCGCATAGAATTTAAGAGACTTTTGAAACTAGTGTCTAAAACAAGCCATAGACATTTGCGATAAATTATCTCATTAAAGGGAAAAAGAGGGATTATAAAGTTATATGATTTCTAAACACAAGAAGTGGTCATTTGTTTTGGCCTTTGGGATAGACTAAAAAGAGAAGTGTGCCACATAAATTGGGACAGAGGAAATTGTAGAGGTTGAACCTCAGCCATTGTGTGCTGCAGAAATAAGTGCAATCCCTGAAAAATGTGGCTCTTCAATGTTGATCTATATACCCCACAAAACTAACCAACAACCTCATAGCTGATAACTCAACAATCCTATTACTGCATTATGCTACAGACCTTATGTCAACTGGAAGAGCACATATTATTCTAAAATGTTGTCACTTTTGAGGTAAGTGGAGGGACTCGAGCACAAAATTACCATGTCGAATTTCAGCATTTCACCATAGGCAACACCCAGATTATACATAGCATCAGCATAGTGCCAGTTATAGCAAAGAGCTTTCTTGTAATATGCCACACCTTGGTTGATGTCTCCTTCCAACTTAACCTGAATAGAAACCAAGAATTCATCAGCATGACAAAATTTTAGAAGTTCTAGAAGAAGTGACCTGAGAAACCAGGAAAGCTCTAACTTAATTTATTATAATGAAGAAGGAAAAAATCTAATTTGTTAAAACTTAAAACTGCTAATAAAAGATAAGAACAAGCATATGTCTTCATATTTGTTCCCTTGAAAAGGTGATCATTGTTAAATTAGGTCTTGGGCCTAAGTCACACCCCAAGAGCTAGTTCAAAGGGAGGAAGATTGTCCAAATTTTATATGGAGACCACCCATCTCTTTAACCGATGTGGGATTTTCTCATTCTTTAACAATAATGTTCATATATACTCAAGGTAACCTCCATTTTTTCCTAATGGATTGGGGCAGCTAGTTGTCAATTGGAAACTTCTTATGTTGCTACGATAATATTTCAGCCTTCATAGCAAGCAGTATCTGCTAAATGCTCACCACTCAATATTTATCCTTCAATGGCTTTTTTGACTTTGAAATAAGCAAGGACTTTTTCTTTGAAACATAAGGCTGTATCTGGTTGTTGTATCAACTTGAATTAAACACTTGCAGGGTTCAATTTGTATGAAAAAGAGCTTATTAAAATTCGTATGGATTTCTCACTTAAAATTGGACGTATGTTCATCTAGAACAAGAATACAATTAAATACTTAAAATAATAAACTTGAAACATATCTTCTAATGTTCAACAAGAAGCAAAAGATAGATGTGTGAACAATAAGGCAGAAAGTAATTGTGAAATGCTTCTAAACACGGTTACCATGCTCTTCACTAAGAAATTGCAATATGGCTATCACATTAACAGTACAGGAAGGCAGGAAGCCGACATAGAGATAGTAATAACTGCTAAATTAGTAAGAAGTCTTC
This sequence comes from Solanum habrochaites, assembly GCA_027704765.1. NCBI lineage: Eukaryota > Viridiplantae > Streptophyta > Magnoliopsida > Solanales > Solanaceae > Solanum > Solanum habrochaites. Next base: position 2,964,252 of record JAKWJA010002497.1, on the reverse strand, counting down.
ACATTGAAGGATTTGAATGCCATTTAATGAAGTTGGGACTATTCACACACTAATTTACCTTTGTGCCTAAATCAGTCAGAGCAATTGCCATGTTGTTCTTTGCGATCTCAAAATTTGGGGACACAGCTAAACACCTGAATAAGCATAAACAGAAATAAAAGTAATAAGATGGAGACTCCAAATCATATAGCCACCTCATATAAAATACAAACTTCAATTAAATAAACTGAATTTAACATTGAAGCAACCTCTCATAACAAGCAATTGCAGACTCCAAATCCCCACGATTTTTGAATATAACACCCATATTGCAATAAGCTTCAGCATACATGGGTCGCTCCAGTGCAGCCTTCTCATAGCAATTAAGAGCCATATCGTATTGCATCATTTCTGAATATACAACGCCAAGGTTATAGTAAGCAGGCTGCAAATACAACACAACATGTTAAAGTTTGGGCTTCCGTGATAAAGCCATGGAAAGCAAAGTAAAAAAGGTCACTGGAAAATGGAATTAATCACCGCATAATGTGAATCAATTTTGATAGCTTCATAGTATTTTTGAATTCCCTCCTGAGTGTTGCCAGCAAGCTTCAGGCTGGTTCCAATATCAGTCAATACAATCGCAAGGCATTCTGCTGCTGGTTTATATGAGGGGTCAGCTTTAAGTGCTTTCTCATAGGACTGCATTGATTTAAATTAAAGATAAAGATTAACTGAAAATTATAAATGAAGCAAAAAAGAGCTCTGAATAGTGATAAGCTTCTGATTCAAATTCAACGTAAAAGTTAAGTGAACTATAAATGAATAGATTAATAGCTTCGAACAGTGGTTATTTTGTCACAAAAAAAAAACAAAAGGAAAAAAAACACCAGAATAATTTAAAGCAACTCATGTAAACTTTTGCAGTAAATTAATGAAGCTAGATCATTTGCTTAATCAGAATTCTATCTAACTCCAGAACACTTCTTAAATCTTTTAGTTTGAAGTAACCTTGTCAAACTGATGCCCCCAGGGCTCAGATCACTAGGCAAATGTTGAGAGATTTGAGAGGATCCAAACAAATTTCTCGATATCAAAAAATTCACTTGTTAAAATGATCATATAAGAGGTCAATTTACCATCTCTAGAGCAATTTTTTTCCAGCTCTTCCATCTAGGCAGACTTCCAAATCCAATCACATTAGCACCATAAGAATGAAAATGCAATACTCCTTGATGCATTTCTATATTTTTCTTTTTGAAATTGCCTTGGTGCATATTTCTATCATCAAGGCCTTTAAGCCTCCACTCTACCAAAAACCGAAGTCCACTTCGGTATTCAACTATTTGTACCTAGCTTTTAGCTTGATATTTATCAGCCTAGCTCGTCGGAGATCTGAAATCTTTGAACTAATTAAAATAATATTTCAACACGTTTGCTGCAAGAAAGGTAAGCATTCATCTACTCTCATTGATACCATATTTTTCTCCAAATTTATATCTCTTCCCACCTGCTTCTATTCATTTCTTCCTTCAAAAAAATTGACAGAGCACTGGCTACTCGGCAAGCATATTAGTAGAAGTTATTACTAGTTACTTCCAAGCTTCTTATAGGTCTCTTGCGTCAATGAGAAGGATACAATGCTATACAAAGTTAAAGAAACTACAAAAAAAAAAATAGACTTGGGGACTGCTTTGGACTGTTTTTCTTGAGCCAGGGGTCTATTAGAATCAGTCTCTTCATCTCTAGTCTCTTTACCTCTAAGGTAGGGTAAGGTCTATGTACACTCTACCTTCCCCAAACCCCACTTTGTGGGACTAACTGGATATGTTGTTGTTGTTGTACCAAAGAGTTAGACTAAGTTCCTTCGTCTTCTCCTCCTTCTCCCGCACTTCCAACTGAACATAAACTCTTTCACAGTATTTTGCATTGCTCAGTGGTGCCAAACCAATTAAAATATCCCACACTAAACTCATGGTTAGTTCGCATATGTATAAGAAGATGATCCACGTCTCACCCGCCTCCTTACACATGTAGCACCAACTGTCATAACTCATAAATAACCTTCAGCTTTCTAAGATATTCTACTGTCAAAATCACCCCTTTAGTAGCTAGCCATGTGAAAGAAAAAAAACATCTTTTTTGGTACACTTGGAACCCATAATGCATAACTGTATTTTTGCTTTAAAATGGGTCATGCTGGAGACCATAAAAGAGGCAAAACTGGAGCTTGTGGAGAGTTTATAAAGCTATCTAAAGGATTTGGAGGATGATCCCTGCTGCTATCTTCTAGTCCATATGGAATGAAAGGGGTATGAGGTGTTTTGATGGAATCTCAACTCCAAATCACTTCCTCAAGACAAAGTGCTTACTTTATCCTTTTTGCTGGATTGATATGACTACTGTAATTAGCATTAATCAGTTGTTGGATTTGTTAGGTCCCTTATCTTAGATTTGACACTGAAAAGGGATTCATTAGTTCATTTGTTAATCCTTTTTCCTTCCCTTCTAACTACACATCTACTTTAAGCTCTTTTGTGGATGACGCATCGTTTATTCTCCCCCCCCCCCCCAAAAAAAAAAAAAAAAGAGGAAGATGAGATTATCACAGCAGTTTATTTCTGTCAAACCTATGAAAACAAGGAATCATGAGTTATTAACATCAGAAGCTCCACTATATTCATAACATATTGAATGTACAAGAACATCATGCCAGTGCAGTTCTACAAAGAGGGATCTGGGTCAGTGTTATAAAAAGCAAGGAAAAGCATGCTTAAAGCGCGAGGCGAAGCGAAGCGCAGCTCTGTGCTTTTATTTCCAGAAGCAAGGCGACATTGAAAAAGCGCTCGCTTCTACTGTAGAAGCGAGAAGCGCAAGCGTGAAAAAGCGCTAATTAGGGTTTTTTAAAAAAATTGTAAGTTTTTTTTTTTAATTTCTGAAATCCTTACGCGCTTCACATACCTCTTTCGCGACTTCAAATTTATTTTTTGGACCGCTGCGACTGCTGTAAGTTCTCTTTCTGTCTTCTTGTCTTCTTCTTTGTGACTGCTCTGCGACTTTTTTTCTATTTTTGGTTGCTGCCAGGCTTCCACTGCTGTAAGTTCTCTTCTTCTTTTCTTCTTCTCTACGAGGCTGCTGCGACTGATTCTTTTGTGATTTAATTATGTTTTTTCTTTATATGTTATGACTTATGAAGATTATTGAATATCTATTTACCTTTTTGCTAATAATATATTACCTCTATTTAGTTATTTAATATTTATTTTTATTTTTATTTTTATACTAAATATGGATTTACTTAAAAAAAAAAAAAAAGCGCACTTCGCTTCTCGCTTTTGTCCTCGTCGCTTTTTTCCGCTTCTCGCTTCACCAAAACACTAGTGTAGTGTATGCAGACCTAGTCTCTACCACTAAGGTGAGGTAGATAGGTTGTTTCCAATAGACCCTTGGCTCAGGAAAAAAAAAACAGTCCAGAAACGGACATAATGAAAGTGTAAGAGATGAGAGATAGTAACAAGAACAACATATAGTAGCAGAACAGTATTACAACAAATAATACTATGTTCGAACTAAACAAAACAACAGATATCAACAGAAATCGAAGAAAAGGAAACTACAAGCGTAGTTTTATGACTACTTGTAAGGCAACAAGACAATCCATTCCAACCTACTAGTCTGGACACACTCCTACCTACTAATCTCCTAGCCTTATTCATGTCCTCCACACCTTCCTATCTAAGGGTCATGTTATAGGTAAGACGCAACTATGTCATGTCATGTCTAATCACCTCTCCCCAATAACATCTCCAATGTGATCATTATTATTGGATACCACTAAATGTGATCGGATGACTATTGCTAAATACCAGTAAAAATAACTCCATGCACATACCTCAGCAGCCTCGACCAGGCGACCCTCATCTTTGTACAAAATTCCGCAATGGGTGAGGGCACATGCATTTTGTGGGTCCACTTTGATAGCTTCAGAAAAACTTTCAAAAGCAAGCCTCCCCATATTTTGCATCTGCAGGCAAATACCTTTGCCAATCAGAGACTCAATACTCTTGCTATCCTTCTCCAACACACTCTCATAGATTGCAAGTGCATCAACAAACTTGTTCCTAGAGCGAAGAATATTTGCATAAGTGATAGCATCCTTGTCTTCAAAAATCTTCTTTACATGACTTATTCTACCAGGAGAACCTTTGGAACCAGAAGAAGATTGCCCTCCCTTCAGAAAACCATTGTTACCAACTGACTCACTTTCCTTTCCATTCTCGACATCTTTTTCCGTCCACGCCATCTACCTAGACCTGCAGAACCACTTGAACCTGTCAAAACGAAAAAGTAGCTTCTTTTAATAATCAACCAGGAAAAGTGTAACAAGAAAAGGTTCTGATAAGCTGTAACATCCACAAGTAAAGTTTAACATCTAGTTCACATTTACTCCTTCACGACACATCGCCAAAAATAAAAGTTACAACAATTTAAGCACAATTAGGTGTTCATGGTGACTATTGAATTAAGCATCAAGTAAGTACACTCTCGTAATATTCTAAACAAACATATATCAATTACAAACAGATGAACAAAGCTTGAACTGTTAACTACTCTCTCTTTTTCAATTTAATTGTCTGAATTTGACTTGGCATGAAGTTTAAGAAACTAAAGAAGATGTCCTTCAATCTCATGCGCTTAACATGTCATGTGGAAAGTTAGGAAGTTGAATAAAGAATTACCAAAAAGGGTAATCAACATTCTTTTTCGAACATACTAAAAATGAAAGCAAGACAAGCAAATTGCAACTAAACAAGTAAAAAAAGATCATTAATTCAACACTCAAATGAATAACAAAGATTCCACCATTGCAAATGTTGTTATTTCTAGTATAACGATCCTAACTAGTTTACCCTAACTTCAACAATAAATGAAATAGTACATTACTATCCAACAAACAAAATTTACCCAAAAAAGACTCAGCTTTCACCAAAACGCCATATCAGTTAAACCCCTAAAAACTAAAAACTAAAAAGACAGTTTTTTTTTTCACAAAAATCAACTCTAATACTGAAACTAAACAGGACCCATTACACAAAAACATAAACTGATCATGATTAACCCAAATAAAACTCAAGAAAAATTAGGGCAAACAGTTCGAAACCCTCACCTATTCAATCAATTTCACTGCTGTTATGCTTCCACCATAACTCCCACACAGCTTCTTTGATTTCTGTTTGTTGGGTGGTAGGGTAAGTGGGGTGGGGTGGGTGGGGTGGGGGTGGGGTAGGGGACAAGTAGGAGGGTCTCTTTCCGACACTGAAGTTTGATGTCTGCCAAAGCACCGGAGCCCCTGGTGTTCGTCCGTTAACTACAATGGCAAACATATACAGAAGGACTCTTTATTAATTACCCTTATCTATTCACATATTTACGATATTGCCACTGTTTTTGCGCCGCATGAGTTTTTTTTTCATATACTACCCTTGTAATTTGTTTAAACTTGTTTTAAACCCCCATATAGTTTGTTTAACTTTGTTTTTGACACTATACTTTGTGATATTTGAGCTAATTGTCTTTTTCTAATTTTTGAGTTTTGAACTAATTATTATTTTTTTTAATGAACTTGTTGGCTAAGTTTTGGATAAAAGACAATTGGTGGATGAGATATTAAAAAGTAAAAGATTAATTGGAGTGGTTAGAAGAAATATTTGTCTGGTATAATTTAATAAAATTTGCTCATTAATTATTTGTAGAATTTTTATGAGAAGTATGTTAAACAAATAAGAAAAATAGTCAAATGATATTTATGAATGTTGGTATTTGTTGAATTTATTTCTTTTCTTGTTTTATTATATTATTGCTTTATTTATCCATTTATATCTTAATTCTTTTGTTAATGTGAATTGTATTTTAAATTTGACTAATTCTGATTTTTATTATGTTGTTTGTTCGATTCAATCTTAGCATAATTCTAAGTTAGTGGCTTTTAGTGCTTGTTAATAATTTGCATGCACTTTGATTTGTTGTACTTAAGCCGATGAGTTATCGAAAATAATCTTTATACCTTCACGAGGTAGGAATAAGGTCTATGTGAACTCTCTACGCTTCTCAAACACTTTTGAAGTATATATATAGAGAGAGAAATATAACCATGAGGATTTGAACCTTAGTGCCAAACACTTTTGCATACTATTGCCACTAAGCTAGTGCTCTGTTCCTGGAAAATTATTCTGTCTTTTAATTAAATAACAGTTTTAAAGCAGACCCCATTAAATAAAATATACAAAATGTTAATGATAGTGCTCTATTCTTGAAAAATTATTCCGTCTTTTAATTAAATAACCGTTTTAAAGCAGATTCCATTAAATAAAATATACAAAATGTTAATAATGAGATTTGAACTTGGGTATTGTGATCATATTGAGCACACTTTTACCACTGAGCTACGGCTCAATAGTAATTTTGAGGGTGTCCAAAATACTTAATATAACAATATAAAGAAAGATTTGGCCTATATATATAACGAAATTTTTCGACGAAGGGTGTCCAATTGGACAACCTGGAGCAAGTGTAGCTCCGCCCCTGTCAAACCCCACTCGTAATATGTCACTTTCCTTATTACTTGTTGTGTTATCTTCACTGTCATTTTTTCATACAGTTTGATTTGTTGCACCTTGAACAGATGATCTTTCGAAAATAGTTTTTCAATCCTTCACGAGATAGTGTAAGGCTTGTATACATTCTCTACTCTCTACAAATTCTACGTATGAAATTTCACTGGATATGTTATTATTGAGCACAATTAGGTATTCATGAATCACGATGTCCATCGATAAAGTACTTTGGTGAAATTCCAAACATATATGTATCTCTCACAAACATATTAATTTCATTGTTTGATTTAACTTTTGACATTTTAGTTTATGAAATTTATTAAGATTTTTTGTGTTTTTTTTTCTTAATTTAATCTTCTTCACAACAAAGCTTGTTAAAAAAATGATAAAGTCTAAAAGTGCTTGTTGTTTGTAACTTTGAAATTAAAAATTGATCAAAATACATTTAAGGTACTAATTTTAATAAATCTATCCATATATAAGAATACCATTTTATCATTTTTCTTGAGTAGAACCGTTAATATGGGCTAGGTCCGTTGGATCGTCCTAGCCTAATTCGAGATTAAATAGGGTTGGGTTAAGATTTTTGGAGTTCGTTTAAGAAAAATATTTTTAGCCCGACCTGGATAAGTTTGCTGATTTTTTGGGCTTGAGAAATATCGGTAAAGTCAACCCGTGGTCCTATAATTAGCACTTACGATTAACATTATGCATTAATTATGTGGGCTTACTTCGAGTTGTATAATTAGCTACATTTATATATGTACAATTCACCAAAATATACAAATATATATGTATAATATACAATTATTTAATCAATATACATATACAATTCACCTCTTCTCCCTTTTTCGCTCGCCTTTCTCCTCCCTCTCCCCACTTTTTGCCCCCTCTCTCTCTCCTTTCTCCTCTCTTGCCAAGTCTAGCTCGTCTCTCTCCTTCCTATAACATGTAGCTACGAATTGTAATTACCAAACTATAGCTATGAAGAGTAATTAGACTATTTTTAAGTGGGAAAAAAATATAATATCAAAATTTAAAATTAAAGATAGTCCAAACTCAAAACAATTAGGTTAATATTTGTATTTAGATATTTATACTTTTACTTGAAAAAAAAATCTTAATAAATGTTATAAGGATAAATTTATTTGTGGATTTGATTAATAAGTAGTAACATTAACATCATGTAATGTTGTTTTGTTGATATTTACAGTAATATTTTCAAATTATAATTTATAATTTAACTAAATAATTATTAAAAGAATATACTTTTTTAAAAAGTAGGCTACTCCGACAAGCTTATAGCCCACGTACTTATGAATTTGACTGACCGTTTTCTGGTCAACACCAAAATGGACTAACCTGACCTGAACCGCAAAATATCAAAATATACATAAATTAACTCGGATGAGGTGGGCTAGCCCATTTGACAACTCTATTCTCGAGCAATATACATCATTCTATTTTCCTCGGAGGTGAGACTTGGCAAAAGAAAAACTACATTTGGGGCCTTAAAAGTTTTTCTTTTCAAACATTAAAGCACAAAACAACAAAATAACAAAATATGGGGAATCTCTTAACATTAATACTATTTACAGGGTCCTTATAGAAAATATATCTAAATTTACAAAAAGCCCAAATTTTGAGTGCTTTATTTCAATTGTTTCAGTTTCAAGAATCAGACTTTGGATCAACAGATCAAAAACAGTTTTTTCTTCCTATTTTGCCCCTTCAAAATTAATCATAAATGGCGATGACCATTGAAGGTACAATCTTTTTTCTATTCAAGTTTCAGTTTTGAATTAGCAGTAAACCCCTTTTAATTTTTTTGTTAAATTTTTGTTTTTTTTAGTTATATTATTTACTGCTTGTTTTTTTCTAGTTGTTGTATCATATGTTTGAGGTTTAAGGTTTAAGGTTTAAGGTAGTTGATTTTTAGATTATGGTTGGTGGGGTTCTTTGTTGGATGAATAGAAATGACCCAATTTTACTACAGCTGAAATAATTATGATTAAACATTAAGCTCCTGTTTGGCCATAGATTTTGAAGTTGAAACTTGAAATTTGTGTGTTTAAAGATGTGATTTTTGGGATTTGAAGTTGTATTTGGACGTGCATTTTACTTGGAAAAAGATTGAATTTTTGTTAGTAGAGGTACCAAAAAACGGGTTTGAGCTTGGTTTTGTAAACTTGAAAATATTTGAAGATCAGATTTTGAAAGTCAGGATAAAAATTTATGGTCAAACGCTAGCTTATTCAAAAAAGTTTGTATCTTTTGATTTGGCTTTTTGCTGGCAATAGATTTCTTGATTCAGCCATGACCCAGTTTTAGTTTTTTCGAGTTCTGTAATAATTTTACTACTGCAGAGATACTTCTGATTAACATTTAGGCTTATGGTTCAAACAAATTTACAGTTTTCATATTTAATCTTTGCTTTTTTGCTGGCAATAGAGTTCTTAACAAATCTTTAATTCTGGATAAAAGTGGAGCTTATAATAGGTCTTATCATTTTCCTTTTCACCCAAGGTTGATTCTTGAGTTAAAAAATAATAATGAAAATCAAAGCTTGATTCTTGAGTTCATATAAAAAATCAGTTTGCACTAGAATTTGAGCAAGTCGCTTTGTATCATCAAGAAGAATTGAACTGCAGAAAGTTTGCATAGATCCGAACACCATTTAAGCAGATGTAGACTGGACTGGCATTTTCAATTTGGCCATCCGATTGCGGATGGTTAGCTGACCTATGGTGCAATTCAACTTTCTAGTGTTGCTTTAGTAGATAAGTTATTATCGGCTGTGTGTCTAAACACATGGAAGCAATGGAGAAATCGCAAAATGTGTCAGGTTTTATGGGAGCAACACATCTTAGAAATATCATCCAAACTTTGTATTCAATCCGCTTCTGAAATTATACTAAGAATTTTGATAAGGGGATTGTAGTTTAATATTTCATCCTCTGGTGCGTCATAACTGCTTCTGCCAATCTGTAAGTACAACCAGATGTGGCTGTGGATTGTGGATTATGACTACCTCTTACTCTGACTTCTAATGAAACTGTGATACTCAATTTGTAATTAATCGCAATCCAACTTGTTAATCAATAAAACTCCGATAAATTTTGAACTGATTAGTCTACTCAATTTACTGTTCATAAAGCTACTAAGTACTAGGTAAGACTGGATCTATCTGGCTATACCGCGGTGAATAGAGAGTGACATTACTTCATTTACTTGATGTTTCTCTTTGAGTTTTCTTTTTACGAATGATATTATCGTGAAAACAGTTAATTTGATCATATTTCTAATTCCATATAACTCATTAACTTTCACATTAACGAATCTCATTATGTTCATACAATTACTAACTTGATATTTTCTGGTTTCTGCATCATCTTTATGATTCAATTGCTGGTTTTCACTTCTTGGATAAAGTGTAAGTGATTCAACTAATATTTGCCTTTGGTCTGCATTTCTGGTAAACTGTGTTCTGATATAATGTCTTATACAGGCTTGCGGGGCTTGCCTTCATGTTCTCGTCCAGTATTTTGTTACAGATCCTGGTAGGTCTTATAAACCTTTTCCTGCATTATGAGTCTGAACTCCTGTATTTCCAAAGTTTGTGCAAGTACCAATGAATGTAGTGTATTGCTTATGTAGTCATAAGTTCAACAATCACTACTTTCTCATTAACCTCGTATACAAGATGATCTTTCTGTTTGATAAAGGAAACAGTGCCTCTTTGATCTTCTCTAAAGAGTTAATTGTAATGATTTTGCTTCAATATTGTTTCTTGTAGGCTTGTGCTTTATACAGCAATTGGTGGCCAATGTTATCAGGTTTGTGAAAGAAATAAAATTTAAGTAGTTTGCTTATTTCGTCTTCTTAAGCAGAGTAAGCTCTATTTGTTGGCTAGCTAAGAGGATTTCTTGGTTTTGACAGCTCTTATGTACGTTGTGGTTCCCATGCCATGCTTATTCTTTGGTGGTGGATCCACACAGTTCCTAATAAGTCGAGATGGCGGGGGGTAAGACACTTTTACGATATGCAGAAGTTTGAATCTCCTTCTCTCATGCATTTTCTTGCATACTGCTGTAAGACATGCTTTCTTTACTAATGAAAACTGAGGATAAACTGTCTTTTCTGATGTCGAATAAAGGGGTGAGGAGGGGGGGTTAAATGGAAAAGGGGGGGGGGGAGGGGGGGGGGGGTACTATATTTCATTAGCCCAACCCCATTGTAATCCTTTTCATCAGTCTTGGTTGGTTGTATTATTTTCCATCCGTCTATTAAGTCATGTTCTAGATCATGTACAATTTAAACTCTGTGAGATTTATATGACATCGTATTTGATTCTCGTACATGCTTCATCATAAAATGATTTGCCTTTTTTCTTGAAGAATATTTGTGAAACAATACTAATTTAAATGAATACTGTAGTACTAGATGTGCAATATTGAGTTACTTGGGGTGCATAACTAGTATTACTGCAGAAGGCTGCTTATATAATATATAGGATTTGGTGATTGCTAATTTTGCCAGTCACATCATTGTTCAGAGATTGTCCATCTGCCAAAACTGTCATGTTAGTGTTAGTGATTAATAAAATCAGTTTTCATATGGTAAACATTGCATATTGGGTAAACTGGTTAGTGGTACGGTATACGGATAATGACACATGTGAAGATGTGGTCCGATAAAAGATTACCTCGCTGCACTCACTAACATGAATGTGAATCATCTGTTGCTTGTTGTATGATGAAAAACCAGTACTTAGTACAACTAGGCTTGTTTTATGAATGTGAATCATGTGAAGTATAGTCCTATTCAATGCCCATTCGTTCAAAGATGAGGGCAACTTTAAGTAACCGAAAAATTACATTTTTTTTTCATTTCTCTTCCTCAGAGAAGGGAATTTTCATTTGTCTAGTTGAACAAAGCCTTTAGCCTGTCTAGGAAGATGTCGTGGAGAGTATAAAAAGTTTCAATTTCACTCGATGAAGCCATTTTGGCAACCAAAAAAAAATGTCACCTGCCAATAGATGAAGCCAAACGTACTTATTTAAGAGATTTGGCATTTGACCAAGATTTTAGGAAACACTTGAGTGTTTTTGAGTAGTAGCAGGAGTTGTTGCTAGAGCACGTAAGCCAGACTGTATCACTTCTCTCTGAAGTACTTTTTCGAAATACACTTCTGACAAAGAACACTTCACAAAATGTCGATTTTGAAAGTTTGGTCAAACAAGATATATGTCGCTAGTATCTATGATTTGATGTTTTACTTTACGAAGACCTCCTCCTTTCTTGTTGCTTTCTCGTCTTCCGTTGTGTACTTTTCACCAAATTGTTCTCATTTTAGGCGTTTTCGTTTTTTCATCATTGCAGCTGGATGGATGCTGCTAAATTCTTAACAGGGGCATCAGCTGTGGGAAGCATTGCCATTCCCATTATTCTCAGACATGCAGATCTTATCCAGACGGGAGCAATGTTCATCGAATTTGTGTCATTCTTCATATTTGTCTGCACAGTCATGTGTTATCATCGTGCCAGTCTTGATGACGAGTGGTGATATAAAAATCGAGGCATGGTTCCTCGACTGTAATTACGTTGCATGGTTCTAACAAACAAGAGAAAATGCAAACAAAAGGGAGCTGAAAAGGAACCAATGCTAGGAAATGGAACTAGAAATTTATGTGTATAACTTTGTCAAATGTCACATTTATAATTTCTTGATGTGAGAGTTATGTTCTCTAAGTTTGAAACCTTTTGCTGATGGAACAAAGATCATATTTTTAGTTACTATTTGAATAGATAGTTGCTAATACATCATAAATGCTCAATTCTGTGGATGAATCTTCTTGAACTTGTGCCTTTTTTTTCTTTTTCTTTTTTCCATCCGGTGTTTCTGGAGCGTGCATTTGAGCCTCGATTAAATTTGGCTCGCACATTCACTGCCAACCTTGATCAAATTTGGATCACGTTGGTTTGTTGAGGTGGCACCCGACAAGATTTTTTTCATATCCGAGGCTCGAATAGGAGATCTCTAGTTAAGAGTGAAACAGTTTTTTCATTGCACCATAATTCATGTTGCTCTTAAACTTGTACTTATTTGAATCATAATTGGTGCATTTTCATAAACCTATTTTAGTTGAATTAAAAAAAAAAATTGGTTATTGATGCATATTAATATGATTTTTAGGTTGAATCATAAACTGTTCCAAGATTACTAAAAATTCCTTTATGTGTTGTATATACTTGACAAAAGCACAAGAGCCCGTTTAAATTGACTTAAAAAAGTAGTTTTAAAGTCAAAAATAAAATATAAGGGAGACTTTCTTTTGGTTTCTGACTTATTTCAAGTCATTTTTTATTTTGTCAAATACTTCGTAACTTATTTTAAGTCAATTCTATATTTGTCGAACATTCCCAAAAAGTCAAAAACTGATTTCAAAGTTGATTTTACCGACTTTTAAGTCAATCCAAACGGACTCTCACTACTAAAAAAAGGCCAAAAAGAGACCTAGAAAAGAGACCTCACGAGGTCTCTTTTCGGAAAAAAGAGACCTAAAAAGAGACCTCAACGCTAGGTCAGTAAAATGCAGGTCACTTTTTTACAGACACCTCATGAGGTCGCCAAACGGAGACCTCACGAGGTCACCAACAAATAATCTGATTTTTTACAAAAAAGAGACCTCACGAGGTCACTATTGTATTATTTAATTTAATTTTATATTTTGATATAGAGACCTCATGAGGTCACAATTTTATAATATTATTTAATTTTATATTTTAATTAAGAGACCTCATTAGGTCGCTAAGATATTATTTAATTTAATTTTATATTATTTTAAAGTAGAGACCTCATGAGGTCTCTTCTCTGCATTTATATTTGGAGACCTCACGAGGTCTCCATTATGATATTTACGGAAAATATAATGCAGAAAAGGGACCTCATGAGGTCTCTTTTCTGCATTTATAAAATGTTAATTAGAGACCTGATGAGGTCTCCATTTTGAAATAGCTGAAAAAATGAATACAAAAGGGAGACCTCATGAGGTCTCTCTTCTGCATTTATAAAATAGAAAATGGTAAATAGAGACCTCATGAGGTCTCTAATGTGAAATATCTGGAAAATTAATGCAAAAAAGAGACCTCATGAGGTCTCTATTATGAAATATCTGGAAAATTAATGCAAAATAGAGACCTCATGAGGTCTCTTTTTCTGGAAAAAAACTGGCAGAAAATTATTATTTCTGCGGCTTCTCATCACCTGTCATTTTAATTCAGTACCCAAATCAAACTTAAAGAGCTTCAAAAAGTCAATTGAAGCAATACATTTACTAAATATTCTCCTATCAACTCAATTGCAACTCACTTCAACATAATTATATATTAAACAAAAACCATGATATCCATAAGTTATATAATACATTCCAACGTTATCATGTATTCACAAAACAAATAATTCCCATCACAAAATTATAAAGTTAACAAAATAATCCATAAGTTAGATACCACAAGTATAAAATAATATCGAAAACAACATCCAACAAAAGGCACACGAGTACATATGAAGTTGAAGTTATTGAAATTAAAACAAAAGGCACACAAGGTAATTAATACAGAGATACATTGGTAATTACTAATCCTCCTCGTCCTCATCCTCATCCTCATCCTCATTCTCATCCTCATCCTCATTCTCATCCTCATCCTCATCCTCATCCTCATCCTCATCCTCGTCCTCGTCCTCGTCCTCGTCCTCATATTCATCTTCATCCTCATCATCATACTCAAACTCATCCTCATGAATTGTTGCATTTGCCCCTTCATTTGTTATTTCTTCCATATCAACCTCTTCTAATATGTGTTCAGGATGCTCTAAATCATTTTCTAATTCAATATCGACGGTGTGGTGAACAATTGATGAATCATCATTTTGGTATGCAACATCCAACACGTTTTCAACTTCCACACGGCCCATGGGTTTGGTTTTAATAACCACCCACCAATCAGCTTTATCTGGACGCAAGGGATAAGGAACATAGTACACTTGCTTAATCAGAATGCACACCAAAAGCATCTTGAACCATGTCATCAATTCTATAATTTTGTGCATTAGAATTCACATTGCTACTACTTTCACCAGGAACATAATGTTGGAATACATCAAAGTTATTATCAATTTCTCCATGACCAGTCCACACAGTGTATTCTTTTTTAAACTCATTTCGATAGATATGAAGCTCAACAGCATCTGGTTTTTCATAATTCAAACATTGACATTTATTACAAGGACACTTAATCATACCACTACGTTGAAAAGGATCTAATGTCTTTGCATACTCCACAAAACCAATGACACCTTCTACAAATTCAGGTCTTAGCCCCATTCGACCAAAATTAGTCATATTATACATCCAACTACGATCCATCTACATAAGAATCATAAATTAAATTTGTCAAGCACTAACACAATAGTTACAAATTTAACTTATTAACCAACTTAACAAATTTCTAAGTCTAATTAGTCTAGTTTTAAATAAATTCTAATACTATAGTAACAAGTTTAACTTATTAACTAACTTAACAAATTTCTAAGTTTAATTAGTTTAGTTTAACTTAATACTAACACGATAGTTACAAACTTAAAGCTAAGTGTCAACACTAGATGGACACAAATTGATTTTCAAAAGAAAATCAATTTTGTCATCAATAGGATCAACTAGTGTTGGTACTTATGCTTAACAAATAATTATATCTAAAATTTAAAGCTAAGTGTCAACACTAGATGGACACAAATTGATTTTCAAAAGAAAATCAATTTTGTCATCAATAGGATCAACTAGTGTTGGTACTTATGCTTAACAAATAATTATATCTAAAATTTAAAGCTAAGTGTCAACACTAGATGGACACAAATTGATTTTCAAAAGAAAATCAATTTTGTCATCAATAGGATCAACTAGTGTTGGTACTTATGCTTAACAAATAATTATATCTAAAATTTAAAGCTAATTATTATATCAGTATTCAAAGCTGCAAGAATGTATAGAATGGATTCAGAAACAATCAACACATCAGTAAATGTATAGATGGACTATTCAGATTTAAGAGCAAAGTTACTTCAAAATAAGGACAAACCAGCTATTATAAATGTCACAATTGGTATATACGTATACTCCAACCTCTTATCATTTTTCATTTTTTCTTTTATGTGATCAAATCAGTCATCTTAAGTCTTTTCCATTAATGGTTCTTTTAACTATAGGAACTACGTTCAATGGAGCTATTGATGATGTTGATGTTATTCTTGAAACACTCAAAGAATGTGGCTATTCACAAGATCGATTTTACATCCACTGTGATGCAGCACTATGTGGTCTTATGACCCCTTTTGTAAACAATGTGAGTTTCAATTGCTTCTTACTTCTAATTACAATATCTTTAGTAATTCTCAAAGCGACGATCTAATTATTCTTTTTAATTTTGAACAGATGATTAGTTTCAAGAATCCAATTGGAAGTGTCACAATTTCTGGTCACAAGTTCTTAGGATGCCCAATGCCTTGTGGTGTCCAAATAACAAGAAAAAGTCCTAATTCACGTGAAACCATAAGTAGTTGTACTATGCGAAGATATTTACCTGGAGATGGAGGCGCTGTGCTGCTGCTGAGGCGCTGCAACTGGCGAGCTGGCGGCGGCTGGCGAGCTGGTGGCGCGAGACCTGGCGGCGGAGCGAGAAGGTCGACAGAGAGCGAGGGTCGACAGAGATAGCGAGGGTCGACAGAGATAGCAATGCGAGAGGGTCGACAGAGAGAGAGAAAGAGAGAGGCGGTCGACGGCGAGAAAGAGAGAGGCGGTCGACGATCGACGACGAGAGAGAGAGAGGCGCGCCGTCGACGAGGTCAGTGAGAAAGAGAGAGAGGCGCGCAGTCGTGTAAAAAAATTAAGAGAAGGAAGAAAGAGTTATTTTAATTTTGGCTAGGTTTTTGGTTTTGTCTAAGAGACCTCATGAGGTCTCTAACTTTTTAAATATTTAATTCAATTAAATTATTATTTTTACTTTAACAAGTAGAGACCTCATGAGGTCTCTACTTGTTAAATTAAAAATAATAATTTAATTTAATTGAATAGTTAAAAAATAAGAGACCTCATGAGGTCTCCAATTTTATGAGAATTAGATTAAAAATTTAAAATTTTTAAATAAGTTAGGTAAAAAAAAAAATTATTCATTAAATTGACCTCACGAGGTCTCTCCTACATTAAAAAAAAAAATTAAAAAATATTAATTTAAATAGCGACCTCATGAGGTCTCTTATTATTGACCTATTTTTGAGGTCTCCATTTTTAGGTCTCTTTTTGGTCTTTTTTTAGTAGTGTCTAATTATACTTTTAAGCCTCATTATAGAATTACGGAGAGAGTTAAAATTAGCAAAGAAATGAAATAATAATCTATGGTGTATTTGGTATGGGAGAAAACGTTTTCTCTAAAATGTTTTTTGTTTTTTATTTTATGTTTGGTTGGATAAAATATTTAAAAAAAATAATAAGTTTCTTAAAAAAAAAAAGAATGACTTCACTTGTGAAAATCGTGAAAATAAGTTTTATAAATAACATTCTAAATTTCTAGTGTTTGCTAACTTAGTAAACACTAAAAAATAAATAAATAAAAACACCGCAATCAAAAAAAATAAATTTAGGCATACAAATTCTCAATAAAACTATCACTAAAAATTATAAAGGTTCTATTAACTAAAATGATAGAATGAATACAATATAAATGTATAATATCATAAACGAGATCTGAAAAGAATAGAATGTATACGAATCTTTCATGAGCTAAAAATATTGTTTCGGGTAAATTCTCAACTGAAAAAATGTAATCAAAACAAAAGCTTTATTAACTTAAAAAAAAGGGAAAAATTTATAAAAGAATTCATTACAACCGCGATACCACAAATAAATTACTTAACATCAGATAAATTTTATAGTTAATTATCTTATTTAGCGATAAATTATCGACGGATATTATCAGTAAGAGTTTCTAAGATTTTCAGTATTCCTATTTCTTGTCCTTTGGTTTACTTGCAAAATAAAAATTCTAGTCAATAGATATTAGTTTTGTCTGTTCATAAAATCCCCCAAAAAGAATGCACAAAGAAAAAAAAAGTCTTGCATTGAAAAAATAAAAACATGTTTGTGTATTCACAGACATAAATAATTCTACTTAAGAATATAATCCGACGTTTACTTTTTTATATTTTGATATATTTAATTAAATTTTTTATATTTTGATATATTTAATGAAAAATTTAATGATATAAATTATTTTTTGATATATGTAGTGATGGATAGTTAACAAGTTTAAATTTATTAGGGAGCGAACACACTTAATAAAAAAGGATATCGATTACTTTTTGATATATATAGTGATGGATAGTTAACGAGTTTAAATTTATTATGAAGCGAACACACTTAATAAAAAACAATATCAATTACTTTTTGATATATGTATAGTGATAGATAGTTAAACAGATTGAAATTAATTTTGAAGCGAACACATTTGATGTGAATATTATAATTATAATATAATTTTGTTAGAAGTTTTAAAAAGTCTAAACAATAACAAATACATGACTAATTAAATAATTGTGTAAATTATATTTGGAATATTATTCAGTCAAGAAAACTTTGATTGGGTCCTATAAATTATGAAAAGACAAAAAAAAAAGTAATAAAAAACCTTTGATATATCGTTGGACCCATGCTCTTGCAATTTATTCAAAGATACTGAAAATTTCAACAATTATAAATAGTAGTCAATTTTATTTAAATAATTGTAGAGTAATTTTGAGAAAGTGAGTTACTGTTTTGAAAAATAAAAGAAATTGTCGAAGGAAGATATTTTTTTGGTGGAATTTTTATATGAAAGCATATTTAATGTACAAATAGATATACGACGTTGTTCTGTTATTGTATATTGAGGAGATAAGTCGAGAGAATTACTATTGGAACAGTAAAAATTTTACTGTTGTTAATTAAATCTATTCAAAGAGATCACACTGAGATAGATCACGCCTATGTTAGTTTCAAAATATAATTATATTTTTACTAACACATAACAATGTCGATGGAAAGAGGGAGATATAAACATGAAAAACACAAACTTTATTTTCACAACCATTCTTCTCTTTAGACGATTCTCTCTAATAATATAAAAATAATTCAACTATTTTAACTTACGATTCATAAAAAAAAAGGGGCAAATTGTATATAATAGCAAACTAATAACCTAAAATAAATGGAATAGCTAGGGTTTGATTTAATTGTGCTCTATAGCAAATGTTAGCTAAAATTTGCCAGCGTCTCTCTCCCAGAGATCTCGCTCGCCTCTCTCGCTTTATACACAAAAGTGTATAATTCTGTTTCTGTTTTGTATAAAGCGAGAGAAAATTGTATATACACATGCAAAAATATATATCTTCGTGTTATACACTTAATTATACAATTTACAAACATTTTACTTCAAATATTACAGAGAAAAAGGTCAACAAATTATACAATTGCGAATTATACAGTTGCAGTGAAATACAATTTTCTCTAGCTTTATACAACAGAAGTGTATATATTGTGTTTCTGTTTTTGTATAAAGCGAGAGAAAAACATATATCTTCTTGCTATACACTTAATATTGCAGCGAAATAGGCAGTGAATTATACAATTGTTCATTATACAATTGCAGTGAAATATGATAGCGAATTATACAATTGCAGCGAAATAGGTCAGCGAATTATACAATTTTGGCCAGCGAATTATACACTTGTATATGTATAGCGAATTATACAGTTTTATGTTTGCTATGGAGCGCAATTATGCAAAGTTTGCTATAGAATACAAATATGAATTTTTTGTTTGCTATATGTGAAAGTTGCCCTAAAAAAATGACTAATTTATTTAACATATTCAAAAGTGTACAAAAGAGATTATATATAAGATTAGAGTACATACTCCAATTATTGTTATTTCCAATAAATTAAAATACAAGAGAGTCTAGCTCTCTAAATTATTAGAAAAGAGTACAATTTAATTTCTAAACTTTTGAGATCTAAAAATTGATGGATATATTTAGAGTTATTTAACCCTAATAGATAATTCATCAAGTCATTATCCATATAACATCATAATTAATCCTATCTAAAATAACATTAATTTTTTAAATAGAATTCCAGTCCTCAAAATCCCATAATGGGGTTTCAGATAAATCATTGTAATTTTCCATTGACTGTATTATTTCTGTTGATGATGAACTTGTTCCAATATTACTATTATTATTATTATTATTATTATTATTATTATTATTATTTAGTGGTTGATGAGGGGGTAATAATAATCCAGAACCAGCTGGCCTTCTATCAAATGCCCTAACACATTTTGATTTCTTGTAAACTCTACACAAGCTGAATTCATGTTGTAACTGCATAAAATTCAAAAAAAAAAAGAAAAAAGAATTAGTTATGTACATATATATGCATCGATAACGTAAATCAAACGCAATATAACTTTATTTCAGTTTAAGCTTAGAATATACTTAACAAATCGATTCATAAAGTTATCGATATCGATGTAAAAAAGTATTTACATCATTATATCATTTAATAGATAACTACAGATAAACTTCTTGAAAAAGGTGATTCACATGTTAATAGTATTCACTAATATTGATTTTTTCTAATGTATATTATGTGTATAACTTAAAATCAAAACTTTAAAAAGCTTAGATTATATGATTTGCATATGCAACAAATATATATATGATAAATTAGGTCACTTATAAAATAATTTTACATATATTACTAGTAACTTGATAAAAATACTATTATTATAAAACTATACTGATCATATATAAAACTTTACACTGTCAATATATATATATTTATTCAAACATAAAAAGTGAAAAGAATTTGTTACTTTCGTACGTTATATATCTTAAAGTTTTTATTATTAATGGAGCACAATGGTGTCTCTCTCAAGAAAAAGACAATGTTATCTAATCATGACATTTTTTTCATAAATTTTGTAAAACCGTTACGCAATAAAAGAAGGTATTTTTGAGTGGTGAATTAAGTTATTTCGAAATTATAATTTTTAAATAATTTATTTCATTTGAAAGATAGAATAAAACAATATCAAGTTAGACAGAACAAAATAACTATCAAGTTGAATAGAATAAGATAAGATATGCAGAATTAAAATTTTATATTTTATTTGGTTGGAATATAAGATAAATGTATATTTTCAATCAAATAAAATATAAATTTAATTTTAAGCTTAATAATAAAATATATCATTGTAACCTATGAACCAAACGATCCCTTTGGACACAAAACATAACTATCTAAAGTAAATCAATACTTCAAAAAAAAAAAAAATTTTGGGGGTAATTGACAATCAAACAATAATCATAAAATTTTAAAATATTAACTTAAAAGAACATGTGTGTATATATTTCAATGTGTTGGTGAACAAAAATAATTTTATTAATTAATATAATATAATGTATTGTCTTTATCATATATTCTCAATAAATAGTGGAAAAAGCAAAAGAAGATAATCATGAAGAAGCATATGCCAAACACTATATGATATCTACTTGAAAACAAACAAATAATCCAATGCTAATTCTTTTTTTTTTTCTCAATACAAGTTGACAATATATTCAAACTATGAATAATTTTCCTAGGGTCCCATGTATTCATGTACTTGTTAGAGTATAAAAATAAATAAATATTTTTTTAAAGTAACTTATATATTTAAACGAGATTATCACACCCTTTAATTTAATATTAAAATAAATAAAAATAAAAATCATGATATTACACCTTACCACCACTATTTATAAAAGATAATAACTAATTCACGTATTTGGCCATGGAAAAAAAAACAATCAGGCCTCATGTACATGAAAAAAGAAGGTGTATCGAAAATAAATTAAATACTTTTTTTTAGTCTGAACCATTATGAAAAATTTATGAAATGTATCTAACATCACTATTTCTTATTATTTTACTTATGAAATATCATATAAAAAATAATTTATTTTGAACTCTCTATTTTATTCTTAATTATGTTATTTATAGCTATATAAATATGTATATCTTAGATTATAGTTTTTGAAAATTGCCTTTCCTAACAAATATCATCATATGATTCTGTATAACATTTTTTTTTATTATGCCTTATTGTCAGAATCAACAAACACAATTTTCTGAAAAAATTATTTGTATAACACATGTAGAAGTTTCAATTTTAAAAAATAAAAAATAATATTACTGTTATATAGAAGGTATCTTTGAAAATTTAGTATTTTCTATGTTTTAATCTTTTTGTTTATTTTTTTGTTATATATTTGAAAACAACTTATAAATACAATAAATTACAATAATTAAATTTTTTTAAAGAACACATAAAAAATATTATGAGTAGTTTTGAAGTTATACCGATGCCACATAAAATTAGGACAAATTGAAAAGAGTAACATATATTATTTAAAGTTATAGTACTTTTTTACGTAATGTCCTGTTAAAACATATAACTATTTAGAGGTAAATTCATTATTTAAATCTTTTAATGACAAAAATATAATAACAATAATAATTGAGT
Organism: Solanum habrochaites; assembly: GCA_027704765.1. Classification (NCBI taxonomy): domain Eukaryota; kingdom Viridiplantae; phylum Streptophyta; class Magnoliopsida; order Solanales; family Solanaceae; genus Solanum; species Solanum habrochaites. The sequence continues at coordinate 2,942,003 of JAKWJA010002497.1, read as the reverse complement.
TCATTGTGAGCAATAACATATAGGGACCTCTAGATCTGCCTCTGTCATTTCATTTAAAAGCTTTTCATTATTAATTATGTCTCAACAACACAACTAGTTTTGCTTATCATGAACAATTATTATAGTTATACTATATCTTTTCGATGATATAAAAATTCTTTCGATGTATTAAGTTTTTTTTTCACCTGATTTTTGGTATTCACATTAATACTTTGATTAATTTTAAATTCACGTTGTGTAACAGGGAAAACTTACTCATACGATAAATTATTTTTTACCCAGAGCTCAGATACGAAAAGGATGAATAGATGTTACCCATCCCATCACAATCCTATTGGTATATGAAAGTTGTAAAAGTCATGATAAAAACATAGAAGTAATACTAGTACAACTAGTTTAAAAACCCTAACATTTTTAGGGTTTGTAAAACTAACCTTTAAATTTGTGATATGATTATTGGTAATTAGTGAAGGTTGTCCATGAGTTGTAGCTTTATACTCATTCATTTTCCATTGTGTTTTCTTCCCATTTGGAGCTCTTCCTTTATAGAAAACCATTGTTCTTTTGCATCCAATAATTCTATTATTGTTTGATGAGTATACAAAACCAGGAGTACCAGTAGCTTTCCAATATCCTTGTGTTGTAAGTCTAGTAGGTCTTCCTCCTCTTGCTTCCCTATCTTGAATTGGAATGAAGAAAAACCATTGCTCCGTGTCATGTTTAATCACTTCTCCTGCCAATTCTGGTTCATTTTCAAGAATCACATATTTAGAAAGGAAGAGGTTAACAATTTTATGAACAACGTCAACAATAACATATCTGGTGTATGTAATTCTATAAGTGGGGTTTAAGAAAGATGATGTGTACGTAGTTTTAATCCTACCTTGTAGAGGTAAGGAGGTTGTTTATGAAACATCCTCGAATCAATGAAAGGATGACAAAACCAAGTATGTAAAGCAAAGAAAGAACAATTCTATGAACAATAACAACAATAATAACATATTCATTTTAAGCCTACAAATGAGGTATGAGGAGAATTGATGAGGTGTACACAATCTAATACACCTATTTCGTGGAGATAGGGATATTATTTTTGATAGACTCTCGACTCAAGTAAAGCATAACAAAAATCAAGTATGTATAACAAATACAATACAATTCTATGAACTGACAGTATAAAAATTAAAGGTTCACACTTTAGATATATATCGATGGATTCAAAATTTTCATCAAGTAATTCAATATATATATATATATATATATAGTGAATTCACAAAATTTTTACATAATCAGAATACCTAAAAGATAGTATATGTCAGGAAATAAAAGTGTTATTAATTAATAACTAAGACTAGTAAATGTTGAAGATAAAATTAACAAGTAAATAAAAGTGTGTTTCCTCTCATAATTTAAGTTTAAATTTATTTTTTTATATAAATGAAATGATAACCTAAAAATCATATTTAGAAAATTGTATAATATGTCAGGAAACACTAATATTGAAAAATTATTTAGGTTAAAATTTTAAATCTTATAAAAAGGTTTAACAATCATCCTATAATGTATATTTGTCCTATGATTTGAATTATTATATTCTTTTAGTTTCAATTTGATTCTCAATATCTATTGAAAGAATCAAATCAATGAAGAAAATACATAAAATGAAGATTAAATAACAAATAATTGATCTTTTTTACAGCAACAAAATGCTTGATATTAATAATTTAATCATCTTATAACAAAAATTGAACAAAAAGGTAAATTAAACTTTGATACCAAAATTTCATTCAAAAATATCATCCGATTTTCAAAAAGATTATCAAATCATAAATAAATAAAAAAATGAATCGCCCGATTTTATTAGGGCTAAAACTTTCTCTCGACACATGACAAAGAAATTATTTACAAACATAGAATTGGAACATAATTACAAAACAAAATTTAACACACACACACACATATATATATATACACACACACAAATATATACACACACACACACACCACACACATATATATATATATATATATATATATATATATATATATATATATAATATATATATATATAATATATATATATATATAAAATCATGCACAAACAATTAAAAAATAATTTTTTTACCAAAAAATAAAATTAAAATAAAATAAAATCTATGTATATATATGCAAACCTGGAAGTTCAGATGGATTATGATGATAAATATTATCAAATCATAAAAATAAAAAAAAATGAATCGCCAGATTTTATTAGGGCTAAAACTTTCTTTCGACATATGACAAAGAAATTAATTACAAACATAGAATTGGAACATAATTGTATGGTATATATATATATAATTTAAAAAAAAAACATAAAATCATGCACAAACAATTAAAAAATAGTTTTTTTTACCAAAAAATAAAATAAAATGTATATATATATATATATGCAAACCTGGAAGTTCAGATGGATTATGATGATAAATATTAACAACTGGTATAACACGTTGAATATCATCTCTTTTTCCATCAAGCTTATTTCTTAAATAAAATTCCACCAATTCTTCTTCTGTTGGATAAAATCTATATCCTGTTGGTAACACATTATTATTATTATTATAATTATCATACATATTATTCTCCATTTTTTCCAATAAAAATGAATAAATTTTTTATGATATATATATATGTCTCTCTAATTTTTTTTCTTGACTCAATAATATTGAAATTCTCACTCACTTATTAATTTTGTGCATGTCAAGGTTTGTTCTAGCTTAGTATTTATAGAGTAAAAATATGAGAAAAAAATTATTTTTTTTTTTTTTGGGGGGGGGGGGGGGTATGAAAAGAGTGAATAATAAAACGAGTGAGAAAATGAAAGAAGACTAGAAAATTCAACGGCGTGTGAACGTACAAGAGGAAACTTTAATACATTTTCCTTCTTTGAAGAGTTGTACTTTGTGTATTAAGTAATTGTACATTCAATTTTTAAGAAATATGTGGAATTAGTCAAGTAATTTCTACTTAAAAAACATGCACATGTTTTTTTTTTTTTTTTAAATTACTAGCAAAAGAATATTTTGACGAAATCAGAAATTTCGTTAACAATGTTCAAAGTTTTAATTAGTGATCTGAATTTCGATGGAGTAATTTGAAAGTGACTCATATTACCCCTACTTGTAAACAATAACTCATATATACCCCTTGTTTACAAAGTTAAGGGATATATCAGACCCTTTTCCCTTAATTTAATTCCCTTTCCTCTTATGATCATATATATATATATATATATATATACTATATATATATATATATCATATATATATATATATAATATATATATATATATATATATATATATACTATATATATATATCCTCCTTGTTGATGTCTATTAATTTCCTATCAACAACAAATTCGATGTATAATTTAGAGTTTGGAGCTAAAGGTATAAAATATTAACAAAAATGTTAAAACGGTATATAAAATTTTATATTAACTAAAACGGTAAAATTGTTGGAATAATAACGATTTCCTTCGTCGGAAAAAGCAAAATTGCAGCTACTGCAACAATTTTGTTGCAATTTTTTTTTTTTTTTTGAAAAAATGAAATCGCTGCCAAGACAGTAATTTTTAAATGATAATTTTTTTAAAAAAGATAAACGCTTCTGCTGAAGCGACTTGCAAAATGTTACTTTTAAACAAAAGAGGATCCCATTGAAGAGGGCAAGTGAATTGATGAAATTATTAAAGGTGAAAAGTGAAAACATGGGAAATTACTAAGCAAAATAAAATAAAAAAAGTGAAAACATGGGGAAATTACCAAGCAAAATAAAAAAAAAAAGTGAAAATATGGAAAATTACCAGAGTGAAATAAAAAAAAGATGTAAGATAAATCGAATAATATAATAGAGTAAACGATATGTTATCTAGAATCACTTTTGTATATGCTATGACACAAATTAGTTATTAGTATTAACTATAGTATTATCTTTTGCATAAAAAAGAAGTCAAGAATTATCATAATATTTTCCATATAACTTTATATTAAAAAAATAAATTAAAGTCACGATCTAATTTCCTTGACTTAATTTAACCAAGAACGTGGAAAAGGTAAAATTAAAGTCTATCAATCTATTTGAGTGCTAACATGACTTGTGATGCACTGGTTGGAGTACTTTATCCTCAACTAAAAGGTCTCGGGTTCAAGTCCTAGGTATAAAAAAATCACGTTGGGAGCATCACCTTCGAATGAACACTACAGAGCGCGATTCGAATTTAGTCAGAGTTTCAATGTGGACTCCCGAATGAAAAAAAAAAGTCAAACAATATATGATTTTGTTATTTTTACCCCTTTTACTAAGTTTGATTATAAGCTCATTACCTTCTTATTATTTCATCAGCACATGTATCGAGTAATTTTATCTCCTATAATGAACTATTTTTTCCACCATATGCAAATATATATTTTTTTTACATGGATCTCCAAGATTTATAATCGCTTCATTAACTATTAAGTCACGTCCTTAAGCGTATTATTAATTTCTTCAACCCTAAATACCAACTTCTTACAAGATGATATTTATTATGTTGACAACCCTAAATCCAATTATTTTTTTTGGTAGCACACTCAAACCCTAGGGTTTCATGTATTTTTTTTTAATACCATACTATTATTTTAGTATAATTAAGAAATAAAATGCTGATTCTTAAAAGCTTGAAAATGTATTTTTCAATCAAATTTTAATCTTACCAGGAAAAAGGAATTTACTATATATTCTAAGTCAATTTAAGGATATGTCTAATTTCAAATTTAAGAACATTGTATGATAGATTTCGAACAATTTTGTGTTGTTTAACCATCTCATCGTTTAAATAGTTAATGGTAGTAGCTAGTGATTGATAGTTGTAACAATTGGTGAAATATATTGAGTATTGATAATTATCGATAGTGATTACTCCCTCCGTCTCATATTAAAAGTCTCATTTTTCATTTTGCTTAAGAAATAAGGTAATTTTACCTCTATTTCCTTATTTAATGTTTGTTTATGACAATTTTGTAATAAATAATAGATTTCAAAAATATAAATGCATTTGGATGACTGTTTAAAATTTTACTTTTTGGAGCTAATTTTGTTTTTACCAATTGATCGAAATTTTTAAAAAAATTCAAATTTTCCCCTCCTCAATTTTCCTATATATTTTGTGTAAAGTGTTTTTTTTTTATATATAAATTCTTAAAGTAAATGTGACAGCATCACAAAATATTCAAATTCCATTACTTTAAATTAATCTAAATTTTCCTGATGAATCTAATGTTATTGATAATGAAATTAGATGACAAATCATTTATTATTTAATGTCATCTTGCTTGATAAAATTTGTTGAAGTTTCAACTTTCAATTTTTTTTTTATAATTTTTTTTCATCTTTCAAGATTATTTTTAACTTGCTTGTTGATATTTTTTTTTTTCAAAATCATATTTTAAAGAATAAGTGGTGAATAAATAAAATAGTTAATTAATAAATAATTAATTACTCTCCCAATGAAATCAATTAGTCGTAGATTTTCAAGGTTAGTCAAAGTAAATATATTTTTTAAGATTTATTAATTAATCAGAATAAGGGTATAATGAACAAAGTATGATATTTCATGTATAAATTTTATAAAATAATATATATTGTGATTCAATTATTTTTAAAAAAGGTTGACTTATAATATGAACGTAAATAGTAATAACTATAGTATATAGTAATTATGGATGTTCACTACAAAGAAAAAGCACGTCAAAGTTCAGAGAAATTTCATTGTTTGAATATTTTTTTCTTTTCACACTTCACTATTTAATATTATATATATTTATATAGTCTCTAGATGTATAATATATGGAAAACAAAACCCTAATTACTTCAACACAACTGCGTCAAATGTATACATGGAATCCTAGTTAACATCAATATAGGAATCTATGTCTACTTCTCGTCTCTCTATTTTATTGAGTTCGGAGTCAAAAGGGTAAAAAAAATTATCAAAAATTTTAAAAGGGCATATGAAAAAAAATTTAATCAAAAGGGCAAAATCGCTCTGTCAAGAGCGATTTACTTCAGACAAAATTGATGTCGTTAGTTCGCATAAAATCGCTGCCCCAACAGCGATTTCGTCAAAAAAAAATCTTTGTTCTTTAAAGTCCCTGTTGTGGCAGCGATTCTGTCAATTTTTTTTAACTGATTTTTAAAAAAGTTTAAAAAAAAAAATTGTTAAAAAATCGCTTGACAGGCAGCGATTTAAACTCCAAAATCAATAGAAAATATTAAAGAAATTAAGGTGAAAACCAAGCATGTAAAATCGCTATTAATTATTTAAACAAATGGCAGTACAAAACACTACAAAGACAATAATATATTTAAAAATATAAAAATTGAATGAAATCACTGTCTTCCGAGCGATTTAAAAAAAATATCTTTTAAAGAAAATCGTTGCTATAACGGCGATTTCAGTTCTAAATAGTTTTTTTCTTTTTGAAAAACGCTGTAGAGGTAGCGATGTTAAAAAAAAATAACGACGTAAATTTTGTTAAAGGAAATCGCTTTGTCCGGAGCGACTTTGCCCTTTTGGTTAAAAAAAAATTGGTGTGCCCTTTTAAAAATTTTAACAATTTCTTTTTACCCTTTTGGCTTTGGACTCCTATTTCATTAATTATTAGAACTATAAAAAAACACACTTAATAGTCAAATTAATTAATTAATTAATTTTGATACAATTGATTAGATCAATATTTTTCATTTGTTATTTTACTATTAAAAAATTGAGTCAAAACCGATAAAACACATGATCAAAGATATTCAGTATACGAATTGGTGAAGGATTTTAAAGTTGTGCAAGTCTAAGCCTAGAATGAATAACATAACTAGTGAGATGGGCTGTTACAGATGGTATCGACGTAACTCCTTGTGTTAGCCTTGTCGATCTACTAGTGACATATTTTAAAGTCATGCAAGTCTAAGCCTCACAGACAATATCACTAGTGATTTGAATCGCTACGATTTTTCCTTCACTGCTTTTTTTTTAGATCGATTAAAATCGTGATACAATCAATATATTCTATCCATTTATTTTTCAGAAATATACATAAAAACGTAATTTTATTTTTTTGGAGGCTTAATTTAATTATGGTTGGATGACCAATTGTTGTCACAAATTAAACATAATTTTGACCAACTAATTTAATAAAACTTTATTCGATTCCATTTTCTACAACTGGAATTAATTAGTCATCTGTCAATTAAATAAAAGTTGTGGAAAATGGAATCAAATAAATAAAATTCAACTAAATCTGTTGGTAAACATACACTAGGTTTTAATTGTGGCTACATTAGATAAGAATGTATTAATTCAACTCAAATAATTAATAAGTAATTATTTAGGTAATTATAAATTAAAAAATAAATTGTAATATTACATTTGAATTGTATTTTTTTTAATACAATATTATATTAATATAACGGTTATACTATAATAAATATTGACATCATTTTAAAAAAAAAATTATACATATGCTATTATAAATATATTCTTTTAAATGATTTGATAAAGTATAAATAATTTTTTATACCTCAATTGATAATACTATCAAAGGATAAGGTACAACAGATTGAACTGTTCTTTTCTTAATCAGAAATCTTGCGTTTGAGCTCTTGATATGAAAAAAAAAGTCATTAATAGAGAATATTTTCCTCTTAATGAAGTTTTATACAATGTCAATTCATTAAATACAAATAACTAAATGAAAAAAAAAACTTATAATTATTAATATTTTTTCATGGTCTTCTCTAATGAGTTAGTAAGTTAAGGTTTATTGGCAATAACAATAGAGACAAAAATATAGAGGTGGAAATTATTTAGTTTGTGGAAAGACTTTTACAATTAATTAATAATATATAAATGCTCAAATTCCTTAAGGTTTGTGTAACTTTGACACCAATGTTTTTCTCTTTAATTTGAGTCAACTCATAAATACATGAGTATTATGATAATAATATTTGAATATGTTATTATATTGAATATACGAGCGAGAAGTATCGAAAATATTTTTAAATTTAGCACGAATTATTAGTATGAGATATTTGTAAAACATTTATTTACTTAATTAACTGAATTTCAATACACCTCTGATCGTACAATATGAAAGAAATATATTTCTAAACTCCTGTCAAGTTTAGGAATATTTTCAATACTTTTTTCAGTTTTTATTAAGAATCTCATGCTCTTACAAAAGTTGGAGATCACTTGCTATATCATGTGATCAAAAGTGTATCTAAATTTAGTTAATCAAGCAAAGAATATTTTTAAGACTGACAATAATCAAAAGATAAAATTAATAATTTACGTTAAATTTAAAAAAAAATTCAATATTTTTTTCAATATATGAAATTATATGCATTAATGATGTAAGGAATTTTACATATTTGTATGTATTAATTAATTATAGTAAGTTATTTTATTACTTTACTTTCTACCTTACTTATTTGACCATAGGCATAGTCTCGTAGGGAAGGAAGAATTCATCCGGATCTCCTTCATCGGAGAATTATATTATATACAAATATAAAATTAAAATGATAAAGAATTATACTGTATATAAATATAAAATTAAAATTATTTTTAAATATATAAAATATATGTTGTATTTATTTGACTCTTCTTATTTAATTTTTTTATTCCCTAATGAAAAATTTTATTTACGCTACTAATTCAAACTTAAAATTAACAATTGTGTTTAACTAACATAATTTACATTAATAATATAATTTTTTTTTATATTGGCCATGAGTCATGTTTTCTAAATTTCGTATTAATACGTGTTCGATAAAATATATTTTTTAAAAATTAATTGCTAAATAAAGTTTCAAATTTTATAAGTGAAATTTTACCCTTTTCAAGTACTAAAATGACTAATTAAAATTTGTTGTGATGTTGGGCCAGAGGCCTTATTTGAGATTCCTTCTTCTATTATAGGGTTTTCCTCTCTTGGGCTATTTGGTATTTATTTTCGGTAATTATTTTTTGAGCAATTTTCACATATAGCAAATAAAAATTTTATATTTGTGTGATATATCAAAGTTTGCATAATTGCGCTCCATAGCAAACATAGAAACTGTATAATTCGCTATACATATATAGTTGAAGCAAATTGTATAAAACGAAGTGTATAAAACAAGAAAGAGAAAGACATTTGGGCAGAGAGCTGTATAAAAACAAAGTGTATAAAACGAATTGTATTATTATAATTGTATAAAATGATTATATACAATTTGAATTTGTATAAAATGAGAGAAAGAGAAATTAGATATAATTTGAAAATTGTATAAAACGAGAAAGAGAGAAAGGCAAAAGAAACTGGGTAGGGGAGTATTTTTATTGTATAATTATAAGTGTATAGGACGAAAATATATGTACTTGCATGTGTATATACAATTTTCTCACGCTTTTTACAAATAGAAACACAATTTATACATTTCGCTTCTATTTGTATAAGTGAGAAAGGTGAGGGTGCGAGCGAGATTTGGGAGAGTGGCGAGCGAGATCTGGAAGAGGGGAGAGAGGGGAACAAAAATATATGTATCTAAACAATTTTCTCTGCTTTATACAATTAGAAACAATTTTTATACACTTGTGTTTGTATAAAAAATGAGGAAGCGAGTGAGAGATTGGAGGAGAGTGGCGAGCGAGATATTTGGGAGATAGGCGGGTGCGCTTAGAGTGGGTGGTGTGCTGTCCCTATTGGGCTGGGCCCTTCCCCATAAGGCCCCGCGAATTTTTCAGGGACCGGATAAACTTTGATTTTCGGCTAACCCAGCACCAACTCTTCAATAGATTTCTTGCTGGAGTTCCGTCCTTTAACCTGACAATTTTTTGCAAACGTTTGCTATGAAGCACAATTAAATCAAACCCTAGCTACTCTCTTTATTTTAGGTTATTAATTTGCTACTATATACAATTTTCTCTTCTTTTTTTTATGCGGATAAAAATAATTTGTTTGAATTCTCAAATGACTCAAAATCTATTGGTTGATGATGGAGTAATTCATAATTTAAGCAAACCTCACCTTTTAATGGATAAATCGAGTTGAATAGTGCAATCTACTTAACTCTCACCAAAGTACAATTTCTTTATCGCCTAATTTATTTTATTTTTAATTATGATTAATATATATCAAATTTTAAAAGTAAAATAATATTTTTAACAATATATTGACAATTTTTTTATGGGTTAATTTGGTCAAATTTTTTTTAATCAAGTTTCATCTCAAATACACGTGTTAAAAATAAATTTTAAATTTAAATTTTATGAATTTATATTCGAAATTTTATTATACCCCACATAATTTATTAGTTAGGTGGTTCATGTCAAGTTATGTCTTTTAAGTTCATTTCCTTGAAACTTACATTATTCGAATCTCTGCATGAATCATTTAAGATTCAGTTAGGTGGGAGAAGTGTTTGGGAAAAACGGTGACGTAAAATGAAACGTTTTACTTAGCATAAGGTGATGTGTAAGTCTCGAGACATGGATCGTAAGTGTTATGAATTTTTAATTTTTTAATTTACAAATATAGTTTAAAATAATGCATAAGCCTTGTGACGTGGGTCGTAAACTGTATGGATCTTTAAACTTTTAATTTACGATAAAATATAATAATATAATAACACAAAATTATAAATACACATTGATAGTTTGAAATAATTACAAACATGATTAAGGAAACTCATAGAAAATAAAACATCTAACATGATTAAACAAATATAAATAATTTAAGAAAAAATCACCTGGTATATATATATATGTAAGGATTAATATTATTACAACCTTTATATTCACTTTTTTAATTACTATTTATAAAATTTTAATTACAAGTATTAACCGATCAATTTTAGTTTATAAATTAATTAATTTACTTCTTTCTTATTTTTTTTTATATAGCGTTCGGAGAACGCAAATATGGTCGAGATTGAGAAAGAAAAGTGAAAAAAAATCTCGAGATAAATTCTGAAGTACTGAAAACTCGTAACTTATTTGATCGAATAAATCTGAAAAGATTATTATTAAATTTTTGTTGAGATTTATTTTTTCAAGAAGAGAAAGTAAGTTCAGTTGATATTTGAAAGTTAGAGTTGAATTGAATAATTTGAATTTTTTAAAATTAAATCGATATTAAAATATTTGATTGTGATACTTAGACTTAAAACAAATTTGAAATAAAAATGTATTGGTGAAATCTCTTTGAAGTTTACGGTGATAAGACAGAGATGGTGAATAATTTGTTTCAATGCTAAATAATTGAACTCGAATATAAATATCGAATAAGAATGAAAAAAATAAAATAAAATCATAATACATCGTTCACTATATAATTTGTAAATAATTTGATTAGTGTTATTACATGATATTCACCAATTCTAGTAAATTCACTAAAACTTGTGGTAAGTTCATCCATCCAAAAATATTGATGATTCGTTATAATATTTTGTATTAAAGTCCTAATAAGTTTCGTAATTTTGGTAATTAAGCTCGAACTCTTTATTCGAAATTTATTTTTGCACAATTTATTTTAACAAAATAAAAAATTAAATAACGATACGAAATAATTGTATTGGTCCAAATCACCCCAACATTTATGTGAACACATGTTAGCCTATTACAAGGGGGCCCTTATTTACTTTTTGTGTGTATGTGTCTTTGCCATTGATGAATTATTGTTAAAATTATTTTTTGGATTATTTATAAATTATTGGTTTAAATTATGAAATTTGATATTTGAATTATTAGTTAGTTTCGAAATTGTTTATTTTATTACAATTATATTACAATAATGGGATAATTGTTTCATATATATATAATAAAATAGTTAATTTTATGTGATATTACAATTCATGAGATAATTACATCTATCTATACCAAATTGTTAGAATCGAAATAATCAAGACAACGTTCAAGAGTTAATAATTACAAATAAAAGTGATGAATCAGACGACACATAAAATTATGATTTGGCCTATTAGCCTACATATGATATAATATTAATATACAAAATATTCTAAGAACTATATTAAGAGAACAAATCTCCTCTTAAACAACACTTGTTAATCCCTATTTTATGTACCAAAATATTATTGTGTTTCTTTTCATCTCATTGGATAAAGAAATTCATGAGAAATTTACCTAAAATTTTCTATGAGAATAACCTTAGGGAACAACAAAAAAATTGAGTAATCTCACTATGTTCGGATATTGTTATTCATTGTATTGTATTGTATTGTATCGTTACTATATCTACAATGTTTGTTTTTATTGTTATTTAAAATGTATTGTATTGTACTGTTAAATTATTGTTACGTAACAATGAAAACCCCTATTTTATGAAACAATCAATTTGATGTGTTCCCATTGTTACTTAATTTCTTTTTTCAATTATATCTTTATATAATATTTCAAAATATTATTTTACCCTTTAATTTAATTATTTAAATCTAGTCAAACCTCCTACCCTAGGATAATTAAGGATATTTTTGTAAATTACAATACAGTACGATACAATAAAACCAAACAACTAAAAAATTATTAAAAAACAACAAACAATACAGTCTAGCCAAACATTGTATCTACCACACAATACAGTACAATACAATACAATACATTATGAAACAATGGATAACAATGATCCAAACGAAGTCTCCCTAATTTTCCACATATCAATTGTTGAAGCAACTTCCTGTGGATTTACCACTTGTTGTCACATCTATTTAAAGATGGTAATGGAGCGAATCAAAATAAAGTTTATGTTGCATTAAATCATTTCTATAATTATAATGTACTTGTCATTAATGATAAAAATAAAAAAAATAGTTGATTTGCTTTCAAAATCTAGAAAAAAGAGTCAGGTATCTACGAAACATTGTTAAAAGGCATAATACAGAAATGTGTCCTTTAACTTGGTTTTAAATCACATTTATGTCCTTCAACTTTGGTTGTGCACAAATAGACACTTAAACGTGTATAAAATTGAACAAATAGACACATATGTCATACATGTCATTTTTTATCCTACGTGGTGTCGTACGTGTATTGTGTCATGTAAGACTCATGTGTTTATTTATTTAAAAGTTAGATAGTTAAAGTGTCTGTTTGTGCATTATGAAAGTTGAAGATCAAGGTTAAAATTTGAAGCTAAGTTTAGGATTCAATATATGTATTATGCCTTTTTAAAAAACATCATTTGTCATAAAATGAGGAGGGATGAATATCAAATTATATACTCTCACCGTTCACTTTTAGTTGCTATGAATTCCTTTTTTAGAGTCAAACGATAAGATCTTTGACTAACATTTTATAATGTATTTTTTTCATCAAATTGATATGAAAAAAGTTGTAATTTATATTAATTTTCATATATCTAATTTTTTTGTTTAAAATATCGAATTAATATAATCTAATTTAATTTTAAAAAGTATTTAAATTGACTTACGAAAAATATAATATGACAACTAAAAATGGATAAATGGAGTACTCTCTAAGAGACTTTTTCGCCGATAAAAAATATTAAAATCTAGATCAGATTCATACAATCGAACTTAACTTATTTTGGACTAAAACATAATTATCGTTTCAATATTTTTTTTTTTGTGGCCACAAATCTGAGCGTGATTTCCACTCTTCATTTAAAAATCATTAAAAACAAAAAATATTGTAGAAAAAAATCATAACCTTGTCCCCTCCATTATCATAAAAAAACAATATATTTTTAACTTCTTGTCCTAAATTAACATCTCGACCTTGAAGTCTCCACTGAAAAAACCTTATAATAAATCTCTGTCTACTTCAGATATTTGACTACTACCAAACAAAAACATCATTTTTAACCTGCTTCCAATCACGCGAGCACACAGGAATACATCATTCTTCTTTCGTTTTTATGATGTTCGATATTTATATTTAGAGATTTAGACTCAAAAAATTGTAATTACAAATGAGAAATATCTATCACTCCACTACGTTTATAGTTTATTGTACATCAATATTATCAAAAGACTTAGCTCGAATACCCCTAAAGTCTCCGAGCGTCAACAAAGCAACCAGCTATACACTACAAGAAAAATAATGACTGCTAACGAGGGGAAATTCAGTCGTGAAATGTTGTTCTAAGTCAATAAAAACCAAAGAAAATTGGCATCCCGCCGTTAAAGTCATATATATATATATATATATACACATTTCAGACTAATCACTTGTTCATCTTCTTCTATTTGCAGGTAAACACACTCGAGGATCAAGACTAGAATCTCCATGGATGAACTCTGACTCTAAAAGAAGGAATCTGAGCTTTATCAACATTGAAAAGCTTTCTATGATAATCGTATAAAATTAAAGAGTTAATTATAAAGAACTAAAACATCTAAATTATGTGACAATCTCTACATCTTCTAAAATGACAGAAAATTGAATTGTATTTTTCTGTACAAATGATAACATCCCTAAACTCTCTTCAAGAACACCATTATTCTTCAAATTCTTGATCTCTTAAATAAAAACAAATGAATAATAACTAAACGCGATTAAATCTGAATTATAAGACCTATTTACATGAAGCTCTTGGAATTTCTTTAGCAAATGACAATAATGTTAGGATCACAATTAGAAGAATTACTGATTGAGTCATATATTGCTGCAATTTTTTTTAATGTTCCTATCAATTATATTTGCTCTATTCGAGATAAGCAAGACTCGATATTAAGTTTGGTAAGATGGACCAAACCCTACTATAGATGAGCTAAAGCTTAAGGTAGCTAGTTGCAACAAACAAATGGAACCCAGTAAGTACTTGCCTGCTAGGAGATCATCTTGACAACTTAAGTATGGCCCTTATTTATGACATCGCAACAACAATGCTGCTGAATTTAGAGCGATAATCATTGTGTTTGGAGCATGGACTCAATATTGTTTCCATTAAGACTAATTTACTCCTTACAGTTCAAACTATTAAGGGGAAATCAAATCATGTGCATGGCAAACTATTCATTTATATATGATACTAAAATTAATAATAGCTGAATACTAGCCTTACTTTAATAGTAGTAACTTACAAATTAAGATACTAACTTGAACCTCTTCCAAAATGTATAGAAAAGAAATTTATAATTTCTTAAATCAAAACTCAAGTTCATGCTTCATACATACTTGGAGGAGCATTACCAGGTCTAATATTGTCTCTGGTCAGTTGTATCCTGGGAAGTAAGCTGACGCTCAAGGAAAATTTGAGACGAAGCATCCCAGAGATCCTTTGCGAGTTTGGAGTTATAAGAAAGCCGAGAAGATCTTAGAGTTCTACCATTTCCTCCAAAGAAGTATACTCCCGAGGTTTCCTGGTACAGTCATCAAAGTTCAAGAACATTTTATCAAAGTTCAAGATGAAATAGAAGTAGTAGCAATAACACAAATGTTCCAATAACTGAATACATAAAGCAGCTAATGAGAAATAGCAATTATAAGATGTTCAGTTAAGCACCCTCCTCTGTGATGTATGCTGAAATCAAGATCCTAAAATCTGTGGATAGATTCAGAGAAAAGATGAAGAGAGAGAGGCAAATTAGTATGGACATTGTCTGAAGAGAGACGGCATAAATATGTCACTACAGAATGGTTAAGGAAGTCTCATAGGGGCAACATGTAAAAAGGACGATATCGATGTGTTCCAGTTGCATTTATCTCGTAAACAATATGCAACTCATAAAAGTAAACTGTACATTTGTAGAATATATACTTGTAATACCCTATCTTGTGAATGTATTTGCTTCTGTGTCTTATTTATTACATGGCATGAGAACATATATCACCATTTCAGGTTTGATAGGATTTAGGAGTGTGTTCAACATTGATTGTAAGGGGAAACTATGAGCTATGGACTTGTGAAAGATGATATTGGTTGCAATTGGTCAGTACATACGGAATTAGGCAAAATAATATAAGCACCTTATAGCATGCAACAGTTAGAATTTTTGTATTTTGGGTGCACCACCAAAAATAGAGATAAAAGAACTACTGTGGCAATTGATTCCTGTTCCATTAGGTAAATAACTCAGCATTCAACCTAGTGCACTATTAAGCCTTTTTAGGAGCATTAGTGTCAGTAGATAATATTAGATCAATTCTAGAAAATATGTGCACAATACCTAGTTTGACAGTAAAATCATGGTACACGTGCACCATATATTGGGCTATAAACCTGGACAGTAGCACAGGGCTACTTGATTGCTAGAGGGATCAAGGAATTGTACTGGATTGCAATAGCATGAGTCAATCACTACAGTGTGCACAGGGGGTAAGGACTTAGATGAGGCAGTAGTGTACTGTGTAAACGTGCTGACAAAATTCAATAAGATTGTTATAGTGCTAGAGTGATCATTGTAGTGATTGCCCTACAGTGTCAAGAATATAACATGATCTCTATAGCAACGCTAGTGCAAACAATTATCAAGAAAGCACTAATAAGAAAGCACTAATACGGGTCTTCCCAAATTTTACCCAAAAAACACTTTCCAAATAGCAAGGACACATTTTATGAAGGGGAGAACTGAGCTCCATTCAATCCAAACCGCTAATAAGGTGAGTAAGGCGTTGGCTATTTTAACTTCTTATTATATCAAAACTTGATCCTTACCATGAATGCATGAAACTAAATATACTCATCATTGGGAGAAATATACAACTCAAAAACGAATTTCTTGAGTCATTGACTAGAAGAGTAACATTTCAGTGGTGCATGGTAGAGTAACAGCGACATTGCAAAGTTGGACATCTAAAAGCAGGAAGAGAAGATCAAGGGTGTGGGAGGTCTCCATTTAAATCTTAATGTGGGCTAGTATGGAAGGAAAGAGTTTAAGGGATTGAATATGACTTCGTATCTTTGAGGAGAAGTCTCTTGTATCTAATTTCTATTGGGTCCACCCATGAGATCCCGTGTCTTTGGTAGGCAAACCATATTTGAATAAAAGTTCCCTACTTTTGGTATACTGCTCACATACGGGAGCCTTTCCCAACATTAGTAGAATTATTCAACTTACTGAAAAATTATGAAAAGAGAATAATAAAGGAAGTCCCTTAGCTGCACGACGATTGGGAGCAAACTTGGATAGTTTACTCATTCTTATGGAAGTGAGATGCTAATCCATAAGTATGATGAGATTACACTACTTGATGATTGAAAGTGATGTGGATGGTATCCCTAGATCCTCGGAGACTGAAAGTGGACATGGATGGGTTCACCAAGCTGCTAAGTTGGGCGCAGACATGGATGGTTAAACTAAGAACGTGAAGCTAATGAACTTAAAGAGTAATTACCTAACTATATGTTAACTGGTAAGCTCGTCAGGTCCGGTATTTTGGATTTTGACTGTGTCAGGCTTTCCCTACTATATTTGACAGCATCAACTGTGGTTTTATGAATGAAACGAAAACACAACCCTGTTAGTTTTTGGAAACCAATTAATCTAGAACATAGTACTATTCAGTATGGGTGCAGAACTCCCCTCAATAGATACGTGCTTCCAATATGACAATATGCCACCCTCTTGCAGCACTACCTGAACTCTTTTATTTTATTTTTATTTTTTATGAGTCTTTAACTTTTTATTGATCAGATATTTCACAATCCACATGATTTGTCAATCTCATTATCTGTGGTGAAATAGCAGAACTTCTTCTGCAGGAGCATTATTGTTCATTTAAAATACAAAATGGGGGAATCCGTCGACTATACGAATGTCGAGTACTTTAGCCTAATTTCACAGAGAAAGCAAGTTCCGAAGAGTTTTGTGCTTCAGCTTCTACGAGAATATTGTAAGCATTGACCAAACAGGAAATTAAATCAAAGAAATGAACCAATAAATTGAGAGCCAATTGATACATATCACAAAACAGAAGATAGGAAAGGCTGCAGGGCAGACTCACTGGTGGCGCATGTACTGCATCTAGAACAGAGCTAATTCCTACTTCCGGGGACTGCAAAAGACCCAAAAGTTTCAAAACGAAGAAAGCCAACCATGAGAGGGATGAAGGAATTTCTCGCATAATGTTGGTTTTCACAACTCCAGGGTCTGCAGCACTTCATCATTCCAGAACAAAAACAAAAGAAGGGTTCAGGCAAATAAAATCACCACTTAAGACACATATAAAGAGATCGTTAATCAGTTAAGATTACATGGTCTAAGTTACAAAAGTAAGACAAGTAAAAACTTGGAAAGAAATATTAGAAGCTAAAAGGCTGAAAGTAACACACATTCACAATTCGCAGCTTTCAGTGTAAATCAAATGGTTGTTTCTGACTGAGAGGGCAGGCAATAGTGAGGCTGAAAGTAGATTAACATGGTGGAGCAATTTTCTTTTACACACGCTTTGCTCCAAACTACTTTACTTTTGATGACCAATTCAGGCGTCACAGACTCTACTACTTTCCAAATATGTCATAGATCGCAATGGAAGGATCTAAATTAAGCCCACGTCTCGGTTATCTTCTCAATGGGCATGAAAATGCATTCATTAACAAAAAGTAAATGAGCACAGAATGACTTCTTTTTCTAATTCTACTGCAGAAAGTCATAGAGACTAATGCATCATAACCCTACAACTGAAGCACTCTACAGTGCCCATAAATTACAAAAATTATGCTCCTTTGAAGACGATAAGCAAACATAGTGTGGAAAACTACGTTGAAATCAATATCCCCTTCAGAAAGTATCATAGTTCTACCCTCTTCGTGATGTATCTATCATGTTACAACCAGAAAAGCTCAGTTTACACTTACATATGCAGAATCATGAAAAACAAAATTAGCCTACAATTTGGTTTCTAGGTAACTGGATATGGACAAACAGATGACACGACAGGAAAAGTATGAATAACCTGTACAAACCAACACAAACGATGAGCTTTACCTTAATATACAAACACATTCTTGAAAGATATAGAATTAAATTGATAAACATAATGGCTTACGAGGTGACATAGAGAACCTAATTTTTTTTGTGAAGGAGAACATAGACATACATGACAGAGACACTATGTGATTTCTCCGCCAGACCAACTTGCCGATGAAGCTCATATGTGAAGAGCAGAAGGCATACTGCAAGAGAAATGGCGAGAGATTTTAGGTGTCAATGAGTTCAAAGATAGTAACTGTCACTTTAATCTGGAAAGTTGAACTTACATTTTGAGTACTCATATACATGAGCAAATGGATAGGAACTTAATTTTGAAAACCACTGCCCAGATATTGTTTCTCTGGTGACCTCCATGCTAGACACTATCAATCAAAAGTAGAAAATGCCAAATTACAGTCTTATTTGTATGTTCACCAATAACAGCCAAAAGAACATTTCCAAAAAAATTGTAGTTCTGGTTAAATTCTTATCAACAAAACTACCCTCATCAATTTATATTCTACTATAGTTCAGGAAAAAAGACATAAATGAACACGATACAAGAAGCATTCTTAGCAGAGATTTTAATGACACAAAATGTACCAATGGCATCTGTCCATTTAGCAATAAAGAATCTATAATTTTCTAGATCATTATCCCGGATATCTAAGGCTGAGTTGTTAATCAGCTAGAAGGCTTCAAAATAACAGAATTGACACTAGTCCTAACACTGAAGAATATAGTGTAGAGGAATAAAATGAAGACTGTCAAAGATATTAGCACAGATGAACATATAAAGCAACAGAACATGCACTAGAGTAATTTACAAATGTGCTTCTGAGTTTCGACACAAGCCAACACCTTTTTTATTTACATACCGAGTGTCTGTGATGCTGATAAACATTTAGTGTACAAATACTGATAGTATATACTGATAGTATATGAATTGTACCTACCATTTCGATGTGTGAATGATGTAACATTAACAACACGAGAAGGGATAGGGCTCAGTTCTAGAAGTGGCAAAAGAAGTTTTGTAAGACAAAATGGACCAATATAATTAGTTGAAACCATCCTGCAGAAAAAAATATAAAAATGTCCAATTAGTACATAATTTATGTGTCTCTCAGGATTATCAAAATCCTCATAGCAGCGGGAGAAAAAGGGTACAAAGAGAGAGACTAGCTCCTATCAGTCCGTGCAACTAACCAGTGTGAGATCCTCACAAAAATAAGGCAAAATGTGAAATGGTTGCACATTAAAGGCAAGTGGAGGCCTTGATCCCCATGCAGCATTATCTAAATCACAAGAACATTCTACTAAAGGTCTAATCTCTTATCTGATAAGTGAAGTTGGGATAGATAGTGTTGATTAATAGTGCAGGATCCTAACAAAAAAAAAAGTGAAGTTTGTTGCACATTAACAACAAGTGGGGGTGTTAATCCCAATGCAGCATTATCTAAATCACAAGAACATTCTACTAAATGTTTCGCTGCTAATCTGATAAGTGAAGTCGGGATAGATAGTGTCAACTAAGATGCTCTTCAATATTGTGTTTCATATCTCTGTAAGATTTTCTCTGTTCTATTAGTGCAAGGAGTAGAAGAAAGAGTTCTTCCACAAGAATAAAGGATGAAACACATATATTTGCAGTTTTGCTAGAGAAGAATGCTCAAGCCAACCTATTGCAAGGATAGCCAGAATGAAGAAAAGCAGTGTATAAAGATTTAGGTGGTTTACTGATCACATTGTTCTGTAGTGATTCTGTATGACGTCGCAAGGATTCCAGCATTATTTATTAAGAGCTGGACAGAGCAATGCAAATCTGAGTCCAACAGCCACTGTTGAAGGGAGTGTTTGAAGCTCAAGATTGACTTGCATGATGACAAATCAACCTGAAAAGCTTTTACACAAGCATCATCTATCTGTTCTTTGATTTCAGACACAACCTGTGAAACAAGAATAATGAGAATATCTTAAAGCAGAATCAACAAAAGCCAATGACTCAATTACAGTACCTTTGACAATGAGTGCAATGACCTTCCAGCTGCAAGTATTAGAGGATCAGTTAAACCATACTAGCATTGAGTTAGAGGTGTGAAGGTTTCACTAGAAACTGTTGACAATTAAAATCTTTAGTTGCACGAAGAATAAAAAGAGAAGAAAAGGTTGCACATGTAATTGGTATAAAAGTAGCCTTCTACTGAATCGATTTCTAATATCATAGTTAACAATCTACTAAAATCACCAGAAAATATATTTGTCATATGGAATGGCCATTTAAGATACTAAATAGAAAAAAACAAGAAGATTCCTGATCTAAGACAACAAGAAAGCCAGAAGATACTGGAAAAAGGGAACTAATTAGTGAATAACTGGAAACAAGAATTTTCTTCCCAAATTTCTTTGCCAAACAGTTTATCAACAAAAAGCCTTAAATAGTTGAGACAATTCCTTGTATAACGAATTATGGATTCTGTTGGAAAAAAAAGTCTATCAGCTACAAGGAAACAGTTAAATATGAACTCAATTACATCTAAGTGCCTCCTTATAGCGTAAGTCGCTGGACATAATTGATCATATTTGATTGAAACCACACCAACGACACAAAATCGTCAACGGTCAGCCCAGGAAATAATCTTTGACACTCTCCATTTGTGTGGGACAGATGTCACATAAGCTACTAGGGATAACAAAAAGATTGGGTTTAACAAATTTCATCTTTTAATTAGAACATCTTTTTGAATTTATAAACCAATAGATTTGTAAATTTGCAGTGTAGTTCTCATGGAGAGTGCTTCTCCATTCATACACTCAATCTTTTAACAAGTATAAATAAAATTAGAACGACATTTCATTTTTTTTAATCATATCAAGGAAAGAAGCCCACCAAGAATAACGCAATAGCCTTCTTTAGCAAGGGTATAGGAAACAGCAGCACCCAAACCAGATGTGGCCTGTAAATGATTGCAAATTAACACCAGTAAGAACAAGACACAGATGGTAATGTGAAAGCATAAATAGCTTGTAGCAATTGGCACATATATCACATAGCACTCAGGTAGAAAAAATTGGTTAAGCCGAAAAGACTTTCTTGGAGGCAAAAATTAAGATATCTATGGAACATGGTGATACCTGTAACTTTCCACCAGCAATAAGTACCAGGTAACTCTGTCCAATGAGGCTAGGTCAATGGTTGTACTACTTTTGCTATTGAACTTGATCCAAAACCTAAGTGTGGCACTAATTAACAAGAAAAAATTGTCTATTCTTAAGCTCGTTATAGCTCACAACTGGAGTAGATAAAGTAACAGATTCAAGTATTCCACTAATTAAATCAGAGAGAGTGTGTTCACTCTTAGACTACACGGTATAAGTAACATATATGCAGCAGAATTCAGAAATATGTTTAGGGGGAAAGACATGACCACGAGTTAAGAAAAATACCCTTGAAAAAACTAAAGGAACGGGGAATGACTACCTCCATAATAGTCACTCATATACACACACAAAGACCCTTAAAAACTAGCCCCTCCCATGTCAGGTGATTCAAAAAGATTAAGTTTTTTTTATGATTGTGATGTCAGAGCCAACTTTCGCACACCTCGACTATTTCCACAGCATACCTTCCAGCTGTGAGCTGTCCCACGGCCAGTACTCATAACTTCCTATTCAGTACTCCTATTAACTGCTGAGAAATTCAGTGGTTTGACTCGTACTTGGTACAGCAATATTGAAACAAGCTTCACCTTGGATAAAGAAAACATCAGCAGACTTGGTTTCTCCCTCTTTACATGTTAATGAATTTCGAATCAGACCTTTTTAATGGGTTACAGGCATCCGCTTCAGATATCCTAACTAGCTCGTTCGTCACATGTGATTGAAAGATTAGACTTAGTTTCTGAATCCCGTCAGACCTCTTTAAAGGGTCAAACACATCAGCTTGAGATAGCCTAACTATCTCATCTATCAGGTGATTGACCAGCCAACTTTATGTCACCATTTGAGCTCAAGCCATCGCTTTTACCAACAACAAGTATCAAGTAACTCTGCGTGCAAAGACTAAGCCAGATAGGAAGAATCACCAACAATTATTTAATCTCCACTGAGATTTGAACCAAAAACCTCGTAACTCTCAACCACTACTACGCCACACAAAAATACAATTGCATCAACATTAACAAAATTAAGATTGATTGAAAATAACTTTTTGTATTAGCTAGTGTGACCTAAATCATTTACCATAACATAATCACATAAAACTACCAAAAAGAAAAGACCTACAACATACTTACACCTGTAATTATGCAGATTGATTTTCCGATAGCAGCATTAGATGATGATGATGATTTAGATGAACAACGATCATGTAATTTGGATTTACGCGAGAAATGGATTTGGAAAAACAACTGCAAGTAAGATAGGATGAGAGATAGAGTCCAACAAACAGCCATTCTCCAGAACTGTACTTTGCATAGAAAACTTAAAGCTTCCATTAAACCCATTTTTGCAACTGAAATCTCTCATGGAAAGTAGAAAATGGCATATTTGTGGGCACGAACAATTACATAGCCATAGCCATAGCCATTGCCATAGCCATGAGAGGGCTTTGAGAGTTTGTAATATGTGAGTCAATATTGATAATTTTTTTCCTCTCATTAAATTAAATAATGTGCTTTTTATTAATTTTATTTTTTTCTTTATTATGATCTTTTTTTTTATTTACTTTTCTCATCATTTTACTTTCTAACTTCAACTTTGATTCTTTAAATTATCTATCTATTTTTGTCACAATTGATTGATGGGAAAGTATTATAGTTTGTCTTTAATTATAATTTGCGATTTATTTTAGTAAGAAAAAATTGATAAAATTTTACATTAATCAATTTGAGATAACATTTGTTTAATTTTGAATTGATCAAATAAGATTGATCAAAATGAATTAACGAATTTATTCAACTTTAAACAGGTTGGACAAGTTATTATATCAGGTGACAAATATTTATCTTTAAAATCGTTTGCGCATAAATGACTGATGCTAAAAACTCATATATTAATTCAAATATATTTGTCTAAAAGTATAACCTTGTAAAAGACAAATATATATATTTTTATCCACAGTTAAATATGACTTGTGAAAACCAACTTTAAAAATCGTTTTATTGAAGTCATGTCTTTGCCAAGATCAGACTAGACATTTATATATCCAAGTGGTGAAGACATGTATTTGTGAAAATATGACTGAAATTAAATATCCAATTGGTTGATTTTCTATATTTGTTCTTTTTTATGTATTTTCTTAATTACCAAATTGGAATATTGCATACGATAACTTATCTTTTTGAGCATATGAATTTAGATATAAATATGATTATAAGTTTTCTAGAAAACAGTTATACGATTCGATTCAGATATATATAACGATAATGTTGCGATGATAATGTGACCCATCAACATCTGCAAGTGGAAGAAAACAAAAGGGATAGAAGCAAGAATTTCATCAATTGGACAAAGGCTAAACACCCACTTTATTCCTGTGGCATTGCAGAGTACTAATGGTTTAGACATTTCATCATCACACGAAAGGAGAAAATATTAAATACGTTTTCAAGTAGAGCTCGCTCTGACTAATTCTAACCAGTATACATACACTATTGGTACATATGATACACAACAGAATGTCAATTTGGCTGATGGTTTGAAAGGACTGAGACTTGATTATGGAATGTTCTACGCCTCTAAATCGTTCAACAGAACTTGCTGTTGAAGTGGCATTCTCCTTCTCTAGGTTTGGACAAGTATCCAAGTAACAAATAACTTTTACTTGCTCGAATCTCAACTATTCGACTATGATACTAACTTTTTTGCATCATCCAAGTTGCAAAGGATCAAAAACCGACCACTCTTTAATATCACCTTCTCCCTTGGCCTGATAGAAGGTACTGAATCGGCCTGATCAGAGATCTTGGCTTTTCTTGTTCTAATATTGTGAATAAACTATAGGAGCAGATAATAATAGTCACTACAAACACCACATTGGATACATCCTATATATTACTGAAAGGTGACAACAATCAGAAGGCAAACTTACATAAAAACCAACAAGATGTTCGTCATTATCACTTCAAACTTTAGGTTACACCAGGATTCGATTGCCTCATGAAATGAAAAGAAGAAATAACGGCACCAGTAAAATAAAGAACCTATACAACAAGGCTCCACTTGTACAAGGTATGTGGCCTTGTCACCACAAAAGATTTCACAGATATAGCAGGATTACCCTCACACGCGAACAAATTATACAGACTTGAAGTAGTCGTCCAAATTAAGTTCTCCAATATCGAGAAAAACAGCAATCAACAGACAATATTAGAACATGAAATCTCCAACTGTAATAAGGTTCTAGGTTCATATGGTATCCCCACAACTTAACATTTCTTCCCAACAACTGAAAACAGAGAAGGTGATAGCTAACATCAAGATATAAGCACTTGATCCATTCATTGAAGAAAAGTCCTTTAAGAATTAAAAGACCAGGAATCACTCTGAGTCAAAGATGGCTTGTAAGCTGGCACAAAAGTCATCTAGTGGTTTTGTCAATCAATTAACTAGTGTAGCAGTTGACATGCATCATAATGTTGACAAAGTACAGAACAATATGATTTATAGACATTTCAACTAGACAGGGGGACTGCAAGATAAGAAAATTGTGGTTAAAATCATTCCAATTATAGTCGTTTCAAGGGAGGAGCGCCACAGAATCTTCACAGTAGTAATCACTCGGCCAGTATCAAAAGTCATAATGTGGACCATGAAAATGTAAATATATGATTACATCAAATAATTGGCAACTACCCAGTGAAATGCATAAGATGTAAACTATACATGGCACCATGTGACAGATGGAGATAAACACAATACCTGAAGAAGGCTCGCTACTAGACACGCTTAAGTAAGCTGGATCTTAAGATGAACTATCAAAGGAGGCTATATATCCATGAATATACAAACTCCGTGCTCTGGGCATAGCGAACTGGTTGACAAAGAGCACTGATAGAAATTATCCCAAATCCAAAGCTCGCAAGCCAACCGTTTGCATTCTTCTACAATTTAGGTTCAAGCATTACCAATCTAGGTATAATCACTAGACCAATATCATATCTACTTTAATTTGGTCAAAATATAGCCAAACTCAATTGCGGTAAGGTCATCTTACCCCTAATTTGACCATTTAAGCTACCTACACCAGGGTAACCCAACTCATTCATCATCAAATACATTCCAAGTTACCCATACCGTTATTTCATCCAAACATGAACTATTCCATTCATTCTCGACATTCAATTAACTCTCGATTCTCAATCTTTCAATAATAGAATTTCGAAGGTTGAATCACAGTTGAAGTGAATACCCCACTGTATTATGACAGAATTATATAACCCTTGAACCAATTGATGTTTAATCAACTGCCGAAATCATGAAACATGAACAAAATCATAAATCACCTATCTAATGGTAATTATATCTTTATACCAAGCTGCATAATAGAATACCAATACAGTAAGCAAGTACAGGAGAATCTACCAAGTATATACCAATTAGTATACCTACTTATAGCAAAACATGAAACAGTAGACAGAAGCCTGCTTTAAGGCTATAAAAAGATTGATTTGATCACGATTCACAGGCAATGAAGTTCTTTCAATCACAATCATATAGAATCTAACAAAACTATTTTCCATTTAAATTCTCATGATCTCCATTGCCAAATGTACACCAAAATTTCCTAGAATAATATTTTCAACTCCCACTAATACAGTAAACACCATAAACTGAAGAAACGGATGAAAAAACATATAGGACTATCTCCATTGTATAATATTATCTAATGATGAACTCCATGACTGAAAGTTGGCTAGAAAAACTCACTTCAGTCCAGCTATAATGTTTTTGGACGAAAACCTCGGTCCAGATCGATTAACAATAAGTATAATTCACAGAGATATATCAAAATTAACTGAACTGTTCCTTATCGTTTCAATCTAGAAAACCTGTTTGGCGGAAAACAGCATTGCGAACTCGACAAAGATCTCTCCCTTTGAGTGTTCTTCCCACGCCTTCAAGCACCGAAAACGTGGTTTTAAGTGATCTAGCTGATCCTCTGGCAACGATCTCATGCGGAGGAAGCATCTCATCATCGCCGTCATCATCATCGATGTCTACGTCAGCAAGGTCACTTCTCGGTGCCTTCTTCGGCATCATCGGCACGTTCACTGGCACTGAGTGTTGGAACTTCCTCACCGGCATAGTTTGTGAATAGTTACGGTTATAGCTATGTTCTCTATCCAATGGAGGCTTGGGAATCGTAGGAAACGCTCGAGAAAAAGCCATCGCTGATGCAACCGGCGGTGAATGAAACAGTTTTGTACTAGTAGGTGAGGAAGTTATCGAAGGTTTCCGATAAACAACAGGACGGTTAAGTTTCCGGTGATCCTCAGGCAATGCAGCGAGAATACCGAATTTCTCCGGCTGAAGAAAAGTTTTCCGACTACTGATTGAAGAAGGAGAAGTAGAGCGGCGCTTAGGTTCAGTGAAGTCTCCTGTCCAGAAAACTTCATCTTCGTTCAGCTCATCATCAGCGATGGATACATCTGCATCGCCGATAGCACTATCACCCTGTGGTGGAGAGAATACGCCGAGAAATCGATCGGAGGACGGCGATCGCCGGTGTTGAAAGCTAACGACGCCGTTTCTATCCATCGGAGCTTCTCTCCACTTCTGTTTTGTGGAGGTGTAAAACTCTCAATTTATAAATAGGCACAAGGGCTTTAAAATCACCTGCTCCAGCTTTATTTAACGGTTGAGATTACTCCTGTGGGACCCACTAGGATAATCAATGGATATTATTTAATGAAGATTAGGTGATAATAATAACATGAAAAAACATAAATTATGATTTATGAACTAGTAATAAATGCATAATGTGTATTTTTATATTAAAAAAAAAAGTTATGAGAAGAGTGAAAAATCTGCGGCCGCTATTTTTTTTATGCGTGGAGTAAAATCTCCGCTTTTATGCTATAGCTCGCAAATCATACATGAGAGATAACCTGCATCAGGCTCGACCCAAAAAAAAAATCTTTTATTTTTGGTGGCAAGGGATTTCAAACTTGAAAACTCCAACATGAAAGTCAAAAGAAGTAAATTATCTAATGATAATTGAAGTGAATTGAGGATTAAGATTTTTGCATTATTAATACAATGTTCGGATAAAATCACTTATAAAATTCATTCAATAAATAAAATTAATTCAATTTTTGTTGTTAACAAGGACTTATTTCAATTGTATATTATAAAAAATTTATTTGTACGTACGTTTAAAGGTCGAATCTCCTAATAGTAAGGGTGCGGTTTTGATTAATTGACTTAAAAGGAAAACATATTCCATCTATAAAAATTAATCGAATTGTGACAAATTAATTCTAACATTATAATTATAAAAGATAAAACCTAGAAATCCGTCAAATTCATTTTTAAGTTTAGAAAAGTGTAAAAGATGAATAGAAATTAAATGACTTTTATTGTAAATTCACACTAAAAAAAAAAAGAAAAAAAACTTATCACAATAGCTCAAATTATTTAAACTGATCAATATTTAAAGCATATTTTAATATATTTATATAAACTTTGATTAATATTTTAAAATACATTTCGCTTATCGATATAAGAAAATTACATCTAATAGTTATTTTTGTATAATTTATTTATTTAGCTATAAAAATCACTTAAATTAACTCTATATAAATCATGATGTAACTATTTTGGGATGAAAATTTTAATATTAAAAAATTATGACAAAAAGTTCAAATTATTTTAAAATTACTATTTGTGCTGATAATATTTAGAGGTGCCTACTTTTTCCAAAGATTTATATTATATTTGGAAATAAATTCAACATTGGACCCCATTAAGGAGTAATCATCTGATTTCATTTTCATTTCATTTATTTCCTTTTGCTTGTTTTCAAATGTTGGGTCCACTAAATTAAAGGAAATAATAACATTCTTATCCAGGACACAAATAGTATTTATTACTTTAAAAAAGAAAAGGGATCGAAGTTTCATATTTAAGTTTTTTTATTATCATTATTTGCTATTAGTTTTATAAATTTTTAGATTTTTTCATTTTCACTTGTACTTGTTCATCAGATTTATGTATCTAGCACATCAGATTGGTGTATCATATATAAAATTTAATGTATCTTACTTAATGACTAATGTGTATCGTACATCATTAAAACTAGGCAACATGTCAGAACGGGACCATCGGACCGGAACGAACCAATATCGGATCGAACCGGTATCGAACCGAAACGACGAGTTGATCAGTTCATTGACCGGTACCCTGATGAACCGGATCCGAAATTATCGGGACAGATACTCGGTTCTGTTTCGACCCACTATATACGGGAACGGATCGGAATGCAACGGGGCGGGATAAACGGGATGACACATCTAGTTATTTCAAAAAATATTTTTTTTTAATTATGAAAATATTAATTTTTTCAATTTTTCTAAGTTTAAGTTAATAGTTTTTAAATTTATAATGTAATTTTTTACTTAATTTAATTTTAAAGATACTTTTTTTAAAAAAAAATACTTATTAAGTTTGCAAGTTAAGTTTAATTAAGTTTTCAAGATTAAAATCTTTTGAGGTTTATAAGTTATTACTTATTATTTATTAATATGTTATAATATATAAGTTATATTTATAACTTGTAGTTTAAATAACTTAAATTTATAATTATAAACAATTAAATAAAAATAAGGATAAAATAATTACACAAATTATAAAATATAAATACTAATATATAAATATATAATATAAATTAATTAATAAATATTAACAGTCGAAATCGGATCGGACCGAACACGAACCGGACTGGACCAAAATCGAAATAAATCGGGATAAACTGGTACCGATATGCCGGTACCAAACATCAATTTCGTTCCTTTCCGTGTACCGATTCAGGATATCCCTTTCCGTCCCGTAAGCAACCGAATCGGACCAATACCGGTATATCCCATTTCGTTGCCCAGTCTTACGCACCATATTAATGTATGAATGCTTATTTTATTGTATCGATTTGAGAAATTTATGTAATTATAAACTTATATGGAACAAATGATATTTTTACTTTAAAATATGTGATTTATGTCCTTTGTTAAAAAAAAAACTATTTTAGCTCTTGATCTTTATAATGGGTTTTATTAATAAGGATAGAGCTTGTTGTAAAATAATTGTAGTGTCATGTGGAATATGACATCACTAATGACCTTGTATGCATTAATATAGTGGCTATGAGTATTGTAAAATAATTGTAGTGTCATGTGGAATATGACATCACTAATGACCTTGTATGCATTAATATAGTGGCTATAAATAGCCAATATATGAAACATATAATGACACACTTTGAAAGGATATATCTTCTAATATTTTCTTTCTATTAGAATTCTAGTAAGTTCTTTTCTAACAAGAATTTTAGTAAGTTCTTTTATAACACGTTATCAGCACGAGATTGCTACTTGCAAAGGTACTATATAAATATTTTTATTTAATTCACATATTCTCTCATAATTTTCATTATGTCGAATTTATCCAAACTTGAGTTTGTGGCATTAGATATTTCTGGAAAGAATTATCTTTCATGGGTACTCGATGCTGAGATTCACTTGGCTGCTAAAGGTCTTGATGCCACTATTACTCAGGGAAATGAAGCATCGAGTCAAGATAAGGCGAAGGCTATGATTTTCCTTCGTCATCATCTTGATGAGGGCCTGAAGATTGAATATCTGACGGTGAAAGATCCACTTGAATTGTGGACTGATTTAAAGGGGAGATATGACCACCTAAAGGCAACAGTGTTGCCAAGAGCTCGTTATGAGTGGATGCATTTACGGTTTCAAGATTTTAAGACCGTAATTGAATACAACTCTGCTGTATTCAGGATAACCTCCCAGTTGAAATTATGTGGGGAGACTATAAAAGATGAGGACATGTTGGAAAAGACACTTACTACTTTTCATGCCTCGAATGTGATATTGCAGCAGCAATATCGTGAAAAGGGTTTTCAGAAATATTCTGAACTAATCTCATGTCTTTTGGTGGCTGAGCAACATAATGCTCTTTTAATGAAAAATCATGAAGCTCGTCCCACTGGAGCTGCTCCATTACCGGAGGCAAATGCGGTGGAAGCACGTGATCAATCTGAAGTAAAAAGAGATGATCATCGGGGATATAATAATGCACGGGGACGTGGCAAAGATAAAAGACGATACACTAATCGTCAAGGTGGTGGTCATAATAAAAGGGAGAACAACATGAGTTCTCAAAATAACCCCTCAAAAAGTAATTGTCGTCGTTGTGGCATGAAAGGCCATTGGAAGAATGAATGTCGCACACATGAACATTTTGTAAGGCTCTATCAAAATTCCTTTAAAAAGAAAGGAAATAAAAGTGGTGCTTCCTCTTCCAATGCTCGAGCTGAGTCACATATGACTCTTAAAGATGGTGATAAGCCGGGAACATCTCAGAAATATGATAAAGATATTGAAGCAAATTTGGCTTTAAAGGATGATGTTTTTGATGGCCTTGGTGACATTACTCATATGGAAGTTGATGACTTCTTTGGAGATCGAAACTAATGTTTGATCTTTTAGCTGGGGAATGAAATTTGTTAATATTTTACTTATGTATTTTTAATTATTATGTTATTCATGTTGAAGTATTTAAATTTCCGTTGTTAATTTTGTTTCTTCCTTCTTTTGATGTATTTTATTTTAATGAAAATTAATAGAAATCCCCAGTTGTCAGTTGGATTCAAGATGAGTAATGGAGATGTATGCCTTCTTGATAGTGCTACAACACATACAATATTAAAAGAAAAGAAATACTTTTCTAATTTGGTTATGAAAATGGCATATGTCAACACAATATCAGGTAGTACAAAATTAATTGAGGGGTCTGGAAGAGCGACCTTATTACTACCTGGAGGGACAATATTAAGCATTGATAATGCATTATATTGTAGTAAGTCTCAAAGAAACTTATTAAGTTTCAAAGTTATTCGCCAAAATGGCTATCATGTTGAGACGGCTAATGAAGGAAAAGTTGAATACCTTTACATTACTACAATTAATGTAGAGAAGAAAATTGTGCATGAAAAATTACCTGCATTTTCTTCTGGGTTGTACTATACAAGTATAAGTACAGTTGAATCACATGCCTTAGTAAACAAAATGTTTACTAATTTTAATGATTTTATCATTTGGCATGACCGGTTGGGCCATCCCGGATTTAATATGATGCGCAAAATCATTGAAAATTCACATGGGCACACCTTAAAAGGCCCAATATCCTTCAATCAAAGGAATTCTCTTGTGCTGCTTGTTCTCAAGGGAAGTTGATCATTAAACCATCAACAGTTAAGGTTGGAATTGAATCCCCTGCGTTTCTGGAACGCATACAGGGTGATATATGTGGACCAATTCAACCTGCATGTGGACCCTTTAAATATATATGGTCTTGATAGATGCTTCTACAAGATGGTCACATGTGTGTTTATTATCAACTCGCAACATGGCTTTTGCGAGATTGCTGGCTCAAATAATAAGATTGAAAGCACAATTTCCAGACTATACAATAAAGACAATCCGTCTAGATAATGCTGGTGAATTTACATCTCAAGCATTTAATGATTATTGTATGTCTACTGGTATAACAGTTGAACATCCAGTTGCTCATGTTCACACTCAAAACGGTCTAGCAGAATCATTGATTAAACGTCTGCAATTGATAGCTAGACCATTACTAATGAGAACAAAGTTATCTGTGTCTATGTGGGGGCATGCTATTTTGCATGCAGCAGCACTTGTGCGCATAAGGCCGACCAATTATCATAAATTCTCCCCATTACAATTGACTTTTGGTCAAGAACCAAACATTTCTCATCTTAGAGTTTTTGGATGTGCGGTGTATGTCCCAATTGCTCCACCACAACGCACAAAGATGGGGCCCCAAAGAAGGTTGGGGATATATGTTGGGTATGAATCTCCTTCAATCATAAAATATTTGGAGCCTATGACTGGAGATTTATTTAAGGCAAGATTTGCTGATTGTCATTTTGATGAATCAGTATACCCAACATTAGGGGGAGAACATAAGTCATTGGGAAAAGAGATAGATTGGAATTCATCATCTCTATCTCATCTGGATCCTCGAACAAACCAATGTGAGCAAGAAGTTCAAAGAATAATTTATTTGCAGAACATTGCAAATCAACTACCAGATGCATTTACTAATCTTCCAAGGATTACTAAATCGCATATTCCAGCTGTTAATGCTCCAGTTCGAGTTGATATCCCGACAGGACAAATTGTTAAGGCAAATGAGTCTAGACCACATTTGAAGCGTGGTAGACCAATTGGTTCCAAGGATAAAATTCCTCGAAAAAGAAAAGGAATAAATGATCAAGATGATCATGGGTTGAAAGAAATTTCTCAAGATGAGACCCAAGTCATAACAAATGATGATGAGGAGGTTCGAACTTCTGAAAATAATGAAATTTCAATGAATTATGTCTCGACGAGAAAGTTGTGGAACCGAAATAATGTTGTGATTGACAACATATTTGCCTATAATGTTGCTATTGAAATAATGCAACAAGATGAAGATTTTGAGCCAAAATCTGTTCACGAATGTAGACAGAGAAATGATTGGCCAAAATGGAAGGATGCAATTCAAGCTGAATTGGCTTCACTAGAAAAACGTGAAGTTTTTGGACCGATAATCCGAACACCTGAAGGTATCAAGCCAGTGGGGTACAAATGGGTTTTTGTACGAAAAAGAAATGAGAAAGGTGAAGTCATGAGATATAAGGCCCGACTCGTTGCTCAAGGTTTTTCTCAAAGACCTGGCATTGATTATATGGAGACATATTCTCCAGTGGTAGATGCAATCACCTTCAGATATCTCATAAATCTGGCAGTTCATGAAAAACTTGAAATGCGTCTAATGGACGTTGTCACAGCCTATCTATATGGCTCATTGGACCACAACATTTTCATGAAAATTCCTGAAGCATTCAAAGTGCCTGAAGCATACAAAGATTCAAGAGAAACTTATTCAATAAAGCTTCATAAATCTCTGTATGGATTGAAACAATCAGGAAGGGTGTGGTACAATCGTCTGAGTGAAAATTCATTAAAGAAAGGGTACAAAAATGATCCGATTTGTCCCTGCATTTTCATTAAACGGTCGGGGTATGAATTTATTATAATAGTTGTGTATGTTGATGATTTGAACATCATTGGCACTCGTAAAGAGCTTTTAGAAGTTGTTGAGTGTCTGAAAAAAGAATTTGAAATGAAAGATCTCGGCAAGACAAAATTTTGTCTTGGCCTACAGATTGAGAATTTGTCAAATGGAATACTTGTTCATCAATCAACGTACACAGAAAAGATACTAAAGCGTTTTTACATGGATAACTCACATCCATTGAGTACTCCAATGGTGGTAAGATCGCTTGACATCAATACAGATCCATTTCGACCTCAAGAGAATGATGAAGAGCTTCTTGGTGATGAAACTCCTTATCTTAGTGCGATCGGGGCACTAATGTACCTTGCTAACAATACTCGACCAGATATCTGTTTTGCAGTAAGTCTACTGGCAAGATTCAGTTCCTCCCCAACAAAAAGACATTGGAATGGTGTTAAACACATACTTCGATATCTTCGAGGGACCATGGACATGGGTTTATTCTATTCCAATGAATCCAAATCAGAACTGATTGGTTACGCAGATGCAGGGTATTTATCAGATCCGCATAAAGCCCGATCACAAACAGGCTATTTGTTTACATGTGGAGACACGGCAATATCTTGGCGATCAATGAAGCAAACGTTGGTAGCCACTTCTTCAAATCATGCAGAAATAATAGCCATCCATGAAGCAAGTCGAGAGTGCATCTGGTTGAGATCAATGACCCATCATATTCAGGAAATGTGTGGTTTTTCTTTGAAAAAGAATATACCAACCACAATGTACGAAGATAATGCTGCATGTATAGCTCAATTGAAAGGAGGATACATCAAAGGAGACCGGACAAAGCATATCTCACCAAAGTTCTTTTTCACGCATGATCTTCAACAAAATGGTGAGATAGAAGTTCAACAAATTCGTTCAAGTGATAATCTTGCTGATTTATTCACAAAGGCATTGCCAACATCAACGTTTGAGAAGTTGAGATACAAGATTGGAATGCGCCGTCTCCAAGATATCAAGTAAAATTTTCATCAGGGGGAGTAAAATACGCACTGTACTCTTTTTTTTCCTTAGTCTAGGTTTTATCCCACTGGGTTTTCCTAGAAAGGTTTTTAATGAGGCAGCAAATAAAGCGTATTATGTATATCTATGTACTTTCTTTTACATAGATATCCAAGGGGGAGTGTTGTAAAATAATTGTAGTGTCATGTGGAATATGACATCACTAATGACCTTGTATGCATTAATATAGTGGCTATGAGTATTGTAAAATAATTGTAGTGTCATGTGGAATATGACATCACTAATGACCTTGTATGCATTAATATAGTGGCTATAAATAGCCAATATATGAAACATATAATGACACACTTTGAAAGGATATATCTTCTAATATTTTCTTTCTATTAGAATTCTAGTAAGTTCTTTTCTAACAAGAATTTTAGTAAGTTCTTTTATAACAGAGCTAGAGTTATAGTGACAACTGATTAAATTCAAAAGTAATGATTTAAAACTTTGATTTTATTTTTAAATGGTTTTATTGATATTTTAATGAATAAATTTTAAATCTATCAACACATGAAAGAGAGAACTCTCTCTACAAAAAATTAATTATACTAAATAAAATTATCTTATATTTTACTTTTCACACACACACATATCTATATATATATATTAAAAAAAATTATAATTTTCATAAAATGAATATTATTTTCCGTCAAAATATGTGCGACTCTAATTATTATATGGGCGACTTTATTTATTAAATATTTAACTTGTTAAAATAAATTGATCATCTTATATTTTTGCTTTATGTGTGAATCATAACATGAACAAATAAATATGTCGTTGATGGATATTGATTAAGGTAGTAATTGAAAATATATTATAAAATATATTTTCGAAAAAATGAAATATTAAAGGGATAAATTAATTATATTACCTTGATGCACACTTTAAAATAACTATTATAAGGAAATTAAAATAAGAGAGATAAGTTTTTAATTATATTCACAATGAATTTTTTCTTTTGTCTATGTTTTAGTATCAGCAAAAGGTTTGATTGTTTTAGATTTTTTTCAGTTAATTAATCTATGTATTAGTAATTTATGTATAATTATTTTTATCTTATTCTGACTAGATATAATTACAGAAATTATAAATTAAGTATGCATTAGTTTGTTTGCTTTCAAACTTACCTTGTATAATAAGCTAAGTGAATTTCTATATTGAAAAAATATATATAAATATTAGTTAATGAAAAGCAATTTATTAAAATATCATTTATTTACAGCAATGACTGGATTTTTCTTATGTCCAAATTAAAAATATCAATGTAAAATTAAAAAAAATATTAGATTAATTATGTCCAAAAAAAATATCAATGAATTTTAAAGATGCGTTTATAGAGAAAATAAAATTGCAGATGTTAGTCGATAAACTGTACGATAAGTACTAATTCGTTATCAAATCAACTGACGTCTTGTGGTTTATTTATCGAATTATTAAAAAAATTTAAAAGTCAATGTCCATCAGGTCAAATCATTAAGCGAAATTATCTGTTCGATAAGCAGCCCTAGTTGTTACTTGTCATGTTGTTACCTTGAATATAATATTTACTTCGGTTGTTATTCAAATTTAATTATATTGTATCGTTAAAGTCATTGTTACTTGTCTTTTTTTGTTTTTTTCCATATGTGTATAGTGGAACCTTTTTTTTTCAAAAAGAAAAAACGTACGCACCATCAATATTTTTGCTTTTCTTGGCCACGTCATCTGTCAAGGTGGTATTTAATTCACTTGCAAAAAAATAGGAGAACAAATAATTATCCGTAAATTTAAAGTACTAAAGCGAGTTTTGCTGTCAAATTCAGGGAAGATTTTATGTTTTTGATCTTTATATAAATCAATTTAATGTGATCAAGTCATTACTTTACCCTTGTTTCTCATTTTATATTTTTATTTGTTACTTGTTATCTAATAATTATTTTTATACTTTATCCTATTTTTAATTTAACTTTCATCATACACTTTTTTAATAGAGATGTATCCTTCAAATCATTTAATGCATAACATTATGTAACAATTGAAAACAATACAATACATTTGAATACATTCAAATATTGCATTTATCAAAGTATTACAATATGATACAATCCAATTAAATACAACATAACACATCATACAATAATATGTAACATCCATTAAGTGCATAATAACTCTAGTAATTAATTAATACTCATAACCAAAAACGAAATAAAACAACCCGACATAACTAAATTCCCAACTAGCAACCAAATGATAACAATAACCTATCTACTGTAATTTCACAAGTGAAGTCTAACGAGATTAGAATACTATACCTAGAACTAACTCATATAATTCTTTTCGATAAATCCTTTGATAAAAAAGTAATAACGTAAGTGAAGAAATAAAATTACAACAAACTACTCTAGAAAATAAATAATGTATTTTGTAGAAGAAATGAACAATAACTATAAACAAATAGTAATATAATAATAAAAATATAAAAACGAGACATAATAATAAAAATCGAATAACAAGAAAATATCGAAAAAAATATATATATCTCATATGTTTCACATGTGTACTACACGACTCTTCCATTAAAACCCAAAGTCACGAGTAGACCTTTACACAAACCGCAACCCATCGCCACCGTTCTCCGGTAGCAACTAATCGCCGAACAGCCATGAACACCATGGTAATTGTGTGGTTTCCGTCATTATTTTGAATTTGCAGTCAATTTTTTGAATTTCTAAGGATGAATATTAGTATTGTTTGATTTTGAATTTTGTATAATGGTGCAGCAACGAAGTGGATCAGGTTCGTTACAGAGCCCTAGATCTCCATCTTCACAAGCACCGTTTTTATCAGTATCAGTTACGGATCCAGCTAAAATGGGTAATGGAGTTCAAGCTTATATCTCCTACAAAGTCATCACTAAGGTCGTTGATTCATTGCCTTCTCTTTCCATTTACTAGTTATGCTTATATATGTTTAATTGTATAGCTAGTAGTAGTATTATGCTCGAAGTTGCTGGATTAGGGCGACCATCAAGTTCATATTTTCTAAGAAACCTCTTTATGGATCTCGAACTGGGGTTTCCTGTACTTCAGAGAAGCTAATTGCATTAAGGTTGACTGAATCTATGATCAAATTCAATAATACCTGATAAGACTAAGCATAACAAATAGAATCAGAGTAAACAAATGGAAGGACTTCCTGTTGGATGTATATTTGGAAAGATGCAATCTTTAAGCTTGGCATAATTTACATGAGTTCGAAGAGAAAAACGTCTTGAGTTGATACGATTGACATTTGAGATTTTGTTCTCATGGCGATATGAAGTTTGTAGTTCAAAATATATCATCCATGGAAAGAGAAACTATATAGTAAGGTGGGGTTTTTAAGAGACGTTAGGAAATTGGAGAGTCGAATGTTACACATGGATAGATCTATGCTTATTTATTTATTGTTCATATCTTGATTCTACTGGGATTTCATTGTTTAACCCTTCCAGGAGTTCCGTGAATAAGTTTAAAGCAAGGGTAGTCTTATACTTGTAATTGCAAAGGAAGTTTTGAATTCTTCTTTTGATAGAGGTGCTGCGATTTGAAATCAAGGTCTCTGCTCTAAATTCTAATACAACAAGTACACATCAATATAGGAATCTTTACAGTGCGGGTTGCACAATTTAAGCCCGTCTTATCAACTTGATTTTGTTGTTAGAATTCATCATAGATTGCTAGTTGTGCGCTAGTTATTAACCTACCACAATCCTCCCTCTTTATCTATGGTTGGGATCAGCAATATAAGTGAACTCACTCATGCAAAGTTAGGACCTCTACTGTAAGACTATATTGGATAGTGTGAAGTGTGAACTACTTATTTAAATTTTGAGTTATATTTCTATTTTTTTCACTTTATGCCCGCAACAACCACATCAGTGTTTGCATAAATCTATTTCTTTTGAGTCACTTGCTCTTTTCCCGCTGAAACCTTCTTTAATGTACTTGGGAATAAGTACTTTATAGATACTTTTACCATCTAGGGTATTTGTACTTCCGTTTCTCTCGTTCAGTTCTAAAGATCTTTTCCCTTTAAAGTATGCTTTTATACACATAACATATTTAATATGTTGGTCTTTTGGTCATGTTGTAAGGAAAAGTTCTTTGACATTTAGTTGGGGTGGTTTTAGTTTGGATCTTGAGGCCAGAAATGTGAACCTCATAGTTTGTGTTAGTGTCCAGGATTGATTGAGGGTATAGGCTATAGCCTTGAACAATCCTTACTACATGAGTTAGCTTTTGAGGTTGAGTTAGGCAAAAATCCATTTTTCTAATAGGCTGAACAAGCAATGAAACAACTACTTAAGTATGTTTGAGACTCAACTTAATCTCCAGAGACTCTTTTTGGATCCAGAGCTTACGCATCCCAATCCCTGCATCGAATGGATGTTATTTTGCTGAACTTAAGATTCTATAATATTCTGCTTCTTCTGTTTGTTGTTTTCTCTTCTGCTCTGTTCCTGGAACAGACATTTATATGTTTTTTATCAGCAGAATATAGTATATACTTCTCTTGATTCTCCTCGAGTTCTCATTCACCATTTTTTTTCAAGACAGACAAATTTGGCAGAGTACCAAGGGAATGAAAAGATTGTGATTCGACGTTACAGTGATTTTGTGTGGTTACACGATCGGCTTTTTGAGAAATACAAGGGCATTTTTATTCCTCCACTTCCAGAGAAGAGCACTGTAGGTATTGACTACATTTCTTCCTCATGTACTGGTTATCTCTTTGACTTTCTTTTCTCTAACTCTAAGTGATGCTAAAACCAATAGGTGTCCAATATGTTCAATCTTGAATATGTTGATTTATCGTTGCTTATTGGAAATGACTAAATGAAACGGACAAGAATTGGGAGTCATGTAGGCGGAAGTTGTTATAGATTGACATAATTAACTGTGTCAAACATGTGTAAGGATATCTGTGTTTTGGGGCATCAATCCCATTTTCTTTGGAGAAGTATAGGTTATAAAGATTTAAGTATTGGAATCTATCAAGGGGAGCCACTAGCTTTTGCACCAATAAAATGATCTTATTTTCAGGCATTTTGAGATTATTATTATCTACCTTCTTGCAGAAAAGTTCAGATTTAGTGCAGAATTTATTGAAATGAGGCGCCAAGCTCTGGATGTGTTTGTAAACAGAATAGCTTCACATCATGAACTTCGGCAAAGTGACGATTTGAGAATCTTCTTGCAGGCTGATGAACAGGTAATAAAAGTTAGTTTACTTGGTTGAATATTTTGTTTGAGTTCATATGTTATCTAACCTTTTGTGGAGGTATTCTTATTTGTCTGGTGTCTGTGATTCTGATTGTTAGTAAGCCACATCATTGAACGTCTCTCGTCTTTATCTTGTACTGGTTTTGTGGTCTCTTTAATTTGTGTTACTTAACCTTGAACACACGCAATTGAGGGATCAACTACTGTAATTGATCCCAACTCTTTATTCCTATTAACTAATTTAGCAATATCTTTGAAGAATCTAGGGGCCATTCAGTTTATAGAATAGTTATGCAAGGATTAGTAATGCAAAGATTAGTAAATCAGGGATTATAATGAGAGATTATCTCTTGCTGGAGGATTGGTATTCTATACTACAAGTTAGTATACAATGTAAATGTATAATTTAAAATTTATTTACTTTTTAATCATTTTTATTTACTTTTATAAGGTTAGTTTTGTGATTTCAGTACTTTTAATTCATGTGCAGTGTTATTAATATCCGCATTCTTATTCTACATTCCATTTTGTGCAAAAAAAATACACAGGTTCATGTAGAGCTTCTGCTTGTATCATTTATGAGGTAGACAAAAGTAGCAACTGAACATTGCACAAATAACCACCGAGTTTAGAATCATGCACCAGTTGGCTTTCAGGGGTTTCTCGGTTGTATAAAGCTGTATAAAATAATTTTGGATTTTCACTGAGTGCCAGATTTCTTATTTTATATAATTACTGCTCACCATTTTTGTTAAAAAAATAATGTTGGTTTTATATGACCCTTAAAAGTATATTGATTTGGTGAAATGAATGAACTTTTACCAGGCAGATTTTGGGGAGCATATTGGTGTAATGAGCTTCTAGAGTAATAAACTAGTCTTAGCAGATCTTCGGTACATTGGAGACCTTATTTTTATTGATTTCTTTCAGATTGGTATTTGAGGACATCGCCTGTCAAAGTTCTGTTCTCTTCAATTATTAAATGCTTTAGGTTTCAAAATCTGTAGGAAGAGGTCATGTAACTCTGTACTTGAACTATGTCTAATGCATTTATCATATCAGCTTTATATATTTCCTAATATTTTAGTTTCATCTTTTTCTTAAAAGTGGTTCATGCCTGTTGCCTTTTCTTCAGACAATGGACAGAGCAAGGTTCCAGGAGACCGGTATTTTCAAGAAAAAGCCTGCAGATTTGATCCAAATCTTTAAGGTATCTGACAGTTGCATATAATAATACAATTTCCGAATAATTATACTTCCAATTCTACACTTAAAAAAATTTGATCACACTTACTGAAATAAATCCTCCTCCTATGCTTCTTCTTTGACAACATATCTATTGATGTGATTTACTGTTATTTAATTGTTCATAATTTAATGTGGGCCTGTGGTGCATATAGTGTGTGTTTTTTCTTGATCTTTTAGGTATATTAATGGACTTCAAAGTTCAAACCACATTTGGCTGACGCCACTGAGTGAGGAATATTACAATGGTTTGTGCACAGGATTATTCTTAAACTAACAGTAAGTCGTAAATGACAGGATGTCCAATCTAAAGTGAGTGATGTCGTTCTTGGGAAGGAAAAGCCAGTTGAAGAATCAACCCCAGAATATGAGAAGATGAAGAACTACATCTTTGAGCTTGAGGACCATTTAGCTGAGGCTCAAAAGCATGCATATCGTCTTGTCAAGAGGCACAGAGGTAAGAAAATCTAGTTTAAAGGCATTGAGTACTCTGTGCAAGTGTATTTGCACTTCAGATATTTAATTACTGTATTACAGCACTTTTTATTTCACTCTCGTAAGGAGATATCTATCTGATTCTCAAGCAGTAAGAGACATAGTGATTCAGGTGCCATGCCTTCTTCGACCTTGCTTGCACCCCCTTCCTTGCCTATAGCTAAGCTTCTGGGAGGAGTCATCCTATACCTTCATCCCTTAACCAAGTGGGCTAATTTTTTGTGCCCGAAAGGAGTCCATCATCAACTTTTCTGAGAAAAAACAAGGTTAACCAATACATTGGAGACCCTGTGGATGATGAATTTTTGGTGTGAATACAAAGTTACCCTTGTCTCAAAAAAAATTGGAGACCCTGCTCACGACTTTGGTTTATCATCAACTTCTTTCTCTTCAATGGGAAAGTGTACTTTTGTAAATTCAAATACTGGATTGGAGAAGATTAATGTAGAAGTGTTATT
The DNA here is from genome assembly GCA_027704765.1 of Solanum habrochaites. Classification (NCBI taxonomy): domain Eukaryota; kingdom Viridiplantae; phylum Streptophyta; class Magnoliopsida; order Solanales; family Solanaceae; genus Solanum; species Solanum habrochaites. The sequence goes on along the minus strand of JAKWJA010002497.1, from coordinate 2,899,214 downwards.
GTGTGAAGCTAAGTTCCATCTGCAATTCTGTCAGGGAAGAGGTGTGTGTGTGTGACCTAAATTAGTTAATAACGATTAAGCCATTTGTAGAATATGTTCTGGAGAAACTCAACGTGAACTAATGAAAAGCCTCTTCTATTTCCTATCGTGAAGAAAGGGAACAATATGAATGGCTCAATGTTTTTTCCTTTGCTTATGGCCATACTGGCTGTAAGAAAATTGAATATCAGGGGAGACAGGCACATTTTTATTCAGTTCTGTGATCTGTCACATAATGAGGATGCAGAGAAGAAGATACAACTCAATGTAAAGTGGCAAACTGGGACAGTATACCCCAGATGCAATTTGAAAATGAGGAATTTCAAATGCGAACTGTTTGGTCAAACACCGTCTCCGTATTTGACATATCTTGATCTCCTTCTCTTCGCCTCACAGTGTTCAATCCGAAGATTGCATATGATTTTTGTTATCTCATCATGTGTTTGTGTTTCTAAACATATTGTGTGCTTTCCTTTCCTTTCCTATCCTTATGTATATGACAAACTTGTCATTTTGTCATTCCAAGCAGCTGACTTATGGTTTTTCTTGTTATTTCAGAGTTGGGCGAGTCTCTCTCAGAATTTGGGAAGGCAGTCAAGCTTCTTGGTACTTGTGATGATGATGCCCTTGGAAAAGCATTTTCAGAACTTGGGGCAAAGTCTGAGATAATATCAATTAAGCTGCAGAAAGAGGTATTTTCAACAAAGAATGACCGATGGTCTTTTCTCTTGTACAAAATTAGGTAATGATAACAGGCAATGCTCTGTCACTCAGGCCCACCACCTTTTAATGAACTTCGAAGAACCTTTGAAGGATTATGTTCGAGCAGTGCAATCTATTAAGGTGAGCAGTCTACTTTGCTTGTAAGAAAAAGGTGTAAATTACTAATTTAAAAAAGTAAAAGAAACAGTGTTATTTACCCAACAAATGGATGGAAATTTTCAGTTCAGCGTCATCAAAGGCTAAAAGACAAAAACGTGGGTGCATTAGTGAAGAAAGCACATGATGAAGTTAATTATAAGCACTTGATGAAGTTGAATACACATGCAAGAAAAAATAATATAAAGATAACTTGTAATTATATGGGTAGAGAAACTGCAATAATTGTTATCATGTACATTATTTGAAGTAAATCTATATCAACTACATTCAGACGCCATTACAATTTTTAATTAATATGCAATGGTGCAATTTTAAGTATTTTTTTAAGATCTAAGATCAATTATTTTTCATACAAAATATATAATTTCTGTTCTTGATCATTTAGTATATCGATATGTAACATTTGGGTAACAGTAATAGATCATTTTCCAACCCTAGTTTGAGCTGAGCTTCAGGACTCGGGCATGCCTTTTAAGGCAATAAGGTTCAACTTAAACAAGGTGAAGCGCCAAGGCTGCCCTGACCCTTGCTTCAGGACTTGAGTACATTTGACAAATACTGCATCATCAAAGATAAATAACTGTTGCATCTGTATTTGTACTTTCAGCGTTTTCTTTGCTAAGAGTAACCTAGTGTTCTGTTGCTCTCCTACACTAATATCCGTGCTAACTTTTAACAGGCTACGATAGCAGAGAGAGCAACTGCATTCAAGAAACAGTGTGAACTGGCTGAGACAATTAAGTTTAAGGAAATTGATTTGTATGTCTCAACATCTGTACTGCTCTTCCCCCTGTTTTGTTTCTTTGGTGGTTTCTTAAATCTGATCTTGATTTGCATTTGGTGGTTGTTCTGTTGAACTTTTGCAAGCTTTTCCTTCAACTATGTCATATTTTTACACTGACCTGGTCTATGACCCTACTGCATTCTAGGTGTATGGGGAGGGTTTTTTTTATATTTTATTTTTTTATTTTTATGGGGAGGGTTAAATATGCACTATGATATCTTAAATCTGATTAACAAGGCTTCGTTCTGTTTTACTGTTAGTATGGTCTAATCTGCTACTCTTATCATCCAGGCATGTTTAGTGTGAGATGTGGTTTGATGTTGATGTAAATACTGTCTAGGTCTTGTTTTACTGGAGAAGTTACCAAAAAATTTTAATCGGCTACAAAAAATTTTGCAGTATGAGAATTTGCTGTATTTAATTAGTTTATCATTGTCCTGCTCCTGCATGTTGTATATAAATACAACTTAATTGCTGATTTCACCTACATTGAGCTCAATGTTATGATTGGGTTTATTAGCCATCATGTTGGCTCCTTGATTTGTGTAGGTTTACATGGGTCCCTCTTTTTTCCACCCCTCCTCCCAACCTCAGCCTATCTCCTCTTTCTTTTGTGAGAATAGCCATATAGGTACCTTTACTCTGCCAATGGTGTATACTGTTGCATAGTATTATGATTGTTAGAGTAGAAATAAGTATATACAATCTTAATTAGAATTGGAATCCTAGTTGAAAAAGGATTCCAATGCAGTGTCTATAAAATATAAATAGGGTCTCAATGTAATAATGTAAATACACGATTCAATAATATATTTCTCCTGTATTTCTCACAATGATGACAAACCATATATGTTTTTTTAAACAAACTTACATAGATGGGACATCAATGGAAGGCCTTTTAGCATCACGTGTTGAACTGTAACTATTAGGTTCAAGATTAGATGGTGCCAAGTGTGTATTTGATTTAGTGAAGAGTGAAGAAATTACTTTTAAGAATTTGATTCACTGAAGAATGAATTGAAGTCACTTTTTGCAATTTTATTTAATGTAGCGTCCTCCTTGTCTTGAAAAAAATAGTTGACGTCGTTCTTGTATATGTAATATGCATATCTTAGGTGAAAAGTTACCATTATAAACACCGACTTCTTTTTCATCTTTCCTATCCTGTTAATCTGTAAAGTAAAGAGTCGAAACATGTGTTTGTTGCTTTATCTAAAACAGGGAAATATGCAATCCTCTTAATAGTCTTGTTTAGTCATTTCCGCAGTATCTCAGAGTCCCTGTTCTGAAGTAAAATTCGTCTCTTGCCTTTTCATTGCAGAAATAAATACAAGCTGACACGATCAGAGAAGTTGGCTGAGGCTGAGCGCGAGTATGAAATGGTCAGTGTGTTCAACTTTTTTTTTTTTCCAGTTGGCTAGTCGTGGAACTGCCCAGACAGGTACTTACATTGTGTTTCTCTGGAATTCAGCTTAAGGCTGAAGGGGAAGAAACATCGAGAAGATTTGATACGATAGTAAGGCTTATGAACGAAGAGATTGTCCGATTTCAAGAACAGAAGACATCAGATATGGGACTTGCTTTCCATGAATTTGCTAAGGGACAGGCGCGGCTATCTAATGGCATAGCAGATGCATGGCGAAGTCTTCTTCCCAAGCTTGAAGCTCACTCTTCATAGTAATTTTACGACAATATGAATACGGACTTCAGCACGATCTGCTCTCGACGTTGAGAGCATGAATGGAAATTGTTGCATTCAGTTTGCAAAAAAAGGTGTTGCTGCAGCTTGGAGGTTGTATGAACTTTTAGTTAGATACTTGTGGATCTTGTACAGCAGCAAAGAGAGGGAAAAAAACTGAAAAAATAGCTTCAAATTAATTTCTTTTTATCTGACAGGCAAAATAAACTTGTTTAATTCATAATTTATTTTATCTTCCTCGTCCTTTTAAAAAATCCCATTTTCCATGTTTTTATATTTGGATTCAGAGTGAGCTTATGTTTCTATACTGTTAGCTAAACTCTTGTTTGCAACAATATTGCTTGTATATAAAACTTTAAGATCACTTTTAGGGTTCGTCTGGTAGAGTGTATTAGGAAAAATAATGAATGCATTAACTCTTTGTATTAGCAATATCTTATTTGGTGTATTTTTCATGTGTTTATTTATCATCTCATGTATTTTTTAGATATTAATAATGAAAAAATAACTAATACATTCTATTTAGTATTATTCTTATATCCTAAATCAAAGGACTCCTTAAACTCCAATGCTAGATCTATGCGGGCACATAGTTTATTAGATAAGGTAGATGATCGTTGAAACTCATGTCTAACTACCGGGGAGTTTCCATCTAACCAAATCCACTCGGTATTGTCGCCTCAAAGATTTAAGCTCCTGCTATGTGTAGGATCTGAAGAAGGATTGAACCAAGGTCAAAGATGTTTTCAGTATTGGCTAATGACAACGGATTGTTATAGACTATGAGTTTTATAAAAGACCAAAAAAAAAAAAAAGAAGAAGATAATCTAATGCATTAAGCTTTCATTATGCATAAGGTCCGAGGAGGGTCAGATCAGATCTTTTACTATATAGATTAATGATCCTGTACTATCTTAGATTTGTCGTTCCATAAAAAAATGATCAATCTAGTGTACTTAGCTATCGTTATGCAAGAGTCAAAGGAAGGGCCGGATCACAGTCATATTTCTATTTTAAAAAAAGGGAAACTTACATAAATATATTATAAATAAAAAAATATTTACCATTTATAGGAATAATATTTTTTTTTCACTTGATCACTTTTAATTCATTTATAATACAAGTTTAATACATATTACAAAGAACAATTTATTATTCACATATAATACCAAGTTTTAATGATGGATAATGCATTTATCACACATTTTAATACACTTATAATACAATGTGACAATTTTTACCAAACAAGCATAAGATATTTCAAAAACAATTATAATTCAAATATATTACATACATAATTCACTTTCAATGCATATTACAGATTTATCACAGTACTACCATAAGTGATAATAAACAAAAAATATCGCTAATATATTAATTCATGAATTTTTTTTTAAAAAAGGGCATATAGAACATCTAATGTTAGAGGACTAAGAAGTAAATCTTTTTTGTATATTATTTTTGGTAGTAATCTTTTGTTATTTTTTATTGTAGACTGTCCACCACTAATTTGCAAAAATCCCTTATCCTATCTAAATATCTCATCAACATGTTCATAAAATAACCACTTCTAACAGCCAAAAAAATAACAAAACTAACAAAAGAAAAAGGGTAAGACAATTAGCCATGTCTTCCTTAACAACCAAACAATTTTTTCACATAACACATAATTCTCAAGTGCAAATTTTTCCATCTAGGTCTATTCCTCCTTCAACTTTGTTCATCACCAACATTAACAATAGGTTGTTTAACCTCAGTGAGTTTTCAAGTTACCATAATTTGAGTGTTGTGGTGAAAGCAAGTGGAGGGGATGGACCTAATGATCAAGATTATGAAGATGGGGTTTCTTTGGGAACAATGAAATTGCCAAAAGATATTGATCTTGCTAGATTTGAAACTCTTCTTTTTCAGGTATTGCTTTGATTGTGAGTTTGTTTTCAAAGACGCTAAATGCTTGTTTTAGGGTAGAGTGTCTAAAACACCTCTAGGGGTGTGACCCTTCCTTGAACCCTACTAACACGGGATGATTTGTGTACCAGACAACCTTTTATGTTGAAATATCTTTACCAGCGGCAACTTAAGCGTATTAGTTATCTAAAATAAAAATTAAACGGGGCTTTAAACTTAAATTGTTAATAACTTTTTTTATAATTGATTTCTTCTGGTTTTTATATGATAATATAACCATGCTTATTTTAAAAATTATATTTCATGAGATATATAGTACTATAATCTCTTCATTTTTCATGAAATGTTTACTTTTTCTACGAATAGTATTCAATATTTATTAATAAATAATAGCTTATAACCTATTATTATTATTAATGAGACGCCTTAAATTTGGAGACCTAAGACACATGTCTTTTTTTAAACACTTTCGAGCCACCCCTAGTCTTTCACTTTTGTTTGTATAAATTTCATTTGATTGCAATAAGTATTTTTAGTCTATCTAATTAGAAGTGGTAAGAAAAGAGTGTGCTAGACTAGTTATAGAATCCCTAGTGGTTCTTCCCTTTGAAACCATAGATTAAGAAAAGTGAACTTTTGTTGTGTTTATGTGTTTGTTTTAAAAAACTTCAACAACCACCAAGAGGTGTGGGAATGGTAAAGGTTTTTTTCACCTTTAACCGGAGGTCTCGGAATGTGAATTATCAGATAGTTAACCTCGAAGACTCGAGGCTATAGCGTATGAAGCTATAATATCCAAACAAGAGATACATTAGTCACATTTCGATTCATTTAGCAGCAAGTTTTATAATGAAAGGACTAGTTTACTGTTAACACATTTGTTCTCTTAGAGAATCTCATTTCTGCATACATCACCTCGAGACCAAGAACAGAACGATGGAGAATTGAAAAGAAGTCATAACAAAGTCCCACATTCGTGTTCGTGGACTTTGTGCATTTGCAGATGACCTTTGTTCATGTTTGGACTCTGTGTGCATCATTTAACATGCGAATTATCTGTTCAAGTGTTAACATAGAAAGGAAAGACGTCGTTTCTACTAATATCTTTGTATATAAACTGGATTAGTGAGTATTCATATATATATATAACCGACTCCAACTTATTTGGGATTGAGGCATAGTTGTTGTCGTTTAATGCTTACACACTTAGTATGTTAATGTTAACGATGCTTTGTTTTGTGACTTGCAGTGGGCTAACAGCCTTTGTCAAGGAGCTATGTTGCCACTACCCATGCCTTTAAAGGTAACTCGTCCTCATTTTTAAGCTCGATATATTGTTTACATTCAAGCAATGCAGTCAGTAGGAGAGTCATATCATTGAACATCGGACTATATACAACCTCGTGAACATTATAACCAATCAATCGAGATTCAAATTATAAAGAAGTAAACATCAATTGTCCTTTATAACAAAAAATAGGCAGATTCTGTTTTCTTTTTCCTGTCTTTCGACTTCTGCAGACGAAACTACTAGTCTTTCTTATGGAAAATACATACATTCACAGACTAAACACTCGAAATTGTTCGTGTTGTATACACAATGTTCATCAAGATGAGACTTACTTGTGTATACAGGTTGATAAAATTCCTCGCGGAGCCAGAGTTTGTTTCATTTCGGTTGATGATGCTCAAACTGAAGTTCTTGCATATATAGACTGTATGGTTTTCCCTGCAACTGAGACTTCACCTCCAATATTTCGAGCCATACGAAATGGACCCTCGAGAGATAAGGCGCCTCCCGGTGAGCCAAGAATCATGAGAAGCCTCTTAGGTGCCCTTCAGAAGTCTGTTGAGATAGCTAGTGTTTGAAAGTTGGGAACAATTTTTTGTATATTCACAAAACTTCTTTCTTTCAACACTCTTCTTTATGTATAAAGAACATTTCACTTCTTTAAAACTCAATGAAAACTTTATTACAAGTGAAGGATCTTGTGTGTCATACATAGACAATGCATGTAGTTAACTTGAAGTTAAAGACTTGGTATCCCGTCTGGTGTCCGGTATACACATTGGACATTTACTAATGTGAATATACGTTGTGAAAGATTTAATTTCTCGGACATTCACTAATGTAGATATACATGGTGAAAGATTTAGTTTTTTCGTACAGACACATTAGACATTTTTAATACATAAAAAATTTGCCACAGTCTCTTTAAAAAAAAATTCATATGAAGAACTCAAATCTAAGACTTCTATATAGAGAAACCGAAGGATTATTAATATTTAAGAATAATATATTTTTTAGTTACCTATTGAATACAAAAATATAAGTAAAACACTCACTCATCTTCCCGTAAATGAACAAATGTTTATTTTAGAAGATAAATTTCAAAACTTTTTTTTTTAAAACTTTTATGTCAATTCTAACAATTTTAAATAAATAAATCAAAACAAAAAAAAAAAGATAATTAATCGAAATACAATATAATAATAACAACCCAATCTTTAAGTTAAATCAACTTAAGAAACTTCACTTCTTCATTTTTTTTAAATTTTTCGCTAGATATTAACATTCACGTTTAAATTCACATAAAAAATATCATATATTAAAAATAAAACACTATCTGATAAAGGGTACTTTAAATAATTTTTGTTTGATCTTTATCAAGAATGAAAAAACTCAATTGTTTAGGACTAGACATAAACATCGGAAAATCGAAACACAGAATCGAATCGAATTTTTTTGGAATTTTAATTTTGATTTTTTGGTTCGATATACGATATACGTTTTTATATTTTTCGGTATCTCAATTCGGTTTTCGATATGTAATTTTGTGTTATTCGGTATTTCGGTTTACCGAAATATATTATATTATAATATATATTTATACTAAATTAATTATTAATGTTAAAGAATAAATATTATAATTTAAAATAAAAATTAAAAAAAGTAAAAGACAACTTATTTGATGTAACTAATTTAAGCCCATTAAGCTGAAAAATCAAACAAAAAAATTTATAAAATTTTAAAAAGCCCACTAAGAAGGCCCATTAAAAAAACCGAAATAACAAAATCAAATCAAAATAATAAAAAAAACTGAACTGAATCAAATTATTTCGATTCAATATTTGGCACATATTGTACAAGAATCGAAGATTGAAAAACTGAAAAAAAAAATCAAAACCAAACCAAATTACCGAATTTCCACCCATACAATTGTTCTGACCACAACTCAATGTTGTAAAATTTATGTCATTTATCATACTAAAAATGAGTTTATGTGCCCAATGTTTACATAAAGCAAGTTTATCATCATCCTCTTACAAAGAACTTTGATTCTCAATATAATCCTCCAAAAAAAAAAAACCCATCTTCTAATCTTTTCTTTTTGCTGTTATTCTTTAATTTTTGTAAAAGGGTGAAGATGGGTTCTATCTTTTTTTGTTTTCATCCATTAATACATACTTCTAAGCTTGATTCCTCAAAGACCCATCTTTTGTTTAGCTCTTCTTTGAGTTCAACTCTAAAAAACCAATCTTTATTGAAATACACATCAAGAACTCAGTTTGTTTGTTCTTCTTCATCTAAGGATGGCTTTGAGTCTTCTGGTGATAGTAATACAAGGTTGGGATTTTCAAAATTTTCTTGTTGGTTCTCAAGTTTTTTTGAGTTTGGTATTTTTGGTGCTGATTTGCTCTTAATGATTATGTTTGGGTAGTTTTTAGTTTTTGAGTTTGATAAAGGTGAATTCTTTGGTTTTTCAAGATTTAGGAATTGGAAATTTTGTCTTTTTTGGAGTTTTAAGGTAGATTAATCCTTATTTGAGAGTTTAGTATTACTATGTATATGATTGATGTTAGAACTGTATATATGTTGTAAGTTTAGAACAACCTCTCTTCGTCTAAGGAGGGGTAAGGTCTGCGTACACTCTCTCTAGAACATCACTTTGTGGGATTACATTGTGTATGTTGTTGTTGAGTTTGGTAAAGGTGAAATCTTTGGTGTCACAAGCTTTAGAAATTGGAATTTTTAGTCTTTGGGATTTTAAGGTTGAATAATCCTCATTTGACTCTTTAATATTATCACGTATATGGATGAAATATTGATGTTAGAACTGTATATATGTTGATAAAGTTTGTAAGTTTAGAACAACATGTAGGGGTAAGATCTGCGTACACTCTAAGCTTCCGAGACACTACATTGTGGGATTACATTGGTATGTTGTTGTTGGGTTTGGTAAAGGTAAATTCTTTGGTGTGGCAAGATTTAGAAATTGGAAATTTTATCTGTTGGAGTTTAAGGTAGAATAATCCTCATTTGACAGTTTGATATTACCATGTATATGGATGAAATATTGATATTAAAACTGTATATATGTTGATAAAGTTTGTGACTTTACCATCTAGTTAACTTACTTTTGGAGATAATAATCCAAGGTTAGGTTATCAAATTTCTTGTTAATTTGGTATTTTAGTGTTGATTTGCTCTTGACAATTATGTTTGGTTTGAGATATTGGGTAAGTTTTTTGTTTGTTGAGTTTGGGAAAGGTGAATTCTTTAGCCTCTTGATGGGAGGCTTTAAAACAACAACAGCAATAATAAAATACCGGTGTAAACCCACAAGTGAAGTCTAGGAGGGTAGAGTGTACGCACTCCTTACCCCTACCTTGGGAGGTAGAGAGGTTGTTTCCGATAGATCCTCGGCTAAAAAAATTTCAAAGCAGGTTGACAAAAAAAAAATAACAGGAGTGAAAAGTCATGGCAAAATACTCATTTAAAAGTTTAATATGTCCATGTATATTGATTTTCTAACTCTATCCATATTTAAAAAGTTTGTAACTTTACTATTTGGTTTCAAGGATTTTTTTTTCTTTTTTCATGGTTTTGCTTGAAGTTCTGAAGGTTAAGGTAGGTGATTTGATAAAGATCATTATGAAGTAGTTTGCTACATATAGCTTTTCTAGAATGATGTTTTCGGGATTCATTACTCTGGCTGTATGTGAACTTGGTAGCATAGCTGTCTTTAGTTTGTGTAAATGGGGAGTGCTATAGGTTGAAGACCAGCAAAAAAGTAGTTACTAACTATGATGAGTTCTCGAATTTCTCGACTCATTTGGGTTTGAGGCAGATTAATCCTCCTTTTACAGTAACATGATCATGTATATGGCTGAAATAATGATACGGGATAACGGAACTGTATATATGTTCAGAAGTTTGTAAGTTTAGCATCAGGTTAACATCCTTTTTGGTTCTTATTGGAGATTTGGTGCAGGAACTTTTACCTTTACTGAATGGCATTGTTTTACTCAAGTTGCGATAGTTAAGGTTCCTGAGGCGGAGGAGATCATTATGAAGTATTTTGCTACAATGAAGTTCTTTAGAATGATGTTTTTGGACTGATGAGTCTGTTGTATGGGAAGTGGGAACTTTGTAGAGTATAGCCTGTCTCAAGTCAGGGTCATTAAGTAGGGTTGTTGACTTGTTGTAGGTTGAAGGTCAGCACAAGAATAGTTTCTAGCTAGTATAAATTGTCTGCATAAGTGAACTCGTTTGGATGTTGGGAAACGCGTAGAGCAGAACGGATACACAAGATTCATATAACTAAGACCAACTTCCTTAATATTGAGGAGTGGCTTGTTGAGTTTATATTGATTGCTATTTTTGGACTCCTAATCTATAAGCTTGTATTTTGTAAGTTAACTAATGTTGGTCCATGTTTGTATGATGATTTCTACATCACTTACGGACCAGACTATACGAGATTTTGGTCTGGTGCAGTTTCAAGAAATCCAAGACAACATAAGCTCGTGTTGGACTCATATAAGCTTTGATTGATTGTATATTGCTAGCTGTTTTTGGACTCATAATCTATGAGCTTGTGTTCTTTTGAAGTTAACTAATGTCGGTCCGTGTTTGTTACAGTAATTTCTGCATCATTGAAGGACCAGAGACCGTTCAAGATTTTGGTCAGATGCAGTTTCAAGAAATCCAAGATAACATTAGGAGCAGGCGCAACAAAATCTTCCTCCTTATGGAAGAGGTGAGTTTTCTCAAGTTCTAACATTCTCTAAGGGAACTTGAAGGAACAGCTTATTATTTCCTAAGGATTTTATTCTCAAATCGCTTCTTAAAATCCGGATTAATTTTGCAGGTACGTCGGCTAAGAATACAACAAAGGTTAAAGAACTCTAACACTAGAGGTGAGACCGGTGAAGATGAAAATGAGATGCCAGATATCCCATCAACAATACCGTTTCTTCCTAACATGGTAATTTGCCGAGTCCTCTTGTAAACAACTGAACTATACTAGCGATTCAATTGGTCTTAGGAGGTTTTATACATCCAGTTAAAAAAAAAAATCTCTGTTTCGGGGAGGTCATTTGTTCATGTTATGGTTTGTCAAAGTATGCAACTTGACAAACATAGCGGATCGGAGATTCAAATTTATGAGTCCCTACAACGACCTCAATTTAATATACAATACATGTAAAGCTTCGCAAGCTTCGTCACTGCTGTAACACTTTTGAGTTGAGATGTCTGGAAGCTTGTCTAACTGACCTATATCATATGAAACTGACGTATTCTGTTTTGTTTGTCGATCAGCATTTTGTGACACTTGTTCTTTACTTGGTGCATTTTTTGTTTGTATCAGACTCCAAAGACACTGAAGCAGCTTTATCTTACAAGCTTTTCATTTATAGCTGGGATTATGGTCTTCGGTGGATTACTTGCCCCAGTAGTAAGCTCATGAACTCAATTATTTCCTTATCCTTATTCTGGTTCTGCGTTATGCATAACGGGAGTTATTTATTTCCCTATTCTTGAATGATGAAGTCTTTCGACTATTGTAACTCTTTGATATTGCAGCTTGAGCTGAAATTAGGTCTAGGAGGCACCTCATACGAAGATTTCATACGTAACATGCATTTGCCTATGCAATTGAGGTATGTAAACTGTAACCTGAAGTCCTGAACTACATTTTCATGTGTAGAAAAGGTCGGTGAATTGTTCCTTACAAACATCGTTAAATTATGCACATTTGTTCACTGCATTGTTCTTTACCTTCCCAAAAAAGGAGCATCACAAAATAGAAACGAAAGACCACTTACGTTGTTGTGAATTTGGGTACCGACTTCTTTTTCTCTTCTTCTCAGCCAGGTCGACCCCATAGTGGCGTCCTTTTCAGGCGGGGCAGTGGGAGTCATCTCAGCTCTCATGCTAATAGAAGCTAACAATGTCGTCCAACAAGAGAAGAAAAAGTGCAAATATTGCTATGGAAGTGGTATGTTCATGTGAAACTTATTACTTATCATTGCACAATGTCTACATTATTGAACTCTCGACCAATAGTCGGTATCTTTTTTGATTGTTAGAGTTCATGGTACTAGATTAATCGTCAAACGTGACCATAATCTGATTTCATGGTCATTTGATTTGGTGTAGGGTACTTGGCATGTGCACGCTGTTCAGCAAGCGGTAAATGCCTTTATACTGAACCAATTTCAGTGAATGGTTCTTATAAATCGTTGCGTGCACCAATTCTTAAAAGATGTGCAAATTGCTCCGGGACTGGAAAGGTATGAAACATGATCATCTCCCTACTTCATGCACTCAACAGTCATATTATATCAGTTCAATAAGTAGTAACTTTACAAGAAAAAACAAATATCTGTGTCTGTTACAATCCGTCCCATAGTCGAGCATCTCAAAAATGTGTCACCGAAGAGTAAAATAGTCATATTCGTCCACATTACATGGCCAAAATGAGGCCTTTCCTTGTAGTTAGAATAACATCCTCAACAACAACAAGGTTCGTTGAACCCCTTCTTCCTATCCTTGCTCGTTTCTACCTGCGAAATGAGTTCCTCTAAGAAGATGCATGTCACAATTTCGTGACATATCAAATACGCGCATGCATCTCTCATCACATGTTACGATAACTTTCCCTTATCGTATACGTATATATGCTAATGTTTTTTGTTTCATATTATGATATTTTTTGTCTAGGTAATGTGCCCTACATGTCTGTGTACTGGGATGGTGATGGCAAGTGAACATGACCTTCGTATAGATCCATTTGATTAAGAACAAATTCTCATTTTGTAACTTATATTCATACAAAAAATAATTGGTCATTTTGGTTTTGTTATAAGCATAGTTATTATATATAGAATATCCTTTGGTTATGAAGATGATAACTCCTCATCTATTTAACAGTGAAGGAGTTAGAAATTTCGTTAAGCGTATGTGTTCAAGATTTGATATAAATGTATGAAAAAGAATTTTCGACTCAAAAATGTGTGATCGAAGAATAAAATAGTCATATATGTAATTGTTGGATAATTATAATTATAATTATAATTAATAAATTACACAAATTGTCAAATTGATACATATCTGACAGTTTGGCCGAGTGGTCTAAGGCGCCAGATTTAGGCTCTGGTCCGAAAGGGCGTGGGTTCAAATCCCACAGCTGTCATTAGTTTTTTTCGATTTTTAAAAACTTAATTTCTAGTTTATAATACAAAAATTGTACTCTATGATATATTTTAAATCAAAAGCCTTATTTATTTCTTAAATTTTATGTTAATTCAAATTACGTCACATAAATTATAATAGAGAAAGTATATTTAGCAAGTTTAGTTTCTTTTTGACATAATAACAAAACCAATACAAATTATTCACATTAAATCTTATTCCCATGCCTTATTTGTTTATTTATCAATGAGATCAATTCATACACAATTTTTATGATTGAAAAACAAAAATGTTAATAAATCAATCATAATACAAATTTTTTATGATCGAAAAACGAGAATATTTATCAATCAACTAATTCATAATAATTACGTAAATACACAAAAAACATGTATCATGTACTTATTAATTTGAAACAAACTTCGTGTATGAAAAAATTCTACCTTGAGTTACAGAAGAAAGATGATCAAAACTTAGGTTTCGATGATCCATTTGAAATTTGATACTAGTACCCGAAAAAATTCTACCTTGGAGTTATAGAAGAAAGATGACCAAAACTTAGGTATCGGTGATCCATTTGAAATTTGATACTAGTACCCGATCGGAGGAAACATCAAGGGATATATTTGTTGAGCTTATTACCGACGAGAGTAAATATAATCGATTCGTATAACGGGGGATAAATCTTACCAATAAAACAATAAGAGGGGTAGGAATAAACTCTCACCCAAACTAGAGGGGCCACTTATAGTCAAATCAAAACAATAGGGGTAATTATCGATATTATCAGAAAAAAGCTCATTCCCAAACCCTAATATATAAACAGCGGCAGCCATTTTTGTAAGCTTCCACTGCAAATTAGGGTTTCTTCAAGCTGCTGAGTATCTCTGAATTTTCTCACTATCAAGCTCAGCTGAAGCCATGGTACTATTTCTCGTGCTGAAATTTCCATTTCATTACCGAAGATTTGTTGTTTATGTCGATTATATTTAGTTTGATTTAATTAATTTGAACTGAAAAACTGTATGTTCGATGAAATTGTTTGTTTGTAGTCGAGGAGAAAGACCAGGGAGCCTAAGGAAGAGACTGTTACACTTGGACCAGCAACGAGGGAAGGTGAATTGGTGTTCGGTGTTGCACACATTTTTGCATCGTTCAATGATACATTCATTGTGAGTGAGTTATGGTTTTTGAAAATTTGATGTAGAAATGTAGATTTGGCTTTGTTATTTGTGTGTTTTACTGAATCTTAGTATATGTGATGAATGCAGCACGTTACTGATTTGTCTGGAAGAGAAACTATGGTTCGCATTACTGGTATGCCTTCTAGAAACAATTGTTTTATACTTTTGAGTGTATCCTTGTAGTTACTGATTAGCTGGTAGCAGTATAGTTGTTGCTTTCGATGCGAACATTGGTTTATGTATAAATGTAGATGCCTTTCTTCCAGGATGCTAATTCTGTTGTTATTATCCCTATTGGCTAGACATATATTTACTTTTTCAATATAGATGAATGTAAGTGGTAGAAAATGTAGAGTATCTGTGGTTTTAGGGAATCCTTAATATGTTCGAGGCATCAAATTATTGGTATTAGAATATAATGGTTGTAGGAGGAGGAAAATGGGTATAGAGGTAAGAATTCCATCTATTGTCGAGTTTAGTCTTAGTTGTTGATGTAGTATTGGTATGGAGAAGGCTTTCATCTCAATTTGTTATACATCATGGTTGCAGGTGGAATGAAGGTGAAGGCTGACAGAGATGAGTCTTCTCCGTATGCTGCTATGCTTGCAGCTCAGGATGTGTCACAGCGATGCAAGGTAGTGTCTCGTTTGGTTCTTATAAAGTCAATTTCCTTAATTCTACTTAATTGTTAGTTAAGCTCATCAGATATAAAGTTGGTCTAGTTCAGGTCTATATTAATATAAACCATTTATGTATGAACGAAGAAAATGAAGACTTTTTGCCCTAGATGGTACTGGCTTATTCACAGATATTAATATTAGATTTTATTTGTGAAGAAAGTCACTATACTAATTTCACTGGATATTGATGTAATGTTTAGTTATCCTGGATGTTGCATTCCATGTTGGTGCAGGGATTGATCCTTTCCTGCATTGACCAGTAATATAGGTGCCAAATTACATAGCTCTTCTATAAGTGTAGAGTGTTGCTTTCTAGATAAAATTTAGCAGTTTCGAAATTTAAGACCTTTTGGATCTTCTGATACCTCCCTTTTCTGAATGCGTGCTAAAGCCAATAATTTCTGCCGACTAGACATTCAAAGATCTTATAATGTACATGATGGCCTTTACTCCTATCTATGTTTCTTGCTAGGATATAGATGGTCTATAAGATTGTTTTTGGGTTCCATATGCCTGATGCATCTTACTTTTGCTTAACAATAAAAAATTTGTGTATAACTGATTGGAATAAATGCTATTTCATCGAACATATTTGTGGAGACCCGTAGAAACATATTTGGATCTATTAGGCTTTGTTATAGAAGATTGCGTTCTGAAGTGATGTGTGCACCTTCAATTTTCAGACACTTCTACCACTAACAGTTGCACAATCGCTGGTGGTGCTTGAACTATGGAAAAATGTGTGCTTCAGATTCTATTTAAGCGTCAAGGTTTTTGAATGGTGGTCAGAAGTATTGTTAATGGGTTCCATGCTATTCCATTTATTCAGAGTCTAAATATAGCTACCCTATGTTTATTTATGACTCGAGCTCGGATCCTTCCATCTTTATCCATTTAGTCTGATGTCACTATGTCTCGTCATCACTTGTTAATCTTTTAAAATATTATTTATGAACTTTTGATTTACAGGAACTTGGAATTAATGCTCTTCACATTAAGCTCCGAGCTACAGGAGGCAACAAGACCAAGACTCCTGGTCCTGGTGCCCAGTCCGCTCTTAGAGCTTTGGCTCGTTCTGGCATGAAAATTGGACGTATAGGTACATAAGCTTTCTCTCTTGCATTAGTATCGTATCATGGCAAAGTTCTCGTAATATGCTCCATATAATCCGTTGTATCATTGTTATGTCATCACTTTCAAGTGATTCTTCCTATATATTTTGCAGAGGATGTTACTCCAATTCCCACCGATAGTACTCGCAGAAAGGGTGGTAGAAGGGGAAGGAGGCTGTGAAGACTCTTTCTTTTCTGCAGCATGTTGCAAGTTGGAGGAAAATATTGTTGTCGAAAAATGCAGCTTTCGATATCTATTTACATTTGATTTCTGAACACTTTGTAGTTGAGCACTTTTGGTTTCGAAACCATCTTCATTTTGAGTTTTGCCAGCTTTTCGAGATAATTAAGTTCTCTTAAATTTGGTTTATGCAGGCTAATTGTTGGATAAATTTATACTCTTTTTATCTTCACAATTCTGTTAGTTATAAAGCTATATAAACAACTGTTTTCAGGACGTTGTTCCAAGTATAGTCGAAATTTATAAAGATGAAATTGAGATTTTGAAATTTTTAGATTTAATTTTGAAATTATACAATTTTAGTATAAATATTTGAATAAAATCATTCAAAGATTAACTATTTTTTCAAAGTAAAACATGAAATAAAGTTAACCCTCAAATAGTATTTTGAAACAAGCTATGTTTGAAAAGCTACCTTTCAATAACATATTGGAAAATTAGAAAGTCTTGTATTAAGACTAGTAAAAACATTTCTTGCATGCATTATTTATTGAAGAGGAAATACTCAAATATGTCATTGTATTAAAAGTTTAACTCATCACTCATATCATTATTTGTTAACTGAAACGACATATATGAATCAAATTTTTTAAAATGACATAGATGAATCTTTGTTTTTTTAAAAGTTTGATGACATGCTTGAATTTTTTTTCCTTTTTAAAAAGTGATTTAATTAATGTCATCCATACCACGTGTAAAAGATGATTTTGTAAAAATTAGAACTGTTTTTAGGTAACAAATAATGACATGAACGAATCTTTTATAAAAAAGGAAAATGATATAAATAAACTAAACTTTTAACGATTGATGTACATGAATCTTTTCCTCAAAGTTCGATGACACATTTGAATGTTTTCTCTTTATTAAAAGATTTTTTTTTTTTGCAAGAAATGAATCTTCAATTTGGGCCTATACAGATCTCTTCGGCCCAACCAGCAATATTCAGGTCCATTTACTCTTTAGCCCATTAATCCTATGCTAAAACCCTAATTGTTGAGTCTATAAATCTCTATTTTTCACTTCAATAATTTGGGGATCAATCCCCAATGTAGCTGAATCATTGTGAGTTTCTTCTCTATTGCTTATCGTGTTAATTTCTTCGTGTTATGGTGTTTTTCCTCTTTTTGATTTCATGTTTTAATGGGTTAATAACTGAAACCTCTTATGCAATTTAGTTTGCTAACAGTGGAAGTTATAATACCCTATAATTATTTGCCATTCTCAACTTAGTCAGCTGTGTTTTTCCGTTGCAGTTGATTATCGTGACTGGTAAACTCAAAACTATGTTATAAACCGAAATATTTACATGAATTCTGGGTGTTTTGCTTTTATGTTGCTTTGATTGTCCAAAATGCAGTTGGGTGTGTAGTGGTTAATCTAAAAATTTGTTTTTTTTTGTATGTGAAGTGTGTATTATGCGTGGATTGACCAAAAATGCTATTGGGTATGCATTAATTTCTCTAAAAGATGTGATTTTTGGATTATGTGGAAACATTTTGATCGATTGGAGCTGTATAACAAAGTGTGTTGTGTATAGATTAGTATGTTTAACTTTGCGCCGCCCTTAAGATCGCCTTCCATTATGCTCCATGGAAGCGTTTTGAGTCATAGCTGCGCTATATTAATTGTATATATGCACACTCTTTTGTATGTACAATTGTATATATGAAGGGTGTGTTATATGCTGGAGTTTCTCTTTAGGGTTTTCCTTTAGTGAGTCTCCTTTTGCCTCGCCTTATTTCAGGAGTCATATCCCTTTTTTTTTGGTTTTGTTTTTCCCAATTGGGGTTATAGAACCAAAGATGTTTTGAATGGCTCTAGTTGAGGTGCGGTGTACATTATATTGTGATTTTTGTTTATTATATTTGCTTGTTCTTATGGCAAGAGTGATGAAAACAAAATTAGATGTGTGAGAGTTTAATTTCTCTATGAGCTCAATCATCGAGGCTTATTGATATTCTGACTTGCCTTTATGAAGTACTTTCGATTATATATGTAGGAATTCTTTTGAAGTTTGTTGTCTCAATTTAGTTTTTACCATTTTTTTGGTTGCATATGTTTGTTACTATGGTTCAATTGGAGTGTTCTAGTTGAGTTGTATTGGAATTTTGAAGTGTTGTATCTTTTGTGTTATGGAAACACGTATACTTGGATGTCTCTTGTTGATGCAGTGTGTAGATTATATTGCAAACAGTTTTTTTTAAAGTATATTTGTTTTTGTATGGCAAGAATGATTGGAAACAATTAGATGTGCGAGGGGTGAATTCCTCTATGAGCTTAAACATCGAGGCATATTGATATTCTGACTTGCTTTTAAGAACTACTTTCTTTTCGATTTAGGAAAAAAAGAAGTCCTTTGAATTTTTGTTTTTAGGACTCGGATAAGAATTAAATTGTTTTGAAATTAGAAAGGTGCCACCTTATATGATCATTGTGCCAATTTTTGGAGTTTTGGGGTTATGCTCCTTGTTTCTATGAGATTGTAAAGCTTATTGGTTTCTGTAGAGTTTTTTTTTTGTTGTTGTATGTGCATTATCTTTCTAGTTCTATTATTAAAATTGTTGTGTAATGTCAAGAATGATGAAAAACAATTAGATGTGCGAGTGGTGAATTCCTCTGTGAGCTCAACCATCGAGGCTTATTGATATTCTGACTTGCGTTAATGTAGTACTTTCTATTTGTTCTAAGACAATTTCAGCTTTCGAAACTTGTAGTCCTTATTATGCGTTTGAATAATTTGTCACAGTTGAAAATGAAAGTTGCTATCTTTTTGTTCCAACAAATAGATGCTTTGAATCTCCCTAATTTAGATGTGGTTTGCAGTATATTTAAATTCATAACATAACTTTGCTATGGCAAGAATGATGATAAACTATTAGATGTGTGAGTGGTGTATTCCTCTATGAGCTCAATCATCGAGGCTTATTGATATTCTGACTTGCCTTCTTAAAAGTACTTATAATAGAAATAAATGGAACTTTTTAAATTTGTGTTCTACGAATTTGCTTCATTATTGCATTTGTACTAATTTTCACTTGAAGTTGTAGCAAATTGTTAAGTTGAAATATTTTTCTGATTTAGACTTTAACTGAAGTTACACATCAGGATATAGCCCATACTTTTTGTGGTGTCACATCCCTTGCTGGTTCTACTTTTTTCTCATGGAATTATAGAACCAAAGTCACTTTGACTGATTCTAGTTGAGGTGGAATGTATGCTTTATTTACCCTTTGCTATTGCAAGCATGATGAAAAACAATTAGATGTGCGAGTGGTGAATTCCTCTATGAGCTCAATCATCGAGGCTTATTGATATTCTGACTTGCATTTGTGATTCACTCTTTTATTTTTTGATTTACATGGTGTTCATTGATCCCTTAATTTTGTTGGACCTAACTATGACTATATAAGCTCATTATTAACATTACTAACAGAGGTTTTTTATGTAAATTATTATCAAATATATAATTTGGTTTCTTTTGACATTTATAATTAATTTTAGGTAGATATGGGAATGATGAATATCTGTTGTGTGAAGGGAGAATTCCCTGTTGAATGTTTACACTAACCGCTTATTGATATTCTGACCTTTCTCTTTTGATATTGTGTATCCATAATGTATTTGTTTCCACACTTTTTTTCTTCCTGTTGTATTTTGTGTGTGTAGGTGATCTGCTAATACACTTTGCTAATTCAATTTATGGCAAGAATGATGAGTCTATTAGATGTGCCAGGGTTTTTTTCCCAATGAGCTAAAACCTCTGAGGCTTATTGATATTCTGACTTGCCAACATAATTCAAGAACCTTTGTTCCCACATCATCTTGTTTCTTTTTTTCGACACAGCCGAGGCAACATGTTTCGTCTGTCTGAGCAACAGATGTGTTTTCTGTGCCCATTCATTACAAAGTTCATCTCTTTTCTTTTGTTGGACTTATTTGTGTTTTCATAGTATATAGTTCATATTTATTTCTACTTTGTTAATGATAAGGAGGAAATTACCTATATGCAAGAGTCAGCAAATGACTCTTGTGAGCTCCAATATTTATGCACAATGTATTCTGAGTTACCAAACATTTTATACCTTTCAATGTTTTGTAGATTTTACCACTTTTCAGGATTGGTGTTTGCCCATTGTTCTTCTTCTGTTTGGTAAAACATTTGGAGTACTCCATGGTTCACAAGTGTAGCTCCCACAACTGGACCATGCTTAAAAATGACGAGTCTTCTCTTTTCAGTGTTAGACTCAATAGAATCTGAACGATAGTCTCATTGACTGTGGTCAGGTCAGAGCCCTCTATTGTCTGTTGGAGGAGATTGATTGGACTTTATTTAACTTTTAAATAAATATACACATGAGTTCTATGTGAAATTTTGTACATTGTTTCAGATCACGAATAAAAACATGACATGTAAGACATGTGTGTATTTATTCAACTTAATCTAAGTTTAAGTGTCTATTTTTGCGCATTTAAAATTGAATGGAAAAAAAAAAGTTCTCTCCAAGTTGGAGAAAACAATTGAACAAAAAAATATTAAAACACTTTATTCAAAATAAGTTGGTTGCTATTTAACATTATCTCAAACTATGTTATCTGAAAAATAAAACTATGTTAAAAATTATCTGAAACTATTTTACAGATAAGATTTAACCAATTATTCCCTTTCAATAACAAACTTTTTTTATTTGTTAGACATTTCTGTAGTTATGTAAATATAATAATAAAATAAAATATTAAAATTAAATTATATTCTAACATTAAGAGTTTTAACTTTGCTATTTCATTCTATTTAATAATTGAGTTTTCACTATAAACATTTACTTTCATTATTCATATTTAAAGATATATCAATAATTTCACTCTATTTAATAATCAAGTTTTCACTATAGACATTTATTTCATTATTTCATATTTAAAAGATATATCAATAAAATAAATACGCGATTGAACAAAAAGTTATACGAAAACAACAATTTTGAAAGCAAAAAAAACATAGCATTATTGTCATAAATTGAAAATAGAGGATAAATATATATACATTTTTTTTGACTCGAGGGATATCTAATTTGATAAACAAAAAAAAAATAGAGTTGAAATATTAAAATAATAAACTCTTATATGTCCATCAAAATCTCATATTTCCCCCTTTTACCATAGTTCCTTTCTCCTTATTCTTTTTTTTTTCAATATTGTATCTTAGCTTTGCCCATACTCCATGCATCCAAACTCTCAATTGTGATTGGCTCCGTTCCGTTGTTGAACGCGAATAAATGTGCCTTGTCGTTAATTGCCAATGTTGGATAAACTCTCGATGTTATACATGTCTTTCCACCAGCACCAAAAGTTTCTATAACTGAATTATCAATCTACAAAAAGAAAAAAAAGAGTTTCAATAGTTAGATTCAAATGTTCGTTTAGATTTTTGATTAACGATAGAAAGAAAAGTTACCAAGCTTCTGAGTGACAATTTCTTGTCAGCCAAATCAACATCAACAAATCCAGCAAATGAAACTTTGTACATTGTTTCATTGAACTTAAGAGTTGACCTATCAGACATAAAATAAAAGATTTGTCAATTTCTCAACTTCTCGATATTATATTAAAATTCAATAGATAGTACCTTTTAGCGTCAGAGCACAAAAGAACCTTGTAGTTTTGTTGTGCTTTGAAAACTCGAAAGAAAACCGGTGTGTTTTCTTCCAAGTTTTCAGTAGCTAATGTAGCAAGACCAAATGGCCCAAGCCCACCTTGAACATCTGCACCCTTGAGTCCACAAACATCTTGTGCATACATATCATTCCATTTAGGATCAAATGACTCTGCCTTATCCAAACTTGCAAATGAGAATGTCACTTCAACATCAGCCTGTCATATTTTTTCATTATTAAATACTTCTATCGTCAGGTGACATCATTTTCTTTTTTGTCAGTTTCAAAAAAAATGTCACATTGGTAAATATTTAAAAGTATAGTTTCTATTTTATCTTTTGTTGGTCTCGCTTAGTTTTAAAAATAGCACTCAAATATATTTATAAGGACAGAGAAAAGTGAGTCTACTTTTGAAGAGTAATTTGGTAAACATCTGAAAGTCTTTTATTTATTTCTTAAAACTCCTTATATAAAAGGGGACGGAGGGAGTAATTCAAAAAGAATAACCTAATTTAACTTGGAACAAAATTTAAGAAAAGAAAGAAGACTTTTTAATCTTGTGGTTTTAAATTCAAGTTATGTCAAATTTGCCAAAATGACATTTAATCTCGTGATTCTAAATTCAAGTTATGTCAAACGTACCAAAATGCCCTTTAATCTCGTGGTTCTAAATTCAAGTTATGTCAAATGTACCAAAATGTTCTTTAATCTCGTGATTTTAAACATGCCACGTGGAAAGTTAAAATATTATTTAAAAAAAAACATCATTCTTTTTGGAAGAGACCAAAAAAGAAAAACGGAGGGAGTAATAATAAAAATAATAATAAATTAAAAATAAAAAGTCTATATATACCTGTGCTGGTGTGATTCCTGTAACTTCAATCTTTTCACCATTGTTCATCTTCTTGTTGCTCAATTGAACCTTTTGAGTTCTTAGGGTTTCTAATTCCTCAACAGGCCATTGAACCAACTGCTTACCACTTGGATCAAGCCATACTTTACGAGGAATCAATTGAATCCCTGCCCATCCTTTCGCATTATCATCCTCTGGGAATATATCTGATTCATTAGACCAACCCCAAATAACCCTTCGGTTTTTGCTTGGATCATAGAATGACTTTGATGCATAAAAGTTACCATAATCGAGTCTCAATCCCTTCCAACTATCAACAGAATCTGGATCTGGAACGTACCTATCTTTTTTTGTATCGTATTTTCCAAGTGTATAATACTCAAATCGAGTAAGATCCATACTGTTCTTAAGCACATACTTGTGTTCTTCACCATACTGATCCAACCCATCAGTACCTTCCATTGAAACTGGGTAAAAATCAGGGCATTCCCAGTTTCCAGTGCCATTAGTTGAGTGAAGTGGGTGTTTAGCCTTAACCCATTTCATAAAGTCTCTACTCCTATACATTATAGCTAAGCCCCTGCTGTGTTTCCTCAAACTTCCCATAACGATTCTCCAATGCCCATCTTTACCCATCCATGCTGTTGTTGGGTCACGAAACTTCGTCTTGTTGATACTTGGATCGGCTATAATTAATGGGTTGTTGTCTGGCTTGATCCATTCGCGGAGATAGGGATCGGATAAGTTAGCTGGGATTGCGTAGTTTTGAACTTGGGTTTGGTTGGCATCTATGATTCCGGTGTACAAGATGACTGGCTTGTTACCAGGTAAGATTGTTGCTGATCCAGACCATGCACCGAATTGATCAAATGGCTTTGATGGGTAAATTGCAGGTTCTAAATTGATCCAATTGATTAAGTCTTTTGAAACTGAATGAGCCCAAACAATGTTACCCCATACTGAACCATTTGGGTTGTATTGGTAGAATAGATGATACACTCCATTGAAATACATTGGTGCTGTTTAAAATATGAAAAAAGAATTTAACATAATTTTAGCAAAATTAGCAGGAAAAAGATACAATATACTCCAGAACTATCGTAAATGGTTTGCAGATACCCTGCCGTTCGAAAACTAAACTAGAGTGTATATGCCCTTCACTCTAACGAACACGTGGTACAATGTTATCCATCGATTCAATGTCGGGTCGATGGATAAGATTATGTGTCCGTTAGTGTAAAGGGTATATGTGTTCTAGTTTTTTGATGGCAGGGGCACCAGTTATGATGGAGAATACTGATGCATACCATTTATAATAGTTCGGAGATATATTTATCATTTTTTCCTATATTATATAATAAGAATAAAATAAATTTAAAAATATACAAAAATTTATTTAACTAACCATTGGGATCTATTGTATGGTTTGATCAAGAGACATCATTCAAAAAAAAAAAAATTAAAAAATTAGTGAAGATTAAATAATATTAGAAACAAGGAAAAAACGGAAATCGTACTAATACATGTCATGTATCTATTGATAAATGGTAAGTACTCGATTATTTGTTAACGTCAAAAAATCACTAGTATTAAATCTAGACTAAACACAACATGTTCGTTAAGGAAAAAAAAAAGCACAAACATACCATTGATCCAATGTTTTTCGGGCTGAAAATGATAACCAGTTCGATGAACAGTATGAACATTTACAGCATTTTGAGATTGCAAGTGAATAAAAACTTTATGAGAAGCAAAAACAACATTATTGGATAATAAAATTACAAAAAAGCAAACTAAGATAACTGGCAAAGCCCAACGAGAACTTTTATTAGATGAATAATCCATAATTTTTATTTTATTTTAATAATTGGGCTTTGACAGATAGTGGTATTAAATCTAAATAATTTTTTTTAATTTTTTTTTTGGGATAAGGAGAAAGAAACATGGGAATGAAAGAACAGATGAAAATTATGAAGAGTATTTATAGTGAAAAAAATTGGTATAGAGTTTGTTTTTGATTGAAAGAAGGAGAGTTAATTTAGGTTTTTTTTTATAAAATAAATAAATGGATTGGATAATTAATTTTTATTTGTTTGGATAATATTTATCTAAAATTTTGGATGATTTGTTGGTTATTGTTACCTTTTATGAGTGTTTTACTATTTCTTTTTTTTTGTTACAAGTCTTTTGCCATTTAATTTGCTATTTCGTTTTTTTAATGTTTTGACTTTTGAGTGTGTAAAAAAAAAAAAGGAATTCAAAAAATAATGCAAAATTTGGGATTTTTCAATTTAAATAAATAAGATAAAGTGGTAAATTTGACCTTAAAAAAAGATGAAAAAGAAAAGAACTCATGATTACAAATAATGTTTAGTGGCGACTAATATACTCACCACGAGTTTTTAGAGTCGCTACTTAAAATGTTAATTCTTTGTTACGAGGAAGTAGTCTCCACGAAGGCGTCAAAAAAACATGATTTCTTGTTACCTTGAAAAGTACAAGTTTTTTCTTCACATTATTTATATAACGTGAAATTTGATCATATAGATTTTATTCTTGCGGCGAAAAGCCCTAAAAGAATAATAAGAGACGATATTATGCATCTCTTAAAGTGAAAAATAAACCATCAAGTGTTTTTGAACAGATTTGATTATGAATGGAAGTATCGACTTCGTTAGGTTACTCTATTTTGGGTATCTTTATTCATTTGCGATTTTTTTTTGGGAAGCTCATCCTTCCTTCTTTGCTTTTATAGTTCGTCATTAATTAAGTATTCGATATTCTTATTTGTAATATTATCATAAAGTGTGTTATAAATTATACAATAATTATAACCTATTTAGTTGTTTCGTCTCCTCAATAGAATTAGTATGGTAAAACTTTTGTCCTATCGATTACTTGCAAGGCGGATCGCTAATGCTTAAATTAAGAAAACATTAATGTAGCCAGACTCTTCAAATCTAGGATTCGTCTCTGCTTACTTACTTTGTACTCTTCTCTTTGAACTTCTTATTATGTTTTTGAATAAAATAAGTCACATAACAACTTGCCTAATATTACCAAATATTAGTTCTACATAAGACCACACATTTGATTATGTTACAAAACAAAAAGGAAAGCTAACAAATTGTTATAAAAGAACTTACTAAAATTCTTGTTAGAAAAGAACTTACTAGAATTCTAATAGAAAGAAAATATTAGAAGATATATCCTTTCAAAGTGTATGTAAGTCTCATCTGTATATATTACAATAGTGAATGAACAACCCTATTTATAGAGTGAGAAATCACTCCAAAGGTCACCATATTAAGTATCATAATAAATAGATACATTCTTATCCAAAAAGGTTCATGTAACCTAGTGAATATGAATGGTTGTTCATGTACCAACCTTATGGACTATCCACTTAATTCAATGTATTTATAACACTCCCCCTTGGATGTCCATAGATAATGTGCCTCGTTAAAACCTTACTAGGAAAAACCCCGTGGGAAAAAATTCTAGTAAAGGAAAAAGAGTACACATATCTTTTGATACGCACTATTTGTTGCCTCATTAAAAACCTTGCCAGGAAAAACCCACTGGGAAAAAACCTCGGTCAAGGGAAAAAGAGTGCAACGCGTATTATACTCCCCCTCATTAAAACATCACTTAATTTCTTGTGATGATGTCTCCAATCTTCGTACATTGTGGTTGGTATATTCTTTTTCAAAGAAAAATCACACATTTCTTGAATATGGTGTGTCACTTATCTCAACCAGACGCACTTTCGACTTGCTTCATGGAGGACTTTTATTTCTGCATAGCAACATTTTCTTCATTGATCGCCAGGATATTATTGTGCCTCCACATGCAAACACATAGCGTTCTTGAGATAGATCTTTATGCGGATCAGATAAATATTCTGCATCTGCGTAACCAATCAATTTTGTCTTGGATTCCTCGGGATAGAATAAACCCATAACTATGGTCCTTCGAGGATATTCAATCATGTGCTAAACACCATTTCAATGTCCTTTTATCAGGGAGAAACTGAATCTTGCCAGTAAATTTACTGCAAAACAAATATCTGGTCAAATATTGTTAGTAAGATGCACTAGTGCCCTGATTGCACCAAGATAGAGTTTCATCACCAAGAAACTCTTCATCCTTCTTTTGAGATCAAACTGAATCATCATTTATGTCAAGTGATCTCATAATCATTGGGGTACTCAATGAATGCGATATATCCACATAAAATTGCATCAAAATTTTTCAGTGTATGTGCACTGTTAGACAAATATTTTATTTGTCAAATTATCAATCTGTAGGTCAAGACAAAATTTTGTCATACCAAGACCTTTTCATAAAAATACAAGGACAATTAGGGTCATTCTTTTGTACCCTTTTTCTTCCTTACTATTTTCAATCCATATAAGGATTCTTGAAGCTTTATTGGAAAAGTTTCTTTCAAACTCTTATATGATTCAGACACCTCGATTGTTTCAAGAATTTTCATATAACCTTCATTGTCTAGCTAGACATTACAATTATTGATTACATGTATTCAAGTTTTTCATATGTTGCCAGATCAAAACAAACCTCATTGCATCCACCAAAGGAGAAAACATCTCCAATAATGTCAGGATTCTGGCGATAAACCTTTACGCCCTAAGGCACAAACCGTATTTGATATCTTACAGTTATACTATCGCATAATAATTTATTTGTACCCCACTGACATTATACCTTAATTTATGGACTACCAGTCCAAAATGTCACTTTTCTAAGTGAAACAAAATATACTTGAATTGTGCATTTTACTTGGCCAACCATTTATCTGTCCACACTATATGACAGATTTGAATTCAAGATCCTCGTCATAATTTATATCATTGAGCGCTACCTCATATCAAAGATACCGTCGACGGTTATTTGATATCGATTCCAACAAGACATAACTTATCGAGATCTCTTCATTTTTCATTATTTCAGGTACCTGAACCTTTTTTAAAATTTTATGAAGTGTTATGTCAATGTGCTCTTTTATATCACTTGCCTTATTGTCATGACCATATTGATCATTTGCTCCTTCCTTCTTCAAGGAATTTTATATTTGGAATCGATTGGTCTATTACGCTTCCGGCGTATTATAGACTCTGTCCTTCAAGGACTTCACACTGGAGCATTTGCAGCTGAATTATATCATAGGGCCAGTGCATTCATCTGGCAACTGATTTGCAACATTATGCAACTGAATTATCCGTTGAACTTTAAGTTCACATATTTGTTTAACGAGGATTTAGATAATTCATAATTAACCTCACACATAATTTTCAGCTGTCAATCATCTCTCCCCCTAATGTTAGAAAATCTAACATTCATCCTAACCTTATTTGGGAATTCATCTTTGTGCGTGGTGGAGCAATTAAAATCATAACCGCACATTTTAACATTTTAGATGAAAATTATATGGTTCCTGACCCTGAACCAATTTTAATGGGGAGACCTTGTTGGCTTGATGCATACATGTGTTGCTACATGTTAAATAAATTTATCTCATACCAAATTTTGTTTTGGGAGTTCTGTTCTCATAACCATGATTTAGCTATAGTTAGAGGCATACATTTTTAGCTAAATCAACCAGCATTATCAATATAATTTCATAATTTGGAACTGTGCTCTTAATTTAACAATTCGAGCAAACAACCTTACATACACCATTTGTAAGTTGACAATAAAATACATGTGATCATCGCATAGATGCATCTATCATATAGTTGCAGATGATCCACATGGAAGGTGAATGGGCCCATATTCACCTTTTTATATGTTCCAAAAACTTCAGGGGATTATAATCTCAACCTTAGCTGGTACAATGAAAACAAGCAATACAAGAGAATTCTTGAAGAATCTTTTATTTCTTCATCATATAAGCCACATAAATTCTCAATTACGTTTGCATCACATTTAAATCAGAATGGTCAACTGATCATGCCAACTGATTTTTATTTCAGTACACTTATAGTTTACTTTTGCATGTGATTCCATCAGCATGCACATATTTGTGTGAAACAAACACGAGGAAAAAAATGGGTAATATTTATAACCCTCTTCAATTGTAGTAATTTAAAGATATTAAATCTTTTCATAATTTATAGTCTCAATATTTCTTTTCAACTCATCCGAAACTTAAAAAGTTTCTTTTGAGACTTACTACAACCCACAATATTATTCCATTGATAATAGCACAACTCGTTAGAGCTTGCAATTTAATTTTGTGTACTATCACATATTCCATGACACCATTCCTATGGTGAGCATCTCCTTCAAGGAGGAAAGTATATTATCATTGTCATGGTCAAAATCATTACGAGCAAGACATGTTTCTTGCTTTACTTTTGTTGTACCATAGGTACACCATCAATGACAAATTTGTATTGCCACACAATAATAACCACAACCCTTATAGGCAAGAACTATTTCTTTCTTTTGCCCTTTCGGTAGTTCACAATAAACATACCGTAGTGACATATAAAACGTACAATACAATTAGCCATTTCTGCCAAATAAAATTTATTTCCTCTCAAATCTCCTGTAGAGATGAGAAGTGACATATATCATTTTTTCTCAAACCTTCCATAGAGGTGAGTTGTGGCATATATCCAACCTATAATGATTTTATCACATCTTGATCCATTCTCTTATAGAATGGTCGAGCATTCACGATACTCATCACAAGTCACATTCTTTTCAAGGAATAGACTAATTATTTATATGTACTTCATAAATTTGCATTATAAGCACATTGCCATGGCTTTAAAATTCATCATATTTCCATGACACACCTCAACACCACTTTGAAAGATCAAGTGTACCATCACTTTATCTTCTTGTATCATGATAGAGGATTTATAAACTTGTCAAATTATTGGGTTGACAACATCACAAGTCTAATGACCTTTCATACCATTTTGATAATAAAAATTGTCTTCACATTTTGAAGGACGATTTGAAGAACTCATAGTGTTCTTCCTTTTATCATTACCACAATGATGACTATTATAATTCTGTTCCTCCACGCCCTTATTCATATCATTAATTATTTGTCATCTTTCAGACTAATCATTCACTGCTACCACATTCATATGATTGAATGGAGCAAGTCAACAGGCGTATTTTAGAGTTTTCACATGTTGCTACCACATTCTTTTCAAGGAATGGAGCAAATTCAATATGATGAATTTCAAGACATTTCATCAAAAATATATTATTTTTCTTAGTCATCATTTTATCATTGCTATGGTGCATTGGCTCAAACTCAATGTCTTACCCATATAAGACGTGTTACGCCATAATTCTATGAGACTTGAACCCAATCACGGTGCATCAAAACTCTAATTGATGTCTTATCCTTTTGGTGCGATAGAACTTGAATCTATCGTCTTATCCTCAAATATTTTTTTTATTATGGTGCATCCGGACTTTAACCTGACGCCTTACCCTTTTGGTGCGATGAAACTTGAATCCATCGTCTTACCCTTAACCAACGGTATAATAGACCGAAGTACAACATGATTTATTCTTTGAGACTTTCAAAACAATCAAAATAATATTCAAACTCATGCTATTAAAATTTTATACCTTCTTCTATTTAAGAAATTTTGTATAGCATGTCATATTCAACCAATAATTGTATATGCCTTTGGTTCCTGATAATTGTTAGTGATTGAATACTATTGTATTCTAAATCATAAAAATATTTTAGAAAATACATACGTGATTTTATGCATATAATATCTTGATTCTCATAACGAGATCAACCAAAACATGAGTTAAAGAAAAACTAAAACTCAATCTCAATTGGTTAGAGACTCGTGCTGATAACGTGTTATAAAAGAACTTACTAAAATTCTTGTTAGAAAAGAACTTACTAGAATTCTAATAGAAAGAAAATATTAGAAGATATATCCTTTCAAAGTGTATGTAAGTCTCATCTGTATATATTACAATAGTGAATGAACAACCCTATTTATAGAGTGAGAAATCACTCCAAAGGTCACCATATTAAGTATCATAATAAATAGATACATTCTTATCCAAAAAGGTTCATGTAACCTAGTGAATATGAATGGTTGTTCATGTACCAACCTTATGGACTATCCACTTAATTCAATGTATTTATAACACAAATTTCTTTCTTAGTATATATATATATATATATGGTACTAGAAAATTTCATATACACACACTTTGCCTTCTTCTAAATTCACCAAAATAAATTAGAGACAATTATAGAGGATTTTTGTGAACATCATCTACTGTTAAATTTAACACAATTTTTGTCTCTTTAGACATATATAATTGTAGACATAATTCCAATTTTTTGAAAATATTTAGTTCATCTTACATGCATCCATGCTCCAAGCATTCAGAGTCTCAATTGTGATTGTCTCAGAGCCATTGTTAAAGACAAATAAATGTGCATTATCATAAATCGCTAAAGTTGGATACACCCTTGATGTTATGCATGTTTTGCCACCAGCACCGAAACTCTCCACTACTGAGTTATCAATCTAAAAAAATATACATCATGATACAAACTGATTAGTCAAACACAAATTGTTACTCTTCAAATTAATCGAATCTTAAAAGTTTTGATCAAATAAATTATAAATTAAAAAAAAATTGTGAAAGCAAAACTTACCAAACTCCTAAGAGTTAACTTCTTCATGTCTACTAAATCTACATCTACATATCCAGCAAATGAGGGCTTATACATTGCTTCATTTTGTCTCATGGTAGATCTGCTCAAAACTAAATAAGGTTAGAGTTTTTTAATGACACCAACGGGCGATCTATTATTTCTTATCATGATATCAAAGTCGGGTCATTATAATTCTCGATTTACTCAATTTGGAGAAGATGTAAACTTGGATTGAAGAAACAAACCTTGTAGCATCTGAGCACATGAGAATCTTATAATTCTTTTGAGCCTTAAACACTCGAAAGAAAACAGGTGTGTATTCTTCTAAGTTTTTAGAAGCTAATGTCACAAGCCCAAATGGTCCAAGCCCACCTTGGATAGTCGAACCCTTAATGGCACAAACGTCTTGGGCATATAGGTCAGCCCATCTAGGATCAAATTGTTCGGCCTCGTTCAAACTTGAAAATGAGAATAACACTTCAACATCAGCCTACAATCAAAGAAATGCAAGATGAGACAGTGCAATTGATATAATAGATATATATATAACAAATGTATAATCAATCTACTATATATATCGATCGATCATGTGCAATTGATATAAGAGTTATACATTGATTATACATTGTATACATAAGAACTAGATTAATGATATTTAAAAGACCATAGTTTAATAAGGAAAAGTTGAAACCTGTGATGCTGAGATTCCTTTAACTTCAAACATTTCTCCCTTGCTCAACTTCTTGTTGTTCAATTGGACCTTTTGCTTCCTTAGGGTTTCTAATTCTTCAATAGGCCATTGAACTAATTGTTTACCACTAAGGTCTAGCCATACTTGTCGCGGAATACCTTGAATTCCAGCCCATCCTTTCTTAATTTCATCGTCAGGTAATACATCGGATTCATTTGACCAACCCCAAATAACCCTTCGATTTCTGCTAGGATCATAGAATGTCTTCGATGCATAGAAATTACCATAGTCGATTCTCAATCCCTTCCAACCATCAATTGAATTGTTATTCGGAATATACCTATCTTTTTTGGTGTGATACATGCCAATAGTGTAATAATCAAACCTAGTAACATCAAGACTATTCTTAAGGACATATTTAACATTTTTTCCGCGATAAGATACATCTAAACCATTGGTACTATTTAAAAATACAGGGAAAAAATCAGGACATTCCCAATTTCCAGTATTAGTAGATGAATGAAGTGGATGTTGGGCTTTGATCCATTTCATAAAATCTCTACTTCTATACAACAATGCCATCCCTCTATGTTTTCTCATACTTCCTATTAAAATCCTCCAAAGCCCATCTTGGCCCATCCAAGCTGTCGTTGGATCGCGAAACTTAGTTCTATTGATACTATTATCAGGGACGATCAACGGGTTGTTGTTAGGTTTGATCCATTTACGAAGAAATGGATCAGATAAGTTAGCCGGGATGGCATAGTTCTGGACTTGATTATTATGCGAATCTACTACTCCGGTGTATATGATAACAGGTTTGTTATTAGGTAAAATAGTTGATGATCCAGACCAAGTACCATACTTGTCAAATTTTTTGGATGGATAAATTGCAGGTTCTAAATGTATCCAATTTATCAAGTCTTTTGAGACTGAATGACCCCAAACAATATTGCCCCATACTGATCCTTTTGGATTGTATTGATAGAATAAATGATATACTCCATTATAATACATTGGTGCTGTTTGAAAAATAAAATGAAAATCAATAATATGATTGAGTTATTGATAAGTTGTGTGTATGTGTGTGTATATATATAGTATATTTAGGAAGAATAAATTAAATAAAAAATAATCTAACTTACCATTAGGGTCTTTGTATATTTGAAAGGCATCCAATGGAGAGAGACCATATAAGAATTATACAAAAAAAGAAATGATTAGTGAAGACAATAGAATACATTACATAATTAATCAATAATCATGAAATACTAAGTAGTAATTAATAAATGAAAGGTGAAAACACAGAAACTAATTAGTTTTCTCTGCGAAATTAATGAATCGTTTTTATTTATGTGATGTAATTTGGTTTGATACGTTATTTAAAAAACAAAGAAAAAACGCAACATGACAAACAATTCTGAATGGAGGGAGTAATAAATTAAACAAGAAAATTGTGTCATATAAAAAACGAAATTGATGAAGTAATTTTTTGGGTGGGGTGGGGTTGGGGGTTGGGGGTTGGGGGGGGGGGGAGTCAACTTTATAAGAGACAATATGTTTGGTAAGTTTAAATTAACATAAGACCTACATATATTAATTAAATGCACAAAATATATGAGTATGAAATGTCACTATATTTCATTAATAATAATAATAATTATTAGTATTATATTATTATTATTATTATTATTATTATTATATATAAGGGAGAAGAAAATGCCATAGGGAATATAAAGGGTGCCTCCAACAAATTAATTTTCACCTTAATTCCATGGCCAAAATCTTAGGTTTTCATATATTTCATGTTTCATTTTCTCTTTTGCACATTCTCATCCAAAACCTTGTAGTTCTCTTGTCATGATAATTAATCTAATTTCTAATTTAAATTTCAAGAATCGAATTACTTATAGTAGGTCAGGATTAATTTGCCTTCAAAAGTAAAATATTTTAACGCAAATTTATACGAATTAAATTTTAAAATGAGTACCGAATACTGAAAACTAACATAAATGAACCACGTAATAACGTATGTGTGTGTATGTAGATATAATTTTGAAATATAAGGAATGATCAATCGTATATATATGTTTCTATAAAGATAGTAAAAAAAATCATTTTTAAAAAAAAGTAACAATAAAAGAAACAGCAACATTTGAACTTCTCTATATTAAAAAAAATATTTTCGTTTATTTCTGTAGTTTTATCACCTAAATAATGCAATATTAATCTTAATAAAATTGCACCATCAATTAATTTATTCGTACTCATATTTATACCAAGTCAATAAATATATATGACACGTATTTATACACAAACTTTTATTACTATATATATCTATATAAGCAAAGTCATATAATTAAACTTGAAATTTAAGTAATAAACCACATTGCTAACGTTAAATTTATCGTATGTTATATAAAATAAAAAAATGAAAAAATGAACATACCATTAATCCAATGTTTAGGAGGTTGAAAATGAAAACGAGTTCTATGAACATTATTGACACTAATAGCACTTGAAGATTGCAAATCCAAAAAAATAGTATGAGAAGCAAATACCCTATTAATGTTTGATAAAACTATAAATAGGCAAAATAAATAAAATTTTAAACCCCAAAGAGAAGAGTTTTTCATAAATAATTTCATTTTTTTTTTGTGATTTTGGAGAAAGATATTGAAGAATAATGAAAAAGAAAAGAAAGAATATTGGATTATTTATAGACAAAAACCAACTATGATGAGTGGATAAAAAAAAACGGTTGATTTTTTATATTTTCTTTTTCTTTAATTAAAATAAAATGGATATAAATAATATTTCTTAAAGATAAACTTTAATTGTATTAGCCGTATTTTTCTTACACGTGACTTCTCTTTCTTTTTCGAAGTTTAGTCACGAAATCAAAATTTTCATTTTACGAGATTTAATTTTAATTTTTATCTCGATGTATGTATTAATATATATATTTTTTTAAAAATATTTACTCATTTTTATCATGATGATTAAAACAATGTGAAAATTCAAACTCGTAAAAATCAAACCGATCAGGTGTCTTCGTTCGAGCATCCAACAATTTTAAAAAAATAATGAAATGAAGGGAGGGAAGGGGGGTGATTTTATATCGTCAATAAGTAGATTCAATATTTGCTATACAAATATAAAATATAATTTAAATTTTTATATATAAAGTGTAATTTTTTATCAAATAAAAGTTAATTTATACATCCGATGCTCGTATAGAATTTTCATATTACCAAAGTAAAATTAATTTATATGACAAAGTAATTTAACGTATTAAACCTGATGTAATAATTTACAAATAAAGTATATATAAGACTCTTGGTAAAAAATAATAATCTTATTTTCTATGTATCGATTACAAATAAAGATTATCATATAAATATTTGTATTTAAATAATCTAATTTGACGTATAGAAAACTAGAGAAGGGACTATTGGTTGTCGAAAATTAATCATATATAAATTGTTTGTTTTGCCTTAATTCAAAATAATGTTCAAAATAATATTCGTTCGAATTTTTTCTGATAGAAAATATTATTATTTATACATAATTAAATTATCTATTTTATTTTTTTAAATTTTGAATTCTCTCATTAAAAATTATAGTACCAACACGACCTTTAGCATAAACATTAGTATAATTAAAATAAATACAAGTTAGGCAATGTGAAAGATCGAAAAAATGAAACCTATCCCATATCAATTTTAGCATAAACATTAGTATATTTATATTAAAGTTCCACTTATATAATATAAATAAATAATTTATTGAATAAATTATCTCTCATATATATAATATAATTTATTAAATAAATTATCTATTTTAGAATTCAAAACGCTCATAAATTTACAATTACTATTCCGCCTTTGAGAAGAGTTTTGGCTATGGACTAAAATCTTTTTATAGGCGACTCGAACCTAAAATCATAACAAAAATAATATTTGATTTAATTCACAAATTCTATAACATATAGTTGAAAAACCATTTGTGTGAATATATGTTGAAAACAAATACGAATGTAGACTTTAAGCACGATGAAATAAAAATTGTGTGGAATTCATCCTTCTAGATGAATAAATTGATCAATACTTACAAAAAAAAAAGAGTAAAAATTTTCGATGGAATAAAATTGTTTTGTCAGAAATATTTTTGACGTACCTCTAATATTTTCATCGACGTTCCAACAAAGACGTACATAGAAAATTTATGATTTTCAATAGTAAAGATATGTTCTCGATTAGCTATATATTTACTTTTAAACTTGGGTATAGACGAAGATAAAACACAACTAGAATAGTGACACCTCACACAAGACATCAAATAATATTTAACGTTTTATTTTTCTCACCTCACCTCACCTCATCAAAAAGATCAATAATTTTTTCGCTTATATTTCAGCGTAACTCGAATTTCAAATAATATGTAATCATGATATTTGAGTTCCAAAATAAAATGAATAGGACCACAGTAATTATTGAAAATGAAATATAATGGATAGATGAATAGGTGATGAATATATATGCATAATAACAATAAAGTGCATTACACATTACATTTTTTTGATGAATTTGGCAAAAAGAATTAGCTTTCTACTTTTCATTTGCATAAATATGTCTTGCAACATTTGCAGTTAATAGTTTTTCCACCTTTGATTTTCTTAGTGGATTCCATTGCCAAATATTAGTGAATTGTATGTAAAACAAGAAAAAACACCTGATGAATTTTGATCGAAATTATTGTAACAATATTGAATTTTGAAAAAGACATTTTATTTTTACATTATTTAATAATGTATTTTAAAGATATCTATCTCTGCACTATTTAATAATATATATATATATATATGTGCGCTCACGTGGATATCATAAAAACTGCATCATTATAAATAATAACGTGTCTATTTGGGCACATCTATAACCACCTAAAGTTGTTTACATATTTCATTTAGATATCTATTCTTAAACTTGTTCTAATTGAATACTTTTTTTATTTAAAAAAATACCTATTGAATATATTTTGACAATTAATTAAAAATAAAGAGAAAGTGTCCTACATTGTGCTAACGGGGTATAATAGCTAATAAAAAAGAGACATGTGGCATTGGGCCCATAAACACACTTAAAAATAAATTAAAAAAATAAAATAAACAAAAATTATGTTTTCACTAAAAAAAAATATTTCTTTCCCCTTTTCTTCTTCTTCTTCCCTGAAGATCCCACCCCATTCCTCCTCTGACATTCGTTCACCATTTTCCTTAGCACGAGACACAAAATCGAAGTATTTCGATAGTAATTTTGAATTTGACTCTTTTTCCTTTCAATTCAAAATTATATGAATTTGTTTTCCATCCATCCACCTATCTTTCTCCTTGAATCTTACTCATTATTGTAATTGGTATTTCTCTCAATCTCACTACTTTCTTAAATATTAATTTAAATTTATTGGTACTTTTTTTCTTCTATGTTGTGAGTTTTTTAGGATTTAAATTTCT
The DNA here is from genome assembly GCA_027704765.1 of Solanum habrochaites. Classification (NCBI taxonomy): domain Eukaryota; kingdom Viridiplantae; phylum Streptophyta; class Magnoliopsida; order Solanales; family Solanaceae; genus Solanum; species Solanum habrochaites. The sequence continues at coordinate 2,860,813 of JAKWJA010002497.1, read as the reverse complement.
TAAGAAAAAAATAATTTCCGATTCGTCGAAAAAATGGAATTTCCTCAAAATTATTTTTGATTCTATTTTTTACCACAATATATTTAAATATTTGTGATGTCGATGGTGGGTGATGAAAGAAGAGGAAGAAAATAGTATGTATGACTTAAGCCTTTAAAGAATTTACTAAATAAATACAAATAGTATGTATACCTCAAACGTTAACCCTATAAACCAAATAAATGGAAGAATCTCGAATTTAAATCTATAATGATATATTCAGATTCTGAATCCGCCCCTACTTAAGCATTCTTTCATCAAAACACAAGAAATCTTGATGATAAGCTTCCTACATGCACTTCCACTAAGGTTTTTGCTCACTTGATGACAAGTTTTCACAATAACTTTGGAAAAGTTTTCAAGTACAATCTTAACACAATTTGGTGATACCTCAAAAAGAACCCAAGTGTAAGATATGCATTTGGTATTGGAAATTTGGCAATACATGTGCACCTCCAAAATTGTTGCAACTTCTATATCAAAACTTTTATATTGCACTAATTTTCCTTACCCATAAATACCTCATTTTTAAATAATAAATAAATTTTTAGTTCCCATGTCAACATGATGTAATAATCATATTCTTGAGGGGAAAAAAAGCTCTACCTTTAAATATATATATATATATATATATATATATATGAATATATCGTATATGAAAACTGTATTATTTATGTATGTAATGTATGAATATATTGTATAAAATATGTATGAAAGTCCATTTTTTTGATTGTATATATCAGTGATTGATAAGTTAAATATATATGAATTTTGTATAAAGTTTAGATTAATTGTGTATTAAATTTTTAATAAATTGTGTATGAAAGTGCATTTTTTATTGTATGTATCAGTGAATTATATAGTATTTGCGTATGAATTGGTTTTTTATAATTGATATGTTACATATATATGAATTTTGTATAAACATTGGATTAATTTTATTGTATGTATCAGGCGCTTTGATCTTTTGGCCATTAATGTATCCAAACCCTCCATTAATGTATCCGACACTCTATTAATGTATTCGACCCTCTTTTTAATGTATCAACGCACGTATTCGGCCCTCTTTTTAATACCCCAGTGCTTTGATTTTTTGGCCATTAATGTATCTGGGCCCTCCATTAATGTATCTGTTTGAAAGATTTTTGTAAATATAAACTTTTAAGAGATAAAATTGTAATTTTAACTTAAAAGTATGTGATTTATGTAATTTACCCAAGATTTTACTCCCTTTCATTATTCAGCAAAAAAAAAGTGCAACATATCTCGTTGAATTCAAATACCCATAAAAAGTACTAATTGAGTTAGGCTTAAGGTTCGTTTTCTTATCAACAACAGACACCGTATAACGACTTGTAGGATATTGATGAATCGTATATTTCTTTAGGGTGTGTATGTGTGTGAGCAAGTTGTTCTTTTGCCATAGTTGGATTAGGCCATTTGTCTTAGAAATGAAAAGATGTTTGTCTTAATTCTTGTAGTGGCCACAAAAAAATTAATTGGTTACAATAAGAAGGCATAATGTATGTGGTGAACTATACTAATTATAAGATTTAGCTTTTGCAGCTTTCACTTAATTTCCCATAAAGTAAAATATTCCTTAGTTCAATGAATTGGAGAAATTCATAAGATTTTAAGCAGCGGCAGATTCAAAATTTAGATATTGAGTTTTGAAATATCTCGGTTTATTGAATGTTCTACCTTAAAAACTTAGTAAGTTAAGAAAGATGGAATCATAATGAGAAAAATGTGAAATTGGTGTTTAATTAGTACTTTTAGGTATTTTTTTCGTGTTTGTTAGTCCATTGATTTTTCGAAAATTAGTAGATTGACTTCATTGGCCCCCAAACTTGTCCAATTGGGCTCCTCACATGCCTGTTGAACAATACTCATTGCATTTTCATTAATGACGACTATTTTTTCTCCATTTCAGTGTCACAAAATACGAATTCAGCACATAGTTTTCTCAAACAAGAATTGATTTTTTATCTCTTGGAATTATTTTTTTGAATTACAATTACCAAACTGCAGGATAGAGTTGTCCATCATACGGCTCGCCAACTTCACTTGCCTCGACAAGTGACTCGTTGCAGGCAGGCTCAGATCACATGATCTACGAAAGAAGGGATTGGTTAGGGGTGTGTTCGATATGATTCTTTTCACTGTACTTTCGATGAGAAATGTGAGTCTGTTTAGTCCACTTTCTTCATTCCCTCTCATCCTATGTTGCTCAAAATCTCCAAAAATATTGTTGTATCCTCTAAAAAAATGCACTATTCGACACACATCCAGCAGCATTACAGACATACCATTCACCTCATAAGATTGGAACTAAAGCTAATCACCAATCACCAGTAATCTTTGCAAGAACAGGCACCTTCTTTGAAGTGGTGAAACCGATTTGCATCGCGGACAATGATCACCCTACTTGTAACCTGAGAAACAAACTTACAGAATGTGTGGCAGTCACCACATACTCTAAGGTTCTTCATAATTCTAATAGTGGATTGTTCAGGTGTGCTTATGAGTCCAAATGCAATAGCCAACTTTTCACTATGAGAGAATAGGTTTCCAAGCTTAAGTTCCTCATCAACATCATGCAACACAAAGTTTGTATCTGGAACATAACCAGAAATCTCTAGTTCCTTCAGCAGATACTTTAACTTCTCGTAAATCTCTTTCGATAGAGGATGGGTGTGGTCTCCAACGCTGAATCGATGAATCTTGTTATCAACTTCAATCCATGTCCAACCGGGAACTTTCTTCAATCTCTGATGGCTCATTAACTCCCTAATATTGGCCATATCCTGCCACTTACCTGCTTTAGCATATATATTTGATAGCAAGACGTAGTGCCCTGCGTTTTCAGGTTGCAGTTCAATCAACGATTTTGCTGCCATTTCGGCAAGCTCTACACAGCCATGAATTCTACATGCTCCAAGTAATGCCCCCCAAAGCCCTTCATCTTTTTCAACAGACATATCCTCTATTAACTTTAAGGACTCGTCAATTTTCCCAGCGCGGCCCAAGAGGTCTACCATACAAGTGAAATGTTTGATATCAGGCTTCACTCCGTACTCTTTCTGCATAGAATTGAAAAGTTGTTTACCTTCTTCAACCAGCCCGCTATGACTACACGCATAAAGAAGAGAAACAAATGTGATCTTGTTAGGCAATATCCCCGTCCTTAACATCATAGGGAACATATCAACAGCTTTGTTTCCTTGGCCATGATAACCATAAGCTGCTATCATTGCACTCCAAGTTATAACATTCTTTTCTCTCAAACCATCAAACACTTCCCTTGCAACATCAATCGATCCACATTTAGCATACATGTCAACCATCGCTGTCCCCAAGATAACATCGAACGAGAACTTGTTCTTCACTATATATTCATGTACTAACTTAGCCTTATGCATTGCCCCTATCTTTGCACATGCATTAACTACATTTACCAAAACGACTTTATCCGGAACAACTCCTTCCTCCATCATTTGATCAAACAAAACTAAAGCCTCAGTCGCATCCCCACACTCCGTACACGCCCCAATCATAACCGTCCAAGTCACAACATCCCTCTTAGGCATTCCATCAAACAGTTGCTTTGCATCCCCAATTACCTTACATTTCGAATACATATCAACAAGTGCTGCAACAACAAAGTTATCTAACAGCAACCCACATTTGTAAACAACATTATGAATCAATCTACCCATTTGCAGATCCATTGTATCTCTACAAACCCTTATCACAAAAGGCAATGTATAAGTATCAGGTCTAACCCCAGATCTTAAATACTCCTTAAAAATCCTAAAACAGTTCATAAAGTCTCCAGCTTTAGCATACCCACCAACCATAACACTCCAAGAAACAGCATTTTTCTCATTAAATCTACAAAACAAAGCATATGAATCATCTAAAGACTTATGCATACAATATATGTATAGAAGTTTATTAGCAACAATTAGATTTTCAAGAAATCCATTAGTTGTTATTGAAGCATGAACTTGTTTTACTTGATAAAGATTTTTACACTTTATAAGTTGAGAAAGATAGAATCTTGGATCAAAATAATGAGAAAATTGTGAAATTGGTGTTTGTTCAACAACTAGTTGATGATGAGTGTTGGCCTCAGCTATAGAGGGAGCTGAAGAATAACAAAGCTTTGCATATTTGGAAGGAAAAATCTTTGGGGTTATGGATTTGAACATTGGGAATTTGGCATCAATGGTTATTGTTTCTTGAAATTTAGTTCATATATAGAGTTGGACTTGAAAATAGCCATTGCTTATAAATATCAAGAATTTGGTTATACTTTGTGTGTTATATTTTGGGGTCATGAAACACAAGTCAAATCGAATCGACAAACCAAGTTAGGAAAAAAAGCGATTTGTGATTTTTGGCGGTTAAATTATCAACTCTTCAAGGAATATAAACACTTTCACAATACATAGAGAGCACCATTTTTTACTAAATAAATGTACCAAGAGTTATTCATTTACAGCCATTTTTCTAAATCCCAAGGTGGGATTTATTGTTTAAGACTGTATACCAATCAACCTACAATATATACTGCAGTTTGCAGTATTCACTCAGTATACAAAGGAAAATACCGATACAGATTAAGTGATCATATGCACGAGGGAACGATGAGACCAATCTGCTAATTGTTAATCAGTGAGAGAGGAGATCGTGGTATAAGTGATGGCTTTAGTTCTTTTACTTGGAAGGACTCCAATGAATTGTTCTCTCGAAATTCCTCTAGTAGAGTCTCCATTGGCATGGCTCGCAACGACTCAATTGTTCCCTTGCTTGGTACATCTGGTTCAGACCTAATTGGTGTTGTTCCAGTTGGCTCATAATCCTGAACATCAATCAGAAAAGTAATAAAAGTTCAGCACAAGTACACAGTACGCCTTTTCTTAACTAGAAAATGACAAGAGCTACGAATGGATTATTAGCTTAGTGTTTCTATTATTTAATAACGTCAACCAAACAGGTATTAGGTATATAGGGATTTATTTTTCTTATTCGGCCAACAGAACTGCACTACTTATGCAGAAAATGGTATATGACAGCATTGTCTTATCTTCTAACCAACAGCAAAAAGTCCTGAACTTTTTGAAAGTAGAGTAAGATTCTTGATCAACAACATACCATAAACTTCTGCTGAAATGTTTCAATGGCCTTCTGTTCAATGGAGGTAGACTGTGTGCAATGATCTTTCTTAAGTTCATCTAGGGTCTGTGAGTGTGCACTGGCAGTATCCAGAATGCCAGATATAGATCCTCTCTCTTCCCCTGACAAGCCTGGATAAGAATGAAACCAGGGGAAACATTACAAAACAGCACATAATAGTCGTCACCAAATCACGCCAACCATAAAAAAGACAACACTGTATAAGTTACTTTCCTGGAAAAATTACTACTTGGCAGCAGCACCCAAACCAAAATATGAACTAATCATGACAGACGAAACTAGATAATCTACAATGAAATGTGCTACATCATTTTACCATGTTAGAATTATTGCTTGTATGAGCACAATTTACTTCCAAAATGTCTAACTTATTGCCTATCTATAGAGAGTTTCTTTAGTATTGAACAGCATGCCTACCTTTTGTTCTTTTTTAAAAAAACTCAAAAGCGACAACCCAAAATCAGAACATACAAGACAAATTTTTGAAAACTTACCGTCAATAGATTTAATGATATCTTCACTATTCCTTTTCACAGCTTCTTCAGCAGCTTCCCTTGTGGAATCGAATTCAATAACATGTTGCTCATTGCTATCGCATATGTTCCTGTAACAGCAAAAAAAAAAAGGATGTCATAATGATGTTGGATGCAGTGCTAAAATTTCTCTTCAAAAAAAAGTAATAAGCTCATATTTGTTTTTCAAATACCAACACCATAGTCAATATATATTATATTTCTGCAGGCTCATGTCCTGTTGTTTGTCATAATACAAGTGTAACCACTCACAAATTCCCTAAGTGCTTCTAGATATAGGCAATTATCTTATATTCTCCCAAGTCCCAACAAATTTCAACTACTTGATGGTTCTCTTTCACCAGTACAAAATAATACATAACATCCATGAGAACACTCTCAATTCCCAGCTCCAGTGAAGTTGTCTCAATAAATAGGAAACACATTTCCCAAAATAGTTTCTTTAACTAACAGTGTTAATAGGCAAAAAAAAAGGAACTGAAAATTGTACAAAAACTTGGAAACCTCCCCAATCCCCATCAACAATTTAATTAGATGGTGGTAGGAATATTACACCTGTTGCTTATTTCTATTTATCTGTTTGCAAAGGAAGGCAGTTTTCTTGTCATAAATAAACGAAATAAAATGTTTAGACTAAGGAGTTGAATTCTTATACATTTACAAAACATCTGTCATTTATTAGAAGTAACCAATGTGTTACTTATCTGCTCTCTTCAGGCAGAATAAAATACCAAGTAACATCGAAAGTTCACCTGACAACTGAATGCATTGTTGAAACATGTTGATTGCACATGTCTTTTGCCAATTCATGAGTACTTTGCCACCGTTTCACAGTTGTTTCAGTTGTGCTTACACTGGATAGAAAAGCCAGACACAATTGCTTACGGAGAAAGTAGAAGCAAATATATTTAAAATGAATAGAGTAAAGGAGAAACAACTATTCGTTGAAAAAGGCCAACAAATTCAGATCAGAGTTGAGTTAACCAAATAACAACTACTGAAACATAGAAGAATTTTAAAATTACATATATAAGGTGCAAATTCAGATACTTACCACTTCTGCATGAGTAACTCCATTCGGCAATGTTTAGCAGCTGAGAAATCAGCATTTTCTTTGGTCTCACCTTCTGCTTGCGTATAAAAGTCCTGCCATTTTCTTTTTGTATCTGTTGTAATACCTTCCATAGAGGATACATGCCCATCCAAGAATGTCTTATTTCCAGAAACAGTTTCTCTAAGATCACCAAGCCTCGCACCAACCTGTCAGGTAGACTTTGAGAAAGGGAACAGAAGAAAGATCATATGTATATTACATATAAGATTGGAGATCTTAGAGTAAAAAACAAACCAGTTCTTTTTGGCGACGCATGTGATTGGAGACCAAGGAAGTCACCTCAGCAATAAGCTTTTCTGCATCTGATCTTGATTGCTCCTAAAGTAGACAAACACAGACATCAAAATTAGAGGAACAACAACATTGTTGTATCAGGTCTATAAGGCATACCTCATATGCCTTCTCAAATTCAGCAATAGACTTCGTTTGAATCTCATCAGCTGTTGTTGAATGTCTTTCAAGTCTTTTTGATTCTTCTAAAAGTTTGTCAAAAAATCCTTGTATGATCTCAGAGATATTTGTCAAATGCTCTGTACTGTCATTAAATCTCTACATGATTGGAAAAAAAACAATGATGAACATGAAAAGAATGAAAAATGCAGAACTATATCCTCAAATGAACTTTAACTACCAAATCTCTGGATGTAATAAGTGTTGATTATCAATCAAAATTTACAAGTAAAGTGCATAAGGAAACCTGACGAAGCTCTCTAGCAAAATTTGCCATTTCTCCTTGGTGGGTTGACAGAGTGTTCTGAAGTTCATCAAAAATTAAATTTGTTTCAACAGACTCTGCATCTAAAAACTGCAACAAGTAGAGGAAGAAAGAAAGATATTCAAATCACAAATACATCTATTATTTTACATGGACAGAAATCCAAATACATCAGAAGCTGAAAGCAAAACTTTCATGTCATACTTCTTTAGTGGAAATTGAATTAGAAGAAGCCAAAGTCGAAATTTCCTCCAGAGCAGCATTAGAAGTGGCTTTATGCAGCTTCACTACATTTTGCATAGCCTCAAAGTGAGATATGTACAAGGCCTTTGAAGAATTAATTTTATTCGTCAAGTCTAAGGCAGCCTACAAGAGAAGTTATGACATAGAAGGTTAAAAACAACTAGAGAGAACCAAAGAAAAGCACAGAAATCACTAGCAGAACAAGCGAAAAAAATAGAAGGGAAAAGCAGAAAATAAAACAGGAGAAGAGCCACTGGAATCCAGTAATAACCTTCTCATGTGATGCAAGAAAATTATGACAGATTTTCTCGACGTGGTGGAGGTGTTTATTTTGTCGAGACACAGATGTTGCCACAGTGCTGGAAAGACTACCAAGTTGCTTTGCAAGCTCAGTTTGATAGTTGTCTACCACTGACCGATTATCAGTACTCAGTTTATCCTCTCTAGCTGGAAAAAATAAAACCGATAGGATGAAATGAATAATCCTGACAAATCATGCAGCAGAAGTGATTAATTTACTTACCAATTTTTTGAAACAAGGAAGCATTCTCTTGAATTGATTTCTCTAAGTCAGCCCGTAAAACACATGCTTGGTGAGCCAGGGCATTTTCTGAAAATATCAGATTTCAAAGTTAATACTGAATGGGTAAGCACACTTCAAAATGAATGGTCAGATAGCTATACCAGCTTTTTTTTGTTCAGAGATGATAAAATCCCGCTCCTTGAGAGTGTATAGATTTTGTCTCAGCTGTTCCTCAGTGTAGGCTAGCAATTTGCTTGTTTGATTCAATTGTTTCTGCAAGAACCCTCAACCATAAGAACTTCCTAAAAGGTTGCAAAACACGACGAAGTAATAAAAGGCCGCTAATCACCTGTGTCGCATCAAGTTTACAAGTCAAATCTGAGCACTGTTGAACCTGACAATCATGTCTACTTTGTAACTCCTCGAGTTGCTGATTTATCACAGACAATAACAAAAGTTACTCATCAGTCATCACATAATAAGTCGAATATAAAAGAACTATTCAACTGCGAGGGTCAGTCAAGTACAGACCTTCTGTTGGTTTTCTATGCTAACGCCCATTTGTTCAATTTGATCTGACATTGCCTAAAAATAGAAGCAGTAAAAGATTCTATATCAGAAGACTCTTGCAATAAACAAACTGAATAAATCCTTATACAACAACGACAATATATCCAGTTAAATCCTAGATCACTCTAGGGAGGAGAGTACGTAGACCTTACACCTACCTCTTGGAGGTAGAGAGATTGTTTCCGAGTAAATTTGTAAAGTAAAATATAGAAATAAAGGGAACCGAGCTGTATAAGCAGATTAACCGTTGAATCTCATCAAGATAAGATTTGACGATAGAGAGCATACTAGACAGACAGAATATTTTGCTACTCATTCCTTGAAAAGTCAAAGGAAGGGAATAAAGAAAAGACAAAGCAAAAGTGCCTACTTTTCTCTCGCTCTCCTCCTGATAATATCGTTCTTTTGGTATATAAACACCATTCTTCTCACGAGCAGCATACACCTCTGGAAGAAAGCAGTTGAAACAAAGGGGAATCAGTAAAATGTTGCTCTGAAATTGTGGAAAGAAGCCTTTAAAATAACTCAATCTAATTATAAAGCAATGACCTCCTTTGAGCCGCTCAATTTCTCCATACAAATCTTTGATGAGGGTCGATTTCATCATTTTTTGATTCACCTACAGATTAGCATCAAAGGGAATAAGATATTGAAGCAAAGAAGAACTATAACAATTATTACAGTTCAATTTATTTTAATCTTAAGAATAGAGTGTATTAGATTATAGATAATGCATCAAGTCTTGCACACACAACAAATGTGATAAATTGTCAGAATTCAACTAAGAAGCCAAAGTGACTAGATTCACTACCAGTAACAAATTTGCTTTTAAAAATGTCAGCTAAGTTATTCATATTCCCCCAATGGCTCTTAGCTCTCTCTGGCTGGTATAAACACTTCCTGACAAACAACCTTAACAATAATCTATTAGCAGTTATAGCAGTAAATCTGAAACATTTTGCTGTCGGGAAATCAGCATGCTAAATAACTTGATTAACCAAACTCAATGCCTCTCCCCTCCAAAAGGAATATAGTCTAACCACCGTTGGTGCATGGTACTTCGAAACTTATACAAGCTTCAGTACTTGGTCCAGACAGCAATATGAAGGATGCTCACATGTCGCAGTATAAAACACTACAAAGATCATAGTTTGCATGCAAACAGAAGACGGAGAGCTGTTGTTATTTGAATACAAAGTGAAGTGAACATAAGACAAAAATTTCTATATTGAAAGAGTGAGAGAGCAGCATAAGGTGATTCTGCCGTGGAAATTATTTTGCTCTTTTCCAAATTTACCTCAGGCTTATTCCTTATGTTTTTTGCTCTGTGGGCATAGTCTAGTGTGCTCAGAGTCTCCTCAAGACAGTGCACAGCAGGTGACACTGTGGCAATGATACATGTTTTGGTTCTTCCTCCCAATGAATCACGTAGCAAACGTGTAAGTTTGCTATCCCTGGATTAGCATCATAAAAATGGCATAATAAGTATACAGATCAAAAGATGGCTAAAGAACCACCAAAAACCATAGATACCTGTAAGGAATATGCCCAAGATGCTCAACAAGGGCATTAATCACTCGTCCAAGTGTGAGTAGACTTTTGTTTATTTCTCCAGCTTCCCTTGCACGACCCTGGGAATTAAAATTGTGAAGTTTTTAAAAGAACAGAATGATTTCCTATTTCACTGTAAGCAATACAAAAGAAAGATAGAACAACGAGGTATGAAAGTACAACTACCTCTAAATGAGGGGAAAAAAGACAAAAAAACTAAGAGTGAGGCGCCTTACAGAAAGAAGAAAAATAAATCAATTGTATGTGTTTGATTAAAATTAAATGAGATCAAAAAAATCAATTTCTAATGAGTTGATAGATGGACGAGCATATGTGTTACCTCCCTAGCCCCAGAGCGAGAAATATTCTCTGAACCAGCCAAATCAACTAAATTCAACTTGCCACATTTTATTAGTTCTTCGCCTTCGGGGGTTGCTTCCTTGATGTGTATTGTGATGGAAAAAAGAGAATGTGACCGACTGAAACAAAACTATTACTTTTGTCATCTTGTACGCAAATGATAATATAATGACTATCAATATGAGCAAAAAAAGTATACCTTGATTGCTTATTGAGCAAGGTTTCTGCAGTCCGGCGTTTTGATGAACCCCTTTCAATTAAGGTGAATATCTCATTGGCACTTGTCACAATTTCTTCTTCAAGCCCTCTAACTAGAACTCCACCTTTCCCATCTTCCATGAGTGGCAATTGTTTCTTCTGTCTGTCTTCTAAAGCGACTTTACACAAATCCTCAGGGGCTAACAAGTCAGTGATTTCTTCATTATACAACTCTAAGAATGTAACTTTCACACTGTATTCTGCATTTTGACTCTCTAATGTATCAAAAATTTGCTTGACGGCTCTAGGTATAACACCTGCTCCTTGTGGAAGCTCTCCGTTAGGCCCACTCTGCAATGTCATGCAATCAAAAATAAGAAACTATGTGCTTAAGCAAGCTTTTAAAGTGAAAAAAATCTCAAAAGCCTGCTATATTCAGTACCTTGGACCTCTTGCATTCACCTTCCATAGTGTATGTCTTCCCGGTACCAGTTTGTCCATAAGCAAAAATCGTACAATTGAACCCCTCTAAAACTTCATTGACAATGGGGATAATTGCTTGATCATAGAGGTCCCTTTGTTGTGCAGAGGGGCCAAAAACCTGTACTTCAACAATAGAGCAAGCATAACAATATCTAAGTAATACTTTCTGAATTACATAAAAGTACCAAATTGATACATTTTAGCACTGTGAATGACATGACCTTTCATAACAATACCAAATTAATTTCCACACCCAACCATGAAAAAACAAAGTATCCTCTCTTTTTTCTGAAATGCCTTAATGAAGCAAAAACTAAACTTTCTTTCCTTTTCTGCAGCAAGATAGTAGCTCCGAACTAAACTAAAATGCTTAGTATATCAGTAACCACACTAAGTTCCTACTTTGAAGTTTATGTTCAATTTCTAAAAAACTAGTTATAGTCCATGTACTTAACCAGCTCAACAAAAACATTATAATAATCAATCAATCGAAACATTACCTTATCGAAAGTAAAAATTCTATCTATGTGTTTTCCAGCAATGTTCTGTGAAACAGCAACCTCTCTCTGAAACTCATTGCAAGTTACCACTTGCGGAGCATTACTCCGCAACTCATCATTACTAAACGGCCTGAAAATCAACCCATAAAACATCAAAACACCAAGAAAATCGAAAACCCAATTACCAAAAACCGTAAATTAAAAAACCCTAATCACAAATTTTTAAATTTTTTTTTTCACAAGTTACCTGCAACGAAGCAAAACCTGAACGTTTACACCTTTCTCCTTATTCGACATCTTCAATCGTTGAACACAGGGTGAACCTATGCTTCTATTAGGTGTACTTGACTGAGCCACTGTGTGTTTCAGGTATTTCTAAGCGTTTGACAGAAAAATGACGAACCGAACTTATTCTTCTCCGTTTGTAATGATATTTGTGCGAGCTACTGTGTGTTTTAGGTGTTTGTGCGTGTTTTTTTGTGGGTTTTCAGTGACTGATAGAGAGAGAGAGAGAGTGTAGCCGTTTGGGTTTTGGGAAGATCTGAAAATGGAAGCGGGAGGAAGAAGAAGATGAAATTTGAAATTTGAGAGAGGCGCGTGTGGGGATTGATCTGGCCGTTGATTTGCAGGGGATTTGATCGGACGGTGGAGATGAATTATGATTGTTTGAATTTTAGATTTTTGGCTAATTTTTCAAATTTTCAAGCTCTTAAATGGGCTTTTGGTTAAGCCCAATAATTGGATTAATATGGGTCCTTTGTACCTTTGCCTCTACTTGCTCTCATAACTAACAATTTTTTAAAAAAAAAAATTATAGTTTTTTTGATTATTTTATTTGCTTCGTGAGTATTACGTGTCCTACCTAGTTTAGGTTTTTATTACGTGTCTTCACTTCGGTTTTTGAAATTAACTTCCGTACCACGTTTACTTCACTAGATATATGTCTAACGCACTCAAATACGTGTATTTATGATATATGTTGGGTCAAATTAGATTTAAGTTGTTTTAAGATGCACTATAACCAAGTGTTATTCACGTGTAATTTAGAATACACTAACTCTCTGGCTTAAAATGTATTTGGTATCAAAAATACATGCATATAGTATATTTGATACATGCATCTGACTTGGAATCTTTTGTATTTCATAATGTATATGGTACCAAAGATAAATGTATCTAGTATTCTTGACACATGCAACTGTTTTAAAATATGAAGAAATAGTGTATTTATCTTGTTTGAAACTCAATGCTGTAAATATACTTTGATTCAATTGTACCCTATAACAAGCTATTGCTAATTTCGTCTCTCTCCCTGGTGGAATCTCCCTCGCCACTCTCGTTTGTGGCAGTCTCACTCGCCTCTCTCATATAAAATGTGTTTGTGTTTGTATAAAGCGAGAGAAAATTATATATATACATATATTTTCATTCCCCTCTCCCAGATCTCACTCACCAATCTCACTCACCACCTTCGTCTCTCCCGCTTATACAAACAGAAACGAAATGTATAAAATAATGTTTCTTTTTGTATAAAATGAGAAAAAATTGTATATACACATGCATGTACATTAATCTTCATTCTATATACTTATAATTATACAAAACAAATATTTTTCTGTCCAGTTTTCTTTCGTCTTTCTCTCTTTCTCGTTTTATACATACACAAATAATACAATTGACCTTTTTATATACAACTGTTTTCTTTTGTATATTTATAACGAATTATACAACTGTTTTTTTTTTTTGTATATGTATAGCGAATTATACAATCAATTTTTTTTTTGTATATTTATAGCAAAATATACATATTTATGTTTGTTATGGAGCGCAATTATACAAATTATAACTATAACATTAAAATATGATTTTTATGTTTACTACACGTGAAAGATACTCAATTATTAATTAGTAAGACAATATGTGATTATTTCAAACTATATAATAAATCAATATTTTATAAGAATTTTACGTAATTAGATAAATATTTTCATAAAATAATCCTAACGTGACGAGTAAGATGAGATATCCCACAAATATAACACGTAACTTTGTTTATTACTCCCTCCGTCCCATATTATAGGTCATATTTTTCATTTGCACTTGCATTAAGAAACAAGATAATTGTATCCCTATGCCCTTCTTTAATTAGTTGTAGATTTCTAAGGTTAGTCAAAGTAAATACATTTTCAAGATTAATTAATTAATCAATCATATATTTTATGCGTGAATTTTATAAAATGACATATATTGCAATCCAACTATTTTTAGAACGAGACGACTTATAATATAGAAAAGGGTAGTAATATTTTGTAGAGATGAAAAAATATCAAGTTTATTTAAGATTATTTATCACTCAAAAAACAATTCAAAATTGAAATCAAAACCCTAATTTATTTAGAATTTGTTATTTTTGGTATTTATTCAATTATTGTTTTTATTTCTCCTAATTCATATATGAATAGATTTTCTAGTCATAGTTTAATTTGGTTTGTTACTCTTATAAATAAACATATTTACAGAAATTGAAGTCACACATTCAACAACTTTTTTTACTCATAAACTCTCCGGCGACTGTGATTCAGATCTCCGGTGATCGATCCTTCTCTCCGGTGGACGTAGACGTAAACTTGGCAATGAGCGAGGTGAAGATTATCGAGTTTGAGGAAGGATGGGAATTTATGGAGAAGGGAATCACTAAGTTGAAGAAAATTTTACAAGAAGAAGAAGAAACTTGTTTCGATTCTGAAGAGTATATGATGCTCTATACAACAATATTCAACATGTGTACACAGAGTATGCCGCCGCCATATATTAATAATCACTCAAAACAGTTGTATGAAAACTACAAGCAAGTATTTGTAGAATACATCGATTCTACTGTACTGCCCTGTTTACGAGACAGACACGATGAGTTCCTATTGAAGGAGATTGTGAAACGATGGGCGAATCATAAAATTATGATTAGGTGGCTCTCGCGTTTCTTCCAATACCTGGAACGTTTTTTTATTAATGCAAAATCTCTACCTGGACTCAAGGAAGTTGGTTTGATGTGTTTTCGTGATCTGGTTTACGAGGAATTGAAAGTTAAAGCTAGAGATGTGGTTTTTGTGTTGATTGAACGAGAACGAGATGGGGAGAAGATTGACAGAAGTTTATTGAAGAGTGTGGTTGATATATTCGTTGCAATTGGGATTGGGAATATGGAGTGTTACGTGAATGATTTTGAATTTGCAATGCTTGAAGATACTGCAGGTTATTATTCTCGTAAAGCTTCAAGTTGGATTGTGGAAGATTCGTGTCCTGATTATATGTTGAATGCAGAGGAGTGTTTGAAGAAAGAGAAAGAAAGAGTATCGAATTATCTCCATGTTGTTAGTGAGACGAAACTTTTAGAGAAAGTGCGATATGAATTGTTGGTTGTATATACGAATCAGTTACTCGAGAAGGAGCATTCTGGAATCCGAGTATTGCTTAGAGATGATAAGGTAGATGATTTATCTCGAATGTATAAGCTATTCTACAAAATCGACAAGGGATTGGTACCTGTTTCAGCTATGTTTAAGCAGCACGTCGTTGCTGAAGGGATGTACTTAGTGCAACAGGCTGATGATACGACAAATAGACAGTCTGAAACTCCCTTCTTTGTTAGGAAGGTCATTGAGCTTTACGATAAGTATATGAGTTATGTTACGAGCTGTTTTGCTAATCACTCTCTGTTTCATAAGGCTCTCAAGGAGGCATTTGAGGTGTTTTGTAACAAGATTGTATCGGGTTGTTCAAGTGCAGAACTCCTTGCTTCGTATTGTGATAATATTCTTAAGAAAGGTGGAAGTGAAAAACTTAGTGATGATGCTATCGAGGAGACGTTGGATAAGGTGGTAAAGCTTCTCTCGTACATTAATGACAAAGACCTTTTTGGGGAGTTCTGCAGGAAGAAGCTTTCTCGTAGATTGCTCTTTGATAAAAGTGCTAATGATGAACACGAAAGGCTTATATTAACGAAGCTAAAGCAATATTGTGGTGGACAGTTTACATCAAAGATGGAGGGAATGGTAACAGACTTGACGTTAGCTAAGGAAAATCAGAACGATTTTCAAGAACATCTCAGCAACAACGCGAGTACTGGAATTGATTTAACTGTCACAGTACTTACAAGTGGGTTCTGGCCTAGTTATAAATCTTGTGATTTGAGTCTACCTGTCGAAATGGCTAAGTGTGTACAAGTCTTCAACGAATTCTATCAGACAAAAACGAAACACAGGAAACTGACATGGATTTATTCATTGGGTACGTGTAACGTCATTGGGAAGTTTGATTCAAAAACCATTGAATTGATTCTGGGAACCTATCAGGCTGCTGTTCTGTCATTGTTTAATTCGTCAGATAGATTGAGTTACTCGGAAATCAAAAGTCAGTTAAATTTGGCTGATGATGACTTGATCAGATTGCTTCAATCTCTTTCATGCGCTAAGTATAAAATTCTGATTAAGGATCCTAGCAATGCAACTGTTACATCATCTGATCATTTCGAGTTCAACTCCAAGTTCACTGACAGGATGAGACGGATTAGGGTACCGTTACCTCTTGTGGATGAAAGGAAAAAGGTGGTGGAGGATGTAGGCAAAGATAGACGTTATGCAATTGATGCATGTATAGTACGTATTATGAAGAGTCGAAAAGTTCTTCCTCATCAGCAACTAGTAGCAGAGTGTGTTGAGCAGTTGAGCTCAATGTTCAAGCCTGACTTAAAAGCAATCAAAAAGCAGATAGAAGATCTCATCACTAGAGAATACTTGGAAAGAGATGAAGAGAACCCAAATTTGTTCAAGTATTTAGCCTAAAACCAGTAATTTAGGATTTGTTATTTTTGATATTTATTTAATTGTTGTCTAGTTAGGATTTGTTTTGTCTTATTTCATATATGAATACATTTTTTAGTCTTTATCTGCTCCTTTCTTCATATTGTTATCAACTTGTATCTTTATTGATGTTTACATACATAAATATTTGATACCACATCTCTCATTTCCACAACTACATTACCTGTTACAATCGCGATGATTAGAGTCTAAAATGCAACAGAGTGGAAGTGCCATCCAGCCCTTTGTTATTGAAATAAGTTGTGAACTCCTTAATTGTTGTTTCCCTGTACTTCGGAGGGTTCTGTTCCGATATCAGCTCCTTTATAGGTCTATACAGCCTATGTGTTGTCATACAGTTCGTCATGAAGAAGCATGCCAACGATATTCTTGGACCAACTTTATTTGCCAGTACTCTATGATCAACACTTTTGAACTTGTCATTCGTTATAAGCTGAAAATATCATATGTTATAAGACAATAATGTTTTTAACAGTAGTCTAAATGTAACACTACTTGCCTGTAGAAGATCTCCTATATTGACCACGAGTGCTCCGGGAGTAGGGGGAACATCTACCCAATGGTTCTGATGTAAGACTTGAAGACCGCCTATGTTGTCTTGGAGAAGCACGGTGAGGAAGTCGTTGTCACCATGCTTACTGGTGCCTAGAGTGAGTTCAGGTTGTGGGCATGCTGGATAATATTGGCCTAAAGCAAGAAGCCCCTCTGCGCAACCCATATCCTTGAGGTGATTTGGTTCGAGGCCAAGAGCCTCGGACACCAGTTCAAATAGAGTTTCACCTAATTTCATCACTTGGTTCGTGTACTCGAGGAGAATATCTCTATCAAAAATGCACAATAAGCAAATCAAAACACAATACAATATTCAAACCTCTCTATAACAACGTTGTTTCTCTATAATACCTGCAGACAGAAGGGAGTTGTTCGGGTTTTGGAGGTATAGGAGCTATAGTGGCACGAAAAGTGTCCCTCCAGTTGGTTACCGGTGCTCTAAACAGATCAAAATTGCTGTTAAATGTGAACTCTTTTGTCAAGTCTCGCGTATACCACTGCTTCTTCACCTCAGTATCTTGCTCAAAGAACCTGGTAACACCGTCTTTCATTGCCCATAACATGACTAGGAATCCCATGATTGATCACTTGAAAGAAACCCCAACTCTCGGATGCATGACCAACTTCTTGGACTATGTTCTTTTGTTTGATCGGATCTTCCTTGATGCCATCAAGATCAATTATTGGAAACTCGATGAACTTGTTGTTGTTTTCACTCCTCGAATGTTCAATCATCGATGGCTGTACAAACATTCTTGGTACTTTGGTTATACCTGCATCGACTAGTCCCTTAACACCGGCTTTCGTCTTATCAAAGGCTTGTAGTTCAGCCATTCTTTCATACTTTGCTACATGTGTGTTGGTTTTCATCACTCCCATTTTTCTTATGCTTTTGTCTAAATCTGAGATGTTAAGTTAAATCTATCTCAGAGGTATTCAATGAATACCTTGTAAAAGTAAAAGATACATACATATATATATATCATTGGATTTTTTCCAAAATTAGATGTTTTTTAACTAACCTAATTATTAATTAAGTACTAAAAATTGCTAATGATTGAAGATTAGAACTGAGTTTAAAAATTATACTTCTGCTAGTTCATAATATTCCCTGTGATATCAATGAAATAATAATAATTTCAGTCTGTTTGTCCGATCTTAGTTAATGATTTTGGGCTAGCAGAACTATTTTCGAACATGTATGTTGAGTTGTTAATTGAATCACGAAGATTTATTGTCTAATCTTGTTGCATTTGTTTACTAATTAGGCATTATTAGATCTCTAACTAACGTCTAATTATTATAATTAAATTGCTAACTTTATAATATCAGTTGTATATTTAAAAATAAAGATTCTGCTAATTTTACAATTATGTTGATACTTAGATAGCTTGTTTTTACTTAACTGAGTTTAGACAAATCCAGACAGTTAATATAACATTTTAATATTAATAAAAATATATCATATGTTACATTATATATCATGTTGTGTCTGCCGGTGAACATTACATTTGCGTCTCTTTACTCTCATCAATTTGTGGAAGAAAGTGATCATTAATTGTTAGTAACTTACGTAACCAGCTCTCCAATTACGTAAGAAAGAATTCATCACTGATAAATAGCGATTGTCTTCCTTTGAATTTTGTGGACAAGGGATAGTATATATGAGAAAGAAGATAACATATAATTCTTATAATGAGTTTTAACTTTTTTGAACCAACAATATACTTCTTTTGACACTATAATGTAAAGGTGATGTACAAAGTGACTAATAAGCAAGTCTGAGAAAAAAACATTGCAAAACAGATACTAGTATTGGACTGTTAGGGGCAAGCTCAAGTGCACTTGGACTAATTCCACGAGATTATTTCGAATTCTTAACAGTCTAGCAGCAAGATCAGATACAAAATATTGTAATCAACATGCCTGTTCAAAGCTGTAAAAAGCACAAAACCTATTAAACAAAACGTGATCGTCCTAACCCAAGAAACTAAATCCAACAAAGAGTAATTATGTCATGTTCCGTTGTGAAAAAGAAGAAATGCAGGATGAGGGAACCTGCTAAATCCAACAGAGGTTGTTACTCCATAACCGCGACTCCTCCAACAGCTTTGATCTTTTCTATTATTTCATTAGCTTCCTCTTTGGTTACTCCTTGCTTAAGTATAGCAGGAACCTTTTCGACAAGGTCCTTGGCTTCCTTCAGACCTAGACTCGTGAAGGATCTAACCTCTTTGATCACCTTGATTTTTGCAGCTGCATCAAATTTCTCTAACTTCACGTCAAATGCTGTTTTCTCAACCTTCTTCTCCTCAGCCTTTGCCGGTCCACCACCTGCTCCTCCCATTGCACCCAAATCCATGCCTTCAACTGAAATTGGTTTCAAAGTAGGGTGCCTTAGTGTCTCCCTGAGTAAAGGACCAATTTGTCTACGTTCTTCTGGGGCTAAAGCAGCAATACGTTCAGCAAGCTGAACTATCTTGTCTGATGGTGGGGGTCTCGGGCCATATGGATCATAGGCAGCAGGATATTTGTACCTTATGGGCTTGACATTAGGATCTCTGGGAACAAAATCAGGTTGAAACGAACGAGACTGCAGAGGCCCTATAATTTCACGAAGAGCTGTACAGGTTTGGATGGGTCTTAACCGTGCGATGAGCTTCATGCTTAAGATATCACTTTCCAAGCAATGAATTGCAAATGATGTTAGCTTGATCAGAATTTCATACGCGTGTTGTGCTAATGCAAAAGAACTCGGATAATTTCCACTTCAACCACTTGGTAAAACTTGTGCTTTACACTCACTCCTGCCTTGAAAAGAAAATTCGACATTCAGTTCATACAATAGAAACGAAAAATACACTCCAATCACCCTATCTATCAATAGACACATACACATAAATTCCTCAAAAACTAAAACTTTCATTGGTTTTAGTTTACGAACGGACACTAATAAAAGTTCCTAAAATGAAGCTTTAATATTTGACTTTAGATTGACAAAATCATCAGTGTATTATAAACGCAACACAACGCACCAAAGATGGATAACAGGCCAGTGGTCATCTTCAATAATAACAAAGAAGGCAAATGTGACATTTTAATTTACAACGAAAAGAATTTACGAAAGATATACAGATAACAACTACGACAAAGAACGAATGATACTGAATTCAAATTAAACTTTTACATCATTTTTACGAGGAAAACTAGTTATTCATCTATCAAAGGAAGCACAGAAGTATCCTTTGATGCTATTGCAGCAGACTGCAAAGACGAAAACAATCAATTCCAGATAATGTACAAATTGCTAACACACAAGGGCAGCTCAACAGTGGCTTTAGACCCAAAAAATAACCCCAAATTCAGTTTCCAAAACATATCGAAGAAGCAGAAAAAAAGAAAAAAATTCCAGCAAGAAGCAGAGATTAAACGAAGAACCAAAAGCACAGCAGACAAATCGCTCTAACAGTCGCATAGGCCAAACTTATGATATTTTCCTCTGATTTTAAATTATCATTTCTACAGGTAGCCGAAGCACAGCGACGTGAATATCAACACAGAGATAAGAAAAATTGAATCTGAGGCTTTTCAAGCAGTACATAGATCCAATTCAAAAGTCACATTTCACCAAATCAAAAAATAAAAAGTAGCGTTTATGGCTCATGAACACTAACGAAAGGAAATTCGTGAATTGAAGATATAAATGAAGAGACTTACGACTTTAAATCCTCCGGAGAAAGAGATCGCCGCCGTGAGAGATTCCGGCGAGTGCAGTGTGGACTGGCCGAAGAAGAAATTTAGGGCTGGTAGAAAAAAATATGAGTCCGTTTAGGCCCATAAATTGGGTATTGGACTCATCGGCCCAATCCAACGAAAAAGTTAACACTTTTGACCATTGAGTTTGATTTTTAATTTTTGTCCTTTCGACTTTCGTGTGATTAACACCTTCTTCATCTAGGGAATCAGACTAACGATATTGATTTTGATACAACTTTTTAGAGTCAAAAGCTTAACATTAATGTCAATTTTATATTTTTAGACTAGGTTTATCAAGTCAGTGTCATGTTCGATCATGATTTTGATTCGAGTCACTCAATATCTCGTGAGTTTTGTCATGGAAAAATTGTACATAATAGCAAACATTTAGATTAAAATAAATTCTATAGCTACTGTTTGAAACATTTGCACTCCGTAGCAAATTTGCACAAATTTTTCCATTTGGTTCGGACCCGCTCATCAAGCGGAAGATTTATTTTTATTCAAATTCATTCCCTATCTTTCTCTCCCATTTTCTTTAGTTATACCTAAAATTTCTTCCAAATCAATTAGTTTTAATTATGTTAGCTATTTTTACTCTTCCAATTTCTTTCAATTTTTTCTAAAATCTCTTTTGTCTTTCTCTCTTCCTCATTTTATACAAATTCAAATTGCATATAATCGTTATATACACTTATAATTACACATACAATTCATCTTATACACTTCGTTTTATAAAATTCTCTGCCCAAGTCTCTTTCTCGTTTTATACACTTCATTTTATACAATTCGCTTTAATTGTATATGTATAGCGAATTATACATTTATATGTTTACTATGGAGTGCAATTATGTAAACTTTGTTATAGCATACAAATATGAATTTTATGTTTGCTATATGTGAAAGTTGCCCTTTTGCCATAGACAATATATTGACATTAGCCAATAATACTTTCCTTCAAAGAAGTATAACTTGTGTTATAACAATTTTTTTTTAAAAAAAAGAAATACAACCTATAAATAATAGGTTAAAATTGGCTATAGGGTGCAATCCCTAGATATAGGAATCATCATTAATTTTTGAATTAAATAATTTGAAATGACAAAAAAAAAATAGCCACTTTTGCCTATGTCTTTAACAAATAGCCACTATTATGAATTTCCATTTTTAATTAGTTACAACTGTTTTTGTAGTTGGTACAACCAAAAAAAATAGAAAAAAGGACAATTTTGAACAGATATTTGCTACATTGATTATTATTTTTCTAATTTGTACATGATGTATATTATCAGAAATTACTTTCATAAATTATAGAAATTCGAGAAAATTTCAGAAATAACAAATATAATAAGATTTTATATGTATATTTTAATAATTATGCTCCATAATTATAATTTTGTTTGCTATAAAAAATTCGATTGTATATTTCTACTCGTTTGTATATTTCCCTTGATAAATATTTTTTTTTCTATCAATAAAAGCAATTTGTATTTTCTCTACAACTTGACATAAAATTCTAAATGTGACAATGGGTGGTCCATAAGTCACAACTTGCATTGATTGGATTTATTGTTTGTTTATTTATTGCATTTTTCAAAGTCAACAATGGATGACTCACTAAGTTATGGCTACAAATTTGTAATCTTGTATTATCCATCTAATAATTAAAAACGAAAGTGATTTAGTAGTCAATAATCGAAAACCATAAAGTTTCAAGTTTAAAAATAGGTGATTTGTTCACGTATGTTTAATTATTGGTAAATAAAGATATTCAGTGTCTGTTCTGATGGACGCAAGCTGATCACTTTTGTAAAATGATAGAGTAATGTATCCTATTGATGAATAATAGAACAAGAGATACCAAGAAAATGGATACAAATGAATCAAAACATGATAGAAAAAGTGAGTTAAAAGCCTTTGATGACACAAAATCTGGTGTCAAAGGACTTGTTGATGCAGGAGTAAGTAAAGTCCCTCAGATATTCATTTCACCTCCAGATACATACTCAAATTCCAACACAGGACAGTTCATTTTTCCAGTTATAGACCTCCAAGATATCGATAGTCATGATCAAATCAATCGAAAAAAAGTCATTGAGAAAGTCCGCGATGCATCAGAGACATGGGGTTTCTTTCAAGTGATCAATCATGGCATTCCATGTGATGTTATGGAAGAAATGATACGAGGTGTTTGTAGTTTTCATGAACAAGATACTGATATCAAGAAACAATGGTATACGCGAGAGTTTACTAAAAGAGTAGTTTATAACAGTAACTTTGATTTGTATAATGCACCAGCAACTAATTGGAGGGATACTTTTTTCTGCATTATGGCTCCTAATCCTCCTAGTCCTGAAGAATTGCCTCCAATCTGTAGGTATGTCATTTATACGACACGTGGTCTAAAAGGGGTTCGATTGAATCCTCTTCGTTGAAAAAGTATATCGATGTGTATGAAACTCGTTGAATCCCCTTGACAGAAGACCAGTAGCTAAGCTGGCAATTCTGCTAAGGGTTGTTCAAGATTCTGTATATGTGGATAGCATAATTTTTCGACTGAGGGTGTTTAACTGACCGCCCTGACTACCACATAGCTACTCCGATCCCCTGCAGATATAAGTTCGAATCCTAGTTGTGACACACTATCATTTCTTGAATCCCCGTGTTAGAATTCCTGATTCCGATACTGATATTGTTTAGTGTTTTCTTTATGATGTGGTAAAAGGGATATCATTGTAAAATACTCTGAGGAAGTGAAGAAACTCGGGCGTTCTTTGTTTGAACTATTAGCAGAAGCACTTGGGCTCAATAGAAACTATCTGAATGACATGGATTGTGGTGAAGGACTTTCAGTTGTATGTCACTATTATCCAGCTTGTCCAGAACCAGAACTAACATTAGGTGCTAGTAAACATGCTGATGACGGATTCTTGACTTTGCTTCTTCAAGACCATATAGGGGGATTGCAAGTTCTTCATCGAAATCATTGGGTTGATGTCCCTCCTACCCCTGGTGCTCTTGTTGTAAATATCGCAGATCTTCTGCAGGTATGTCTGTACTGAAAATGAGTAGTGATCATTAAAATTCATGCAAGTCGAATATTGTAAATGAGTAGCTCGTTGGCTACACTTTGAGCTCGCGAATCACTCTCATGCTTGTAGCTATAGTAGGTGAGACCCCAATATCATTGAGGGCCTTGTCATATTCATATGATGTACATACATGATTTTAAGGTATATCGGAGCCTTGTCCCGACACCTATACAGTTCATGTCATATGTTAGAGGCTCCATAGACTAGTATGTACCGGTCATGTGTACACTTGAGTTACATTATACAGAATTAGTGGACTCATAGGGAGGGAATCACTATTTCGTAATATGCACTGATCTCTAATTTCACACACACACACGCGCGTATGTTGTGTGATTATGTCAAAAGAATTATGTTCAAATGAACCAACATCAAGTCGTTAGGTCCATCACTGGGACAACTTGTCCAGTGCATGAAACATTCCATGTTTATGCGAAGTTCAGGGAAGGGCCACACCTCAAGAGGGTGTAATGTAGGCAGCCTACCCTGACACAAACATGAGACGTCAAAACAACGATACAATGATTAATTTGAATTATCAGATATTACTACACTTGAAGGTTATTCATGCAGAGAAAACAAGTAGTAATGTTGTTTTGTCATGAAAATGTACAGTCAATATCAAATGACAAGTTTAAAAGCGTTGAACATCGTGTACTGGCAAATCGTGTTGGTCCAAGGATATCAATAGCATGCTTCTTCTCCACATTTTTTCTAGAAGCTACAAGACTTTATGGTCCTATTAAGGAGTTGTTATCAGAAGAAAATCCGTCAAAATACAGAGAAACAACAATTCAGGAATATGCTGCCTATTTTACTGCAAAGGGACTTGATGGGACTTCTGCTCTGCAACATTTTCGACTTTAAACTATATTTTCATTTGTCTCTTCATGCTGCTTATTCAAAGTAATATATGTCATATTGTAACACAAATTAGTATAGATAATCACTATTTATGTATTGTAATCTTCAAGTTACAATGAATCTCATAGTTACTTTCTTGGTTATTTTGAAATACCGATGATGTGTTTCCTCTTCCTCCATTGCTTCATGGACCAGAACTTACAAGTGGTTGTATTTGCCAGCTAATATTTAACAAATGACATTGTTATTGAGAGGTTTGATGACTGTATTATGTTTTTAGTTGCTTATTAGTTATTCTGCATCTGTCATAGCGATATTCGCCTTGAGTACACAAACCAAGTGATGGAATTAGGTGAAACTCTATTCGAACTACTGTCCGAGGCTATTGTCCTTGAACCCAAACCACCTTTAAAGAAATGTGTTGTACCAAGGGGCTTTTTGCTTTAGGTCACACAACCCGAAATTACTCCAGGCACCAGTAAAAATGCTGACAGCGACTTCCTCACCGTGCTTCTCCAAGACAACATAGGCGGTCTTCAAGTCTTACATCAGAACCATTGGTTAGATGTTCCCCTACTCCCAGAGCTCTCGTAATCATTATAGGAGATATGCTACAGGCAAGTAGTGTTACATTTAGCATATATACCTGTATCAGAAACATACTTGTCTCTTATTACTTATGTTATGTAGGTTGATATGCTTTTTACTCGAATCATTGTCAGCTTATATCAAATGACAAATTCATAAGTGTTGAACGTAGAGTACTAGCAAATAAGATTGGTCTAAGGGTATCAATGGCGTGCTTCTTCAGGACAGGCTTACTACCAATACAAAAACTATATGGACCTATCGAGGAGTTGATATCTGATCACAATCCTCCAAAGTACAGGGAAACAACTATTAAGGAGTACTCTTCTTTTGCTGCATTTTAGGCTTTAGACTAAACACAATTATTTATGTGAAACTATGTGTAATCTTAAAAGTATGCTGATTATGATGATACACTAAAAAATAAACTGATAGATTGTTTTCTCTTCTTTACTGTCATTTCCTCCGACTCGACAACTCATTCATTAGCCTTATCTTCAAAGTTGAAAGGAAAAAAATGATACTACTACTGTTCAAGATGATTTGACATGACTTTTGCTCAAGTAAATCCAAAGCAAGTTGAGTTGGCTGTCTATATGATACTGTCACTCCAGAATAAGTATATTCTGTAATGTGAGGTATCATCATGAAGTGACTAGTTATACAGTGGCGGTCAATTTATACCACGATCATCCACTTTTATCCGAGATTGAGACCAACAATGTTAGCAAGCTCACACAGGCGGAATAATGTCAGGGAAATGAAACAGATATCCAGCATGCTTTTTGAAATGAATAATCAGTATTGGTATCTTTCTATACTATAGCAATCATATCTGTTCAGTATTAAGAATCAACGGTAGATTATAATATCATATCTTGTGAGGAAGAAACACTGAAATTTAAAACGAAGACAGATCAAAGTTAAATCTATATTCTGAAGATATGCATGGATATTAGTACCAGTAATACCGATGATGCATGTACTCTTTCTCCATTGCCTTGTGAACCAGAAATTTGAACTGGTCTTCGTTTCCAGCTGACGACGATGATAGATTTGTCTTGAAGCTGAATAATCTTGACTTGTTAAAACTGTCAATTCTTAGTTGCATTATTTGTTGATTTAACTCTTACATTTTGACCAACACTTAGCCATGATGTGCAAATAAATTTGTATATATCTTAACATTTACAAGATATTCAATACATCTGAGCCATATTTTACTTCAAATATCAGCTAAGAAAAAAATGGAGTTGATCAACACAACTGAAGTCCAGGTTCCAAGTGAAGCAAAGTATGACAGGAAGGCTGAACTACAAGCTTTTGATGAGACGAAAGCCGGTGTTAAGGGACTAGTCGATACAGGTATCACTAAAGTACCAAGAATGTTTGTTCAACCATCAAGGATTGAAGATTCAACAATTCACAGCAACAAGAAGTTCAGTTTTCCAATAATTGATCTTGATGGTGTCAAGGAAGATTCGATCAAACGAAATAACATAGTCCAGGAAGTCAGTCAAGCATCCGAGACTTGGGGATTCTTTCAAGTGATCAATCATGGGATTCCTAGTCATCTTCTGGAGGAAATGAAAGACGGTGTTCTCAGTTTCTTCGAACAAGATACCGAGGAGAAGAAACAGTGGTATACGCGAGATTTGACAAAAGTGTTTACGTTTAACAGCAATTTCGACCTGTTTGGAGCACCAGTAACCAACTGGAGAGACACTTTTACTGCTAGCACAGCTCCTATACCTCCAAAACCTGAAGAATTACCTTCTGTTTGCAGGTATAATAAATTCTAATCTACAATCCTACCCTTCTATAACAACATTTATCTCGAATAGATTTTTCATGTTATGTTACGTTATATTATATGTTCTCTGTAACAATATTTTCAATAGCATTCATATTCAGACAAATGACGTTGTTATAGAGAGGTTTGACTGTATTGTACTTTTATTTGCTTATTCTGCATCTATGATAGGGATGTTCTCCTTGAGTACACAAACCAAGTGATGAAATTAGGTGATACTCTATTTGAAATACTGTCTGAAGCTATTGGCCTCGAACCAAATCACCTCAAGGATATGGGTTGTGCCGAGGGGCTTATGGCGTTAGGCCATTATTATCCAGCATGCCCACAGCCAGAACTAACTCTAGGCACCAGTAAGCATGCTGACAATGACTTCCTCACCGTGCTTCTCCAAGACAACATAGGCGGTCTTCAAGTATTACATCAGAATCATTGGGTAGATGTTCCTCCTACTCCTGGAGCTCTCGTTGTCAATATAGGAGATATTCTACAGGCAAGTAGTGTTACATTTAAACATATGCCTATATCAGAAACATACATTTCTTATCACTTATCATACTTTTGAACTCGATCATTTTCAGCTTATAACGAATGACAAGTTCAAAAGTGTTGATCATAGAGTACTGGCTAATAAGGTCGGTCCAAGGGTATCGTTGGCATGCTTCTTCATGACAAACTTTGTGCAAACACAAAGGTTGTATGGACCTATAAAGGAGCTGATATCGGAACAGAATCCTCCAAAGTACAGGGAAACGACGATTAAGGAGTTCACAACTCATTTCAATAACAAAGGGCTGGATGGCACTTCCACTCTGTTGCATTTTAGACTTTAGACTAAATTGTTCAAATAATGTTTTGTAATACTATATATGTCAAACTAAGTATGCTCATTATGTAACCATCAATAAATTCTACTCATAGTAAGTAATTTTCATGATTATGTTTAGATTCACTTCTTGTTATGTTCATTACTCATAGGGAGATGAAGAGCGATTTACATATGGTTTTCATCGACCTAGAAAAAGCTTATGCTAAAGGTGTACATATAGTTTACGTTAGACAATTAAGGATATGTATGATGGATCCCAAGAGGTGTCATGGTGTATGATGAAATAATGTTGATTGATGAGACATGCGGCATAATTAACGATATAGGTGGGAGGTTTGGAGACAGACCCTGGAGTTTAAAGGGTGTATAGGTTGAGTAGGACTAAGACAAAATATTTGGAGTGTACGTTCAAGTGATGTAACTCATTTGATGGATGTTGATGTAAGGATTGAAAACCCAAGTCATCTCGATGAAAGGACGTTTCAAGAATTTGTAGTCGATAATCCAAGGAAGTGGAGAGATTGATGATAACATTACAGATCGTCGATAGGTAAAATAATATGAATTGACTCATACATAAAAATAGAACACCAAGAGGAACTACAACTTATCTCATGCTTTAATATATAGGAATGTTAAAGCACCAAAGTTTTATTCAATACATAAAAATTACATAATTTAGGATAAGGATTACAATCACAAATTAAATTATTTAGTGTCATATATAGACACAATTTTGTGGCAATAATTCTTAAAATACTTTCTTTAGAGAATTATTGTCAATGCAATAGCTCTCACTGCAACTTGCCATACATTTTCCAAACTTGTCATTATTATCTACAAAATTAAAACATTCAGAAATTAGAGATTTTGAAGAAAAAAAAATTAGACATTATAATTGTAAAGATATAGCAAACCAGTCCAATCACCAATCAATGAGAAACTTTTACCTATTCTAACATTCCCTTTCACGTTCATGCCCGACTGGAGCGTGAACATTCATTTCTGCATTTACAGGTCCTTTTTAGGAATTATGCAAATTTTTCGACTTTTCGTGAGTATTCACCCATGAATCATGAAATAATAGTGCCCTCATGGAGGTTCGAACTTTCAACGCACTCATTGAGATTTGCGACCTTCGCATTGTTTGTTGGGTGGCAAATGTAATATATGTATTAAATATGTTATACTTATACTTATATATATATATATATATAAAGTTTTAATCGAGATCACCGGGTATTGTGGTACCCCCACCCGAACAACTAGATTCGTCCCTGATTGAGAGGATAGCATATAAGTAGTTGAAAGAATGAAGAGAAACAAATTTGCTTATTTTTATTTTATTTATGAAGCAGAGAAGGAAGATAAATAAATTTATTTGAAAAAGAGGATCGTATACATAAAAAAAATAATGAGTAGCTCTTAAATATCTTGTGAACTTAGTTGAGATATACGTATATAACCTAACTCATACACTATAGTTATCGAGTAAATCATACATAAAAAGTAAAATACAAAATTTTCCTTTTTTTTTTAATTATTTAAAAGGTGATAAATTAAGAAAATATAAATGTCCACCAGAATAGATAGCCAAGTCAACCTATTATTGTACAATAGTGTAAGCAAGAAAGATATTAATTAAGGCATGACTTAATAACTACGTTTACTAAAGTATTTTTCATACAAGAAGAAAAGTTTTTTATTATCTTATGATTTGCTACTTAAGATCACTCAAATATATTATTGCATGGGCGAATCTATGTATATACGTAAGAATATATAAGTATTTGTCAATTTCAAAATAAAATCATATAAATATATGTATATCAAACTTATCAGCATATCTATCTTAAACACTTGATGATCATGTCATCAAAATTCGATCCCAAATAGAACCTCATTTTTTCATATCACAAAAAATATATTTATGTTGACCGTTAATTGATGATATAAAATCATTTCATTTTTTTAAAAGAAAATAAATCAATTTTGACATCATCATATCCCCAATGCTTTGGTTGGTAAATGAGTCCAAAGTTTATAGTTGTCATGCGCTCCGATAGATAAATGAATTTAAAACGGAAAAAAAGACAAATATATTCTTAAACTATTTTAAATGATATGTGAATATTCTTCGTTATATTTTTAGGATATAGGTGCCCCTGTTGTCAAAATATTAGAGTATATATGCCCTTTACTCTAACGGAAGATCAAATAGAGACACGTGACACAATCTTATCTGTTGATAAATGTCGGATCAGTGAATAAGATTATGATACGTGTATATCCATTAGTATAAAATATATATATATATGTGTGTTTTTGGACGACAGAAACACTAATGTCTCAAAAGTATGACGAATGATATTTATATTATTTATGATAATTCATAATATATTTATCCTTTTTTTTCATTTAAATAATCTTGAGATAATTTAATCTGCAAATTAAATCACGTGACATGAAAAAAAAAGAGTAATCAAACTTTTCTTAATCATTAATTTTATCACTAAAAAAATATGTATAAACAAGTGGTTAGGCTTCATTTGTCCTCTTTATAGTACTTTTCATTCCCATTTAGCTAATCTCTGAGTCATGGCTGAGCAAGGAAGCGCCGCCGCAGCTCCGTCGTCTGAGTTGAAAAGTCGGCCGGCCGGAAGCACCGAGCACAGCTGGTGCAAGGCGGTTCTCGGTGGCACAGGTATAACAGTCTTAGCTCTACTCTTATCAAAACCACCAGACATTTCACTTCTCCAAAATGCCCTTCACAAACTCCAAAATTCCAATCCTATCCTCAAATCTCAACTCCATTACGAATCAAGCACAAATTCCTACTCTTACATC
This sequence comes from Solanum habrochaites, assembly GCA_027704765.1. Classification (NCBI taxonomy): domain Eukaryota; kingdom Viridiplantae; phylum Streptophyta; class Magnoliopsida; order Solanales; family Solanaceae; genus Solanum; species Solanum habrochaites. Next base: position 2,829,561 of record JAKWJA010002497.1, on the reverse strand, counting down.
ATTCCCTCCACTTCTCGTCTTCAAATCCAGCCGTTCGATCTCTCATCAACGGTTCAGATTCTCCGACGCCTCAAAACCTCCGATCTCACCTCCGTTTCCGATTTTCATCTCATCCTCGAACACGAAATCAACCACAACTCATGGATAAACACCGGCACTTCATCAGATTCCGACACGGATATTTTCTTCGCGAGCATTTATCAATTAGAAGACGAAAAATCGGTGTTCGCTTTAAGGATTCATACATCGGTGTGTGATCGGGCGGCGGCATTGGCGGTGCTGAAGAAGTTATTGAAGCTGGTGAGTTGTGAGAAGGAAGATGAAGAAGGGACAGAATTGGAAATATTGAAAAAGATGGAGGTTGGTTTGGGGATTGAAGAGTATATTCCAGATGGTAAAGCGAGTAAACCATTTTGGGCGCGTGGGATTGATATGGTGGGGTATGGTTTGAATTCATTGAGATTTTGTAATTTGAAGTTTATGGATTCGGAATCAACGAGAGGATCACAAGTTGTGAAATTGCAGTTGAATAAAGAAGAGACTGATCACATTCTTGACGTAAGTTTTTTCATATCTCGACTAATTTTATTTTACTTATAATTTTATTCATCAAAATTTAGTTAGATGAGAAGAAATCATATACTCACTCGTTAAGTCCTTGATAGTTTGTTTTTTTTCCTTTTTTTGATAACTCATTAATTTTAATTTTTTTACGCTTATTTCTTTTTTTTTTATAATAGTAGAATATTATATTAGCTTGTGTATATATCGACTAATTTTATGTTTATTAAGGCTTGAGTAGATAAGAAGAGATCACATATTTTTTCGTTTTAATTTGTTTGTTTTAATGTCTTTTTAGTTGTTTCAAATAAGAACGACTTTTTCTTCTTTTTTCGGTTGACCTCTCATTAATTTTATTTTTTCATCTGATATATTTACTCACAAGATTAAAAGTTATTTTAATATAGTTTATGTATCTTTAGTTTAAGATGGTAGGAGTCAATTTTTTTAAAACTATATTTTAAATTATAATCAAATAAATAAATTGAAACGGGAGTAGTGTTTTTCTTTAGCTTCCTTAATTAAGATCAAGATAGTGATATTCCTTTTTCTCTTTCAATAAATTTAATTGTCAGTGTGTTAAATATATATTTGATAATTGATAGAGACAAACACTAATGTTTTACAAACTTAAAGAATTTAAAACTTTTAAAATACTATATTTAAGGAAGTATGTTAAACCTATCTAAATTAAAAGGATTATTTTTGTCATTTTCTCGATGTATGGTGTATTGTTTTTAGGGAAAATTGTATATAATAGCAAACTAATAACCTAAATTAAATGGAATAGCTAGGGTTTGATTTAATTGTGCTCCATAGCAAACGTTGGCAAAAATTTGCCAGGCGTCTCTCTCCCAGAAGTCTCGCTCGCCACTCTCCCATTCTCGCCTCTCTCGTTTTATACATAGAAGTGTATAATTTCTGTTTCTGTTTTGTATAAAGCGAGAGAAAATTGTATATAAACATGCAAAAATGTATATCTTCGTGTTATACACTTAATTATATAATTTACAAACATTTTACTTCAAATATTGCAGAGAAAAAGGCCAAAGAATTATACTATTGTGAATTATATAATTGCAGTGAAATACAATTTTTTTTAGCTTTATACAACAGAAGTGTATATATTGTGTTTCTGTTTTTGTATAAAACGAGAAAAACATATATCTTCTTGCTATACACTTATAATTATGCAGTATACATACATTTTAATTCGATTCAACTGTATGCAAAGCTAATTATACAATTGCAGCGAAATAGGCCAGCGAATTATACAATTTAGGCCAGCGAATTATACACTTGTATATGTATAGCGAATTATACAGTTTTTATGTTTGCTATGGAGCACAATTATGCAAAGTTTGTTATAGCATACAAATATGATTTTTTTATTTGCTATATGTGAAAGTTGATCATATATTTTTCTCACTTTATCATAATTAATTATAATTTCGTTAGTATTATTTGATAATGTATATTTTTCTCACTTAATCATAAATTAATTATAATATCCTTAGTGGTATATTAAAAATATGAAAATAGATATTATGGTTTAAATTTAAGTGGAGACAATACATTAGATGATTCAAATTTCTTTATCTAGTATTGAAATTGAGTTGGCAGAAAGTACCGAAAGTCGGCCGCCCGCCCTATCACCCCGTGTCTCAACCAACTTTTTTCTTGTCTCCAAATCTCTCTTTTTGACTTTCGGTGCCTAAGTTTTGATCGATAAAGTTATCTGGCATTTACGTAGATGTCAAATAGCAGGTATCTAATTGATAACGTTTGCAAACTGAGTTGAACATCATCGTCATACAAAAATAGATTCTAACTGTCATTTTCAAATTGTCAAGTTAGGTTAACATCTTATTTTCATTTTCTTTAGAAATTAGGCAAAGCTACTCTATGAAAACTTGCTTGGCCCAATTTTCTTGTTAGGTTAGTCTCATTTATGGCCCTCATTGAATGCAGATGTACTATTCTCTTCACATGATGTCCAACTTTAATCACATTTGAATTGTGAATTGGCCTATTTGCATGCTACATCTTTCACATGACTAGAATCTGGCCTGATTGTGAGTAATGGTATTACCTAATTTTTCTAAAAATAACTCGTGGTGTTCGGGTCGACTAGTGGTTACCTCAGTACTTTCCATCTGCATGTGTATCAAATAACACTGTTCACCGAGAATGGTATAAACTAATACCGTTAAATCAAAAGATCCAATTCGGCTCAACTAAGATCAGGTTTATAGCCTGATTAATGGTTTAAATTTTATACATCGACAGTGCAAGATCACATTATTTAGAAGTTAGTTGTATGTAACTGCCTGTGATAAGTGTGTGCGACACTACAAAAATGTTGTTCGCCAATGTCAAATCTTCCAAAATTACATTACTTTATCCAACATGCACCTGAAAAACATTTTTGAAGAGTCTGAGCAACAAGTTACGACTCCCTATCTAAATGTACATTGTTTGTACTTTAGAGCATTAGAGGTAAGTAACAAAATCTGAATTTTGGCAGGGCTGTAAAACGAGAGGTATAAAACTGTGTGGACTATTGGCTGCTGCTGGATTAATTGCAGCTCATTCCTCAAAAGGCCTAAAGGAGAATCAATGGGAGAAGTATGCAATTGTAACCCTTATTAACTGCCGTTCAATTCTTGATCCAGTGCTTAGCCCTGATTTTCCAGGTTCGTTAATGCATTCATGGTAAAAACTTACTTGTATCGGGTCTTTATATTTCTTGTACCTAGGCCTCCACTCTTGACACCCATCTAACCCCATTGGTTACTACTGTCTACTGGTATCAGATCTTTTTTTTCTTCTTTTTGGACCCAAGTTAGTCATAAATGGTACCGCTACTGATGTTCTACCAGTTGGTCAAGGCTAGTACACTCTTGGGTCCAGGTAACTACTCCCAATTGATCAAGGCTAGCACACATGACACACTCTAGAACCCCCTCTTTGATTTTCGGGCTCAAGCGTTGCTTTGATAGTAATTGTTATAGACTAAATAGAAAACCTCAGCCTATTAAGTAAGGGAGGGAGAACCTGTCAATCTATAAACTCATACCTACACTCAATCAGGAGTCAAGTATTGGTATGCAAGGATTCCTTTTAAGGTAAATAATAGAGTTGCTATATGTGACTTGCAAGTTCATTGCACATAATCTATGTACTTGGAAAAGCTCAAATTACCCTTAGTCTGCTGGAAACATCCTATTAGCCCTTTTAACTTGAGCACACCATACTTCAGTAGTCAGTACCATGTGATTGTTCTTACATTTGATGCAACTCTCACTTCTGTTCAGCTTTTTCTTTTCATTTCTATTGTTGTATCTTATCAGCCTTTCTCGAGTCTTAAAACTCCGACTTGTAAACTCAAAACTGGTTTGAAATGCCCATTTTGAGCTGGTTCAGGCTGATTGTTCCCGCTTATCTAGATTTCACTAATTGTCAGCTTCTGTTATTTTGGTCATTTCGATTACTGCATCGTGATGTTTACTGAACAGAGCATATTAAAATGATCTAAATCGTGCAGGCTTTTATCATTCTGCCATCCTCAACACGCATGACGTTAAGGGGGGAGATGACTTATGGGAGCTAGCAAAGAGAAGTTACACATCTTTTATCAACGCCAAGAACAATAACAAGCATTTCACAGACATGGGAGACCTGAATTTCCTCATGTGCAGGGCCATTGATAATCCCGGCTTAACTCCATCCTCTTCACTTAGAACTTCTCTGATCTCCGTGTTTGAAGACACTGTGATCGATACCTCCAGCACAATGCATCAAGAAATCGGCTTAGAAGACTTCATCGGGTGTGCATCCGTGCATGGGGTAGGCCCTTCTATTGCCATATTCGACACAATTAGGGACGGACATTTGGATTGTGCATGTGTTTATCCCTTCCCCTTGCATACTAGAGAACAAATACAGGAGCTCATTGGTGAAATGAAAAAAATCCTTATTGACTGCTAGTATATTACTAAAACAAACACTATGTTTTCCCACTCATCATGTTCAATGAAAATGCAGTAAGTTGTTTGTTTTTGACATCAAAAGTTTCAAGTTCTTGTTCTTTTTCTGCTTGTTTTAAAAATGCTGAGCTTATCAACTCCAAGTGTGTGAGCCGTTGACGATGTAAACGAAATTTTACATCGTGTCAAAATTTAACTGATTATAGCACGTTACTCTTCTATTCTCCAGGTGAACTTAATGTGATTGATATATTGACAGTGCAGATAACATAAACTCTTTCGAAAATTACAAAATTAAATAAATTCCATGAGTCATTTGTGGCTCTAATTTATCACCTAACTACTAAAAATGCTGCTAACTTCAACCAACATGCAGCCAATTAGTACTTTTTTGGTTTTGTTTTTTTGGTAAATGTGGTTACCACTATGTTCAGTATCTAATTTTTGACCATGTCAAAATTAAATAATTGTATAACATGCATGCACCTCTTGATGATAATCAAACTACCAATAATCCATTTTGACTAATTAGAAACCCTTTTGACTTTGATAACTATGACTAACTACATTCCATTTCTAATGGAAAATGTTTGAACTCTCTTATTTCGGTCTTTAGAAAAATTATAACTAGTCAGGAATTGTATATGAAAAGAAATGTAGTTAGTAATAATTGCGCAAAAGGTAACGGGATGTCTGGGGCTTAGGATAAAGAGCGTCTGAAATCTCTTCTCTATCGAATCTAAAGAAAGTCTTTCGCCCATGTGAAATGACAAGAAAAACAAGATGAGGAGTGAGATTAAAACGATAGAAACGTACATCCTTAGTTTGTTTAAGTAAATGTTAGCTTACATAACTATCTTTTTTTTATCTGACTTTGACTTTGAGACTGACTGTTTGAACGTGCTCATGAGATGAACATTCTCAAAGTGGTCTTTAACGAATTTGAAAGGGCAAAAAGTAAATAATTAACAACTACATTTCTCTTTCAATTGATCTTGTCACTTAAAATTTTACAATTTAGCTAGTTGACATTAATTTAAAGAGAAATATAAACAACAAGATTTACTTCTCTCAATTGATATTTCTCCTCATGGGAAAAAAAATACAAAAGGAAGCTTAATTACCTATGATATTAAAGGTGTAATAATTTACACTATCTCTTTGGTACAAAAGCAACTAAGACTTTAAATTGTAAATTACCTCCTTAAGATATGATTTAATCCTTTAAAATCTATTTCACCAAATGCTATTTTTTCACCCTAGTTAGAAAAGTAATTGATTCCAACTTGTTCGAGACTGAAACGTTGTACGTAGTTGTGAATCAAAGCCATAATATATAAGACCTTGAATAATATCGACCTAATTATAGAAATTCCTCAACCAAGCCACCAAAATCAAACTTCCCATTGCAACACTCCACAGCATTGACCACTTCTTGAAATGCAACAACACTACATGGAACCACAAGTCCATTTGTTTGCTCAAAACCAAACTCATTATATGTCTTCTCCAACAAAATCTTGAACAATGGATGTGAGAGATAGCTCGTTGGCACCGCGAATCGTTCCCTTTCTTCCCCTACATACACTGCAAATGTTCCCATCTTTTTTGATGATTTAGCACTTGTTAAACTAACCCCTTGATAATCTTGATCTTGATCATCATGATCTTGATCATGATCATCCTTAACAAGTAAATATTCAAGATGTTGGGATTGATCATGGCTATAAATAGAATTAGCACTTAGTGATCTAATAACCTTAGCCTTTTTGGCTAATTTCTTCATTGAACCAAACTTCTTGCCTAGCATTTTTTGTGTACAAGAAAATGAGAAAGAGGATAATTTCTTGAATATTTTTGCAATGTAAATTGGCTTTTTGTAGTGTGGAGAAATTATCAAAAAAGGGCCAACTTTTGACTTCTAAAAAATTGGAAGAGTGAGTGGCTATATGATTGTGGTGGTTTAATTTATTTGTCCTTAAATTGTTGTCTCTATATATGCACTTTTGACTTATCAATAATAGCAATTAGTGCATATCAAACTTATATATAGCCTATATAGATCAAGGAAGAAATAGTCAGAATTTGAATTTTATGTGTTTGTACTTAAACTCTTATCACATTCTATTAACTAAAAACTAAAAACATCTCGATGGAAGTATCGAAATTATGTCCAATTATATCATTAACGTAAAGAATTATTCTCTATATTCCAATTTATGCGACACATTTCGAATTTTTGACTGTAAATTTTTCATATACCTTATAAATATTTTGAATTGTCAATTATTTGACTTGTAGTACTCTTTTTATGTAGTTTACAAATATATAAATTTTATTTCAAAAAAAAAATGAAGATTTCATGTGCAAATTTTAATTGTTTGACTCTCGGAAAACGAAATATGTTACGTCTATTTTATACTAATATCACTTTTTTAAAAATTATTATACCTTAATTAATTAGGTAAATAGATGGTAGAGATATAGAGTTGGTTCTATCAAATAGTAATAATTACAAACATTTATGAAATTTTAAAAAGAAAAAAAAATATTACTTTATTAAAAATAGAATAGTAATAACTCATGTTATATTTTAGCCATTAATCCATTACTTAAAGTGGTATACTGGATTAGTTACAACCAATATATTCCTTTATAACCATTTTAACCATTACATAATTGAATAATCAAGAATAATTTTAACTTAATTAACTCTAAATCAACTAGCAAAAAATTGACTAATCACCAACCCTTTAATATATTAGACGGCTGAAAATGGTGGGTACCCATGAAATTAAAAAAGTTAAAAGGATTATAAAATAAAGTATGTATTATAAATTATAATAATTAGACAGTTGGAATATTTATCAGTTTATGTGATTAAAAATTAGTCAAAATTATATAAAAAAAAATTATATAAAAACAAAAAAGAATGAAGAGAGTTGAAGAGTGGAGGACACATTTTTATTATTAAAATTAAAAGATAAGAAAAAAAAAAGAATTTTTGGAAAAATAAGTAAACAAGGACGGCACTAATTGCCAATTGTCAAAGTAAATGGTTGAAATGAAAAGGAATATTTGCTTCCAAAAGGACAAATTTTTTCCGATCGATCGATTCAATGATTGTTATTTTTATTTATAGTTACAATATTTTTATTAAAGTTGAATAAATTTAATTCTGCGACTCCTATTCTCTCTTTCTATCTATATTTTCCGTCCGAAGGAGCAAATTATGGAAAAGTTGAGTTTATTATTGGGCTAGTTATTCAGAGCCAGTAACTTAAAATCAAAAATGAAATGGAATTCAAATTGGTCGGGGAAAGAAACCCCGCTAGTCGGAGTAAGAAAAATATGTTTGAAAGGTGCATAGCGATAAAGTGTATTGGATTCTGATTATTTCAAACGTATATCGCAAAGATTAAGAGAAAATTCATCCTAATATAAAACTTCTCATACAGAAACTAGAATTCGAGATCTACAGTAAAAGAATAGGAATAAGTTTAATGTTACGGATTTTTTTTCTGTCTTTCTATCTATACTTTCCATCTGAAGAAGCAAGTTATGGAATAATTAAGTTTATTGTTGGACTAGTTATTCAGAGCCAGTATCTTAAAATCAAAAATGATTTGGAATTCAAATTGATCGGGGAAAGAAACCGCGCTAGTTGAAGTAAGAAAAATATGTTTGAAAGGTGCATAACGATAAAGTGTATTGGATTCTGATTATTTCAAACGTATATTGCAAGGATTAAGAGGAAGTTCATCCTAATATAAAACTTCTCATACAGAAACTAGAATTCGAAATCTACTATATAAAAAAAAATATAGAAAAATCATGTTTATCCATCATAATCCATATTGGTAGGACATAATCTTTTGCCCCAAAATATATATATAAAAGTAGATAATCTTTTAAACATTGTGTTTAAAGTCTCCTATAGAAGTTTTTCATTTCTAAATTGTAATATTTCAGTATTATTTAAAACGTTGAATTTTAAAGTCTCCAATAAAAGTTTTCCACTTTTAAATTGTAATATTTTAATATTATTTAAAATGTTATGTTTTAAAGTCTCCAATAATTCACAATTATAAAAAGGAAAATAGTTGACTTACTAGTGTTTAATTGCCTAACAATGATATCATAATTTGGACAAATTGAATCATATTCAAAGGAGAGGAAAAAAAAAAGACAAAATTCTATTAGAAGATTCCAATAAAGCATGTCTCTTTCATAAAATTCCGTCTTCCGTTTATTTTTACTCGTCATATATTTTTTTCTTTGATTTTTACGTTTAGTCGCTATTTTTGACAAATTAAAGAAGTACAATTTTTTTCTATTATATCCTTAATTTATTTATATTGAATTAATGTCTTTAAAAATGTAGTGAATAAATATGTTTGAGGTCCTATTAATTAATAGGAATAAAATAATAAATTCACTATATTAATCGTTATTTTATTAATAGATATATTAAATCTAAATTTGACAAGTAAATTCGAATGGAGGGATCACACTCAACTTATCATAATTCATATTCTACAATGAAATTTTCTAAACTGATTAATCTAAATTCATTCCAAGTGAAAGACATGGTAAGAAAGCTGATAAAGTGTAATTCGAATTTCTAATTAAGAATAAAGGAACTATAATTATCTCATCACCCTTCGATTGTTTCTGGATTTGTTACGAAAGAATAAGTGAAATGTTTATCTAAAAAATTATACTTGTCGTAACAAATCGAGTTTCATATTTTTTTTTCTTCACTCGTTCGATATTCATTTTGGAACGTGTCTGACTTATTCAAATTTGTGCCCTAAAAATCTGACCTCGATAGTAAAATCTTTCTTATCAAAGATCACTTTGTTCTCATGATTCAAATCTGAAACTTCTAATTAAACAAGTCTTGAGAGTATTGTGAAGTCAATTTTTTATTTATCTCACCTCAATAATAAAATCTTTTTTTATAATAAAAAAAAGACTTTATCGTAACAAATCGAGTTTCATACTTTTTTTTTCTTCACTCGTTCGATATTCATTTTGGAACGTGTCTGACTTATTCAAATTTGTGCCCTAAAAATCTGACCTCGATAGTAAAATATTTCTTATCAAAGATCACTTTATTCTCATGATTCAAATCTGAAACTTCTAATTAAACAAGACTTGAGAATATTGTGAAGTCAACTTTTTATTTATCTCACCTTAATAATAAAATCTTTTTTTTTATAATCAAAAACGACTTTATTCTTAAGATTCAAATCGTAAACGTCTAAATAAACAATTTCATAGTAAGTCTGGAAAATATTGTCAAAGTCAACTTTTTATTTAAAGTAATTCTTATTTTTCTTAGGTTTAAGTCTTGAGAGTGTTGTCAAAGTCAACTTTTTATTTCAAGTAAATGACCTTTTTTCACAAGTTAATCTATCACAAGTCCTTAATTAATACTCGTTATGTCTCAATTTATATTACACTTTACATTTTTTAATAGTTAAACAATTTAAGTTTGACTGAAAATTTGCGCATGGAATCTTCAATTTTTCTCAAATAAAATTTATATATTTAAAAACTACGTAAACAATATTATAAGTCATATTTATTGACAATTCAAAATATTTAAAATATATATGAAAAATTTTACGATCAAAGATAGACTTATTTAAATTTTGAAATCCAGAAAATGTCACATAAATCAAGACGGGAGAACTAATTTAGTTTGGGATTTTAACAGGAAAATAGGTAAAGTGGGCTGTTAAATTGGGCTAGTGGGCCTAATAAAATTGCTTGGGCCTAAATTAAGTCTTATCCAATTCATTTAAATTTTTGTTTTATATGTAATTTAATTTTTTATATTATATATATATATATATATCTATATATATATATATATATATATATATATATATATATATTAAATTTAACTTAAGGTGCTATTTTTTCAAAATTATTGTTATATATAAAAGTGATAGATTATATTTTTTCATATATGTAAATTCTATTTTTATAATGGGAAACTTACATAAATATACTATCATAAAAAAATATTTACCATACAATTATAACTTCGACTTCAATAGAGTATTAGGGGTAATTTCTTGGATTATCACCACGAGTCATGAAATAGGTTAACTTTTAATTGAAAATTAATCATTTTTAATGTAAAAGATAAATCTAAATAAAACGTCAAAGATCAAGGCGTAAAACAAATGAAAAATCTACAAAAGTTCAAAACTTACATATATGTCAAATTCTAACATTGATTTTAGTCTAATTAAGTAGGTAAACACATGCTTATCACTAATGTATCTCTAACTACGACTAATATTTATTCTCCATATCTAAATCTTAGTAATTAGTTCACTTGTGTTTTTGTTATATATGATTAGTTTGACTGAACGTAATATTTAAAATATAATTTTAATTTATATATAGTATATTGCGTATGACAAAAAATAAATAAAAGAACTAGTCTAAAAAGAAATAAAAATGACAAAAATGACCCTAATATTATATAACTTTACAGTATACAGCCCGTTGCAAAAATAAAATAAAAAGTGGATTAAAAGAATTAAAAGACAATATTTTGTTGGATAATAAAGAGGTTCTTTTGGTCCAAAAGAAAATTTGTACAATTGGTCAATGGGCCAAAATGACCGTTAATAATCCTTTTGGTATAATATTTTTTCGTTTTTGAATAATCGTGGTGTTTAAATTCGTTTGTGTCTGTCAACAGAAGTGGCGGGTGACTTAAACGTTAAAAGTTTGCATAAAATAAAAAGAAATAGCCTAATATATTTATTTTACTTCTGCTGAAATTTGAATCCGAAACTTTAAGACAGATATAAAATTTTACCTTTATGGATTCAATTTCTAAATTTTGAGTATAGAACTTGTTCTGTTTTTTAGATTATAAGCTATATCTACGTTTTGTTGTAATTTTTGTGAAATCATACCTAAAAGTATTGAGTTCACATGATCATATTATTGCTCTACGTCAATTTCTGTAAGATTTCAAAATTTTCAATCTACGTTATGAATGTTTATTTTTTTGGAATAAACTAATAAAAAATAATAACACGTAAAATAAAACATAAAAATCACTTTATTTTTTTGGGGTCCACCAATATGATGAATTTGAATATTTGAATAGTGAATATTGTAAACATAAAAAGTGCAAATTATTGTTTTATTTCTAAAACCAAAAAAAAAAAAAAAGTTTTCTTCCGTTGTATCATCTTTTTATGTATCTTTTTCCATGTTTTTCTCTGTCTTTGTCTCTTTGAATTTAGTATATATACATAGAGCCTATAAGGTTTTTTTTTTAATAAATTAATTTTTAAAATTTATCCAAGTTAATAAATTCAATTTGAAAGGTTTCAAATTTAAGTTTTCGAATATAAGAAAACAATCAAGTTACAAATTATCAATTTTCTTAAGTAAGTCTTACGGCACAAATTTAGTTTAGTCGCTTAATACGAGTATCGGGTACCAATGAGAATAAAAAAACAAAGAAAAAACATCATAAGTTATAATTATCAGTTATAATTATTTGTCATTGCAATTTGTATCTGAAGTCGTTAAAGCCTTTAAAAATATTTACATAAAATGTTAGTTATAAATATTCACATTTATTTAAAATATTTAAAGATAATTGAATTAATGTCATTGGCATCGCTAAAATCTTAGAGACATTAATATAAAACGTTAGCTATAAATATTCACATTTACTATTCCCACTAAATATAATAAAGTTAGACCATATTTTGACCATAACTTACATTAATCGAAGTTTATGAAATGAAAAATAAATTATTTTTCAATGTTCTTTAAATTTGAGGTACAAAAAATGCATTTTGATGTAATCAATGATTGAAGATATAATTAGACAAATTCACCTAATTTAACCACGAATTAAGGCCATTAATTATGTCTACCACAAGTGCAAAGCTTTTTATAGACATAATTAGACAGTCACCTAATTTTTTGTGTTTGTGAGAAAAAAAAAAGTGGTCCCTTTTAGTACTTTTAAAATTTATTATTATTATCTTTCATCCACTTTTAATTAGGGAAAAATTATACGAAATATATTTAAATTTTGATCAAAATTATTGTTACGATATCAAATTTTATGGAGAAATTTTTATTTCTGTACTATTTAATAGTGTACTGTAAAGGTATATATGTGCCCCGTGAACATTATAAATATTGCATCATTTCAAATAGTAATATGTCCATGTTGACACATATATACCTTTAAAATTCACTTTTGAAAAGTGCAGGGGAGTAAAAGGTCATTCATACAGTTTGGTATCGTAACAACAATTTCGTCGAAAATTGAAGTATTTTTCAGATCCTTTTTTTCAAAGTTACATTAGATTACATTAATTTGATATTTTAAACAAAAAATTTAGATATTCAAAAAATTAGTTGAAAAATACTATAAATTCTAATTTTTCAATATAATGAAAAAATACATCATAAAATTTTAGTCAAAATTCTTATCGTTTGACTCTAAAAAGAAAATTATGATAATTAAAAGTGAACGAAGAGAGTATTTATAAGTAAGAAATAATTAAAGGAAAATTATTTTTGGGCTGAATGGGACAATGAAGTCATTTGATATAAATGGTGAGGGGTATTATCGACATTCCCTACTTATTTTGTCTATAGTCCCTTTATTCCTAATTCTAGAAAATCCTGCAAATTTTTAATGATAATTAATACTCTCTCCGTTCACAAGTAATAGTCGTTCTTTCATTTTTTAGAGTCAAAGTACAATAATTTTAATTAATATTTTATAATGTATATTTTTATCATATTGATATGTAAAAAAATACAATTTATAGTACTTTTCGTATTGTTTTTAAAAATCTATTTTTTTAAAAAGTAATATTAAATTAACATAATCTAATTTAACTTTAAAAATTAATCAAATTAACTTTCGATAAACGTAACATGACAAAAAGTGGACAAAAAAACTAACTTATTATGGCAAAATGAAGCACCAAAACTACATATTTTCTCAATCGAGCTCATCATATGTGACATAATAAGTGCAATATAATTTTTTTGAAATATATAGTTATTATACTAGAATAAAGTTTACTTTGTGTCTATTAAACTAGTGAAGTTGTATCATTCTTTTTAGGGATAATGTACAAGTAATTCCCTTTTTGTCTTTCGTGGCACACTGAGTGACTCTATGCGATTGAAGCGCGTGGGAGATATTTGAATGCCACGTAAGTCAAAATGGTGCAAAAAATTACAAAAAAAAATATGTTCAAGGGGTAATAGGACCTTAGTTTAGTTAAGATGTGTCTCTGAGATTTCAATCATAGTCTAGGGGATTACTTGTACATTTTCCCTTCTTTTTAAAATAAAGGGAAAATGTACAAGTACCCCCTCAACCTATGCCCGAAATCTCAAAGACACACTTATACTATATCAAGGTCCTATTATTCCCCTAAACTTATTTTATAAATAATTATCTACCCTTTTCGGCCTATGTGGCACTATCTTGTAGGTCCATCGTATGTTGATATTTTTTTTAAGCTAGTGCCATGTAGGCCAAAAAGGAATATAAATTATATATAAAATAAGTTCAGGGGGTAATAAGACATAAGTATAGTATAAATGTATCTCTGAGATTTTGCGTATAGGTTTAAGGGGATAATTATGATTTTTTCCAAAAATAAAAGAGAAAAACACAAGTACATTGGATGGTTTAACTACAATATGATTATTGTTATGATCAATTGTCATATTCTTGAATTTTACACATTTTCTTTGATGACACAATTGAAAGTTACAAGTTTTTTTGGTAAAGCTAAATCATTCTCCAATTTAAAATTCCCAAAATAAAAGGTCACATCTTAACCACCCTAAAGTGAAAGGGAATTTTGCATCTTGATTGTTTTTCCTAGTGTTCAAATGGATAAGTATGATTATTTTAAGCGATAAATATTCTTTTATTCTTAATCAGTTTTATATTTGAACTTTTAAAATATAATCATCTTGAATAAAAAATAATTTTCTTCAAAGAAAAAATCTCAAAATACAAATTTAAATTAATCAGAATTTAAATTATACATCGAATGATAAAAGAAAAGAAAAAAGAATAAGTATGCATAAGTGAGAGTTTCATTAGAGTATTGAGAAATGTAAGAGATGTCTTATCAAAGTTTATGTATAAATTTTACAAATATAGTATCAATATTCTTATTTTTTAAAAAATAAATTTTTAATTTTATAAGTGAAAATTTTGATTCTGTCGTTTCGATCCGGCTCATGCGTTTAGGACATTATAATATTATTCTTCCTTAGATCTCTAACTACTTTAACAGAACCAGGTAGCTTCCTACACAATACAAGTTGTCATGTACATTAAAATAAAGGTTTCATTTATACCAAAATAATAAATAAAGAATTGATAATTCAACTAAAAATATTAATATGACCTGCAAAAGAAATAAATTAAAAGTGTTAAAGAGTAGATAGGATCTACACATGATTAGGTCATATAATTATTGGATTAGGAATATTAATTTTTCATCATTATACTCTTGAGTCCCTTTAATTAAACAATGCAAGTCATATGATTAGTCAAGTTTTGGTTTTGGTGAGTTGATTTGACTAAGTTTTGAAGTTAAAATAGCATATTTCGTTTATATACTTGGTTATATTTTGTTTCTAAACAGTTAATTTGATTAATTTTTAAAATTAAAATGAATTATATTGATAATATGATTTGTTATACTTTACTTTTAGAGAGTTAATTTTAACTAATCTTTGAAATAAAGAAGAAATACAGTAATAATATAACTTGTTACATTTTGCTTCTAGAGTTTCCATCAACTTATAGTCTTTAAAGCTAAAATGAATTATATTCGTAATATGATTTGTTACGTTTTGCTTTTAGAGAGTCAATTTCAACTAATTTTTAAAGCTAAAATAAATTATATTAAAGTATAATTTATTACATTTTGCTTCTAGAGTTTCCATCAATTTATATAGTCTTTAAAGCTAAAATGAATTATATTAGTAATATGATTTGTTACGTTTTGCTTCTAGAGAGTCAATTTCAACTAATTTTTAAAGCTAAAATAAATTATATTAAAGTATAATTTATTACATTTTGCTTCTAGAGTTTCCATCAATTTATATAGTCTTTAAAGCTAAAATGAATTATATTAGTAATATGATTTGTTACGTTTTGCTTCTAGAGAGTCAATTTCAACTAATTTTTAAAGCTAAAATAAATTATATTAAAGTATAATTTATTACATTTTGCTTCTAGAGTTTCCATCAATTTATATAGTCTTTAAAGCTAAAATGAATTATATTAGTAATATGATTTGTTACGTTTTGCTTCTAGAGAGTCAATTTCAACTAATTTTTAAAGCTAAAATAAATTATATTAAAGTATAATTTATTACATTTTGCTTCTAAAAATCTGTTTGTCTAATGTTTAAAACTAAAATGATTTATATTTTATTTATATTTCAAAATTAAATTTTATATATTTAAAATTATAAAAAATAATAATTTTAATTATAATTTTTTTCATATTAATAGAGTGAAATATATATCATAAATTGATGATTAAAGTTCATGTAGTTAAATCTCAAGAAGTTAAGAGTACCAAATATTTTGGGAAGGATTTAAGAGTAACTTTCATAAAAAAAAAATCATTTTTTATTTTATGTTAAAATATTTAGAAAAGCTATGCTTAAATTCACAATCAATTAAATATTTTAATTCACATACTCCATTCCCTATACATTAATTGGAAAGAAGGAGTATTAGAAAATGGAAAATATATATTATATTTTAAATTTATTTGATTTTAGGATTTTTGACCAAAAATAAAAACTCCTTACTTCTTAACTCTTTACTATTATTATATCAATTAGTATTTTATAGAAATTTATAAACATCTTCTAATAAAAATGACTTTGTGATAAATTTAAATGCAATATATTTAATTAAAATAAAAGATTATTTACCACTTTAACAAAACTTTTATCTCTTATTAGATCGATTAATATCCAAATTTTATAAACACCTTATGACAAAAGAGTCACTATGATCAAATTTAAAATTGATTCAAAATTGTTGATTAAAACCAAAAAATTACTTGCTATTTCATGATGACTTTTTATCTATTATTATTGTTATTAATATATCAATTGGAATCTTGTAAAATTTATAAATATCTTCTAATAAAAAGGATTCATATATGAATTTAAATTTGAGATTTTTGACAGAAATTAAAAAATTATTTATTATTTTATCGTGATTCTTATTTATTATCGTATCAATTAATATCCTTAATTCTTTTTTATGGATAAAAGTGACTCCATGACCAAATTTGGATTCAAGGTATTAAACTAAAAATAAAGATTTCATTGTAACTTTTATTATCGTTTAGTATAAATATCTTTTAATAATAAATGGCTTTATGATCAGGTTCAAATTTAATATTTTTAACGTAAAATATAGGATAATTTATCACTTTATCTCGACTCTTATTTATTATCATATCAATTTAGTATCCTACAAAATTTATAAACATCTCCTCATAAAAATGACTTCATAATCAGACTTGTATTTAAAATTTTTAATCAAAAATAAAAATTTACTCACTATTCCATCGCAATATTTTTTAATCATCATATCAATTGGTATAAACACATTCCAATAAAAGTGGCTCCATGATCATATTCAGACTTTTTAATTGAAAAAATATAAAGTTATTTATTACTCTACTACGATTCTTATTAAATACTCTATTTTATAAAATAAAATTGTAAACACCTTCTAATAGAAGTGACTATACGACCAAATTCAAATTAAAACTTCTTACTAAAATATAAATATAAATATACTTATTATTCCTTCACAACTTTTATTTATTATCATATCATTTAGGGATAAAATATATTTACCTCTTATATTATAACCAAAATCTCTAAGACACATCTTAACTAAAGGGATCGTATACAAAAAGTGCCATGGTAGAGGAGCCAAATCCAACTAAGCCATTTTGATTCCAAAACAAGAAGCTCTATTATAAACTAATCCCCTTCTTTCTATAGTATAGTTTCTTTCTCTTTTTTCTCCTCAAACTATACCATATTCTCCCATATTGAGTTTTTTTTTTTCATATAAAGAATTGAAGTGCTTCCATAAAATAAGGAGAAGAAAATGAGAATGTATTGATAGTGATGATGATATTAATATCTCACCTTCCAAAAACCAACCTTTGCTTGAATCCAACTCTACTCAAACCCCATTTCTACTAATCTACCAAACTTATCATAAAGAAGGGTTTTACTCAAGTTGTTGTAAATTTTTCACCAAACTTTTCTTGCTTCTTGTTATACAATTAAAACCCACCAAGAAAAACCCAATCTTTATTGAAAAATCCAATCTTTAAATTAAAAAAAAAGATTTTTTTTGTGGGTTTCTTGAAAATGATTGATATTGTAAGGTAGGAGCTTTTCTTGATTTGTTCTACCATTAAATTTAGAACCCACCAAAAAAAAACCCAATCTTTAAATAAAAAAGGATTTTTTTTTGTGGGTTTCTTGAAAATGACTGAAATTATAAGGTAGGAGCTTTTCTTGATTTGTTGTACCATTAAAAATCCAATCTTTTTATTGTGGGTTTCTTGAAAATGACTGAAATTATACAACCCCAACATGAGTTACCTTCAGCTTCAAGCTCCATTAGTATACTACCATGTTTAGTTGCTAGAGATAATGATGGGTCTCACCAAGAGAGTGTAATTAGTGGACCCAATGTGTATTCTGTTGTAGATGTATACAGAGGGGGAGATAATAGTGAGGTAGAAGTAAGAGGAGTTAGTATTTCTGGTAGAAAAAGAGAGAGAAAAAGGAGAGAAAGAGAAGAAGGGGGAGATCAGCTGTCTTTGTTAACACTTTGTTTAACTGGTTTTAGGAAATCTTTGGTTGCTTGTAAGAGCAACTTTGATATTATTAGTGGTGTTGGTGTTGAAGAGCTGCTTTCTTCATCTTGTTCTGGGTTTAGTTCTAGTTCTGCTAATTCATCAATGGAGATTAGTTGGCCTAGTAATGTCAGACATGTTGCTCATGTCACTTTTGATAGGTTTAATGGATTTCTTGGTCTTCCTGTTGAGTTTGAACCTGAAGTACCTAGAAGACCCCCAAGTGCCAGGTTTGATCTTTTTCTTTTCTTTTAATTTACTTTTTTGTGAATTCGCGGGGTTTTCTAAGTAGAGATTCATATAGTCGACTCTAACTTGATTGGAAGTGAGACGTTATTGTTGTTGTTTGTTCCAAATCATTCATGAGTTAGGATATGTGCTTGGTGTTACTTTATAACCATTATTATTCTTTTGTTTTTTCCTTTGTATGTGTTTCTAGTTTTCTTGTGTTCTGATGACATTAATGTTTGAATGTTTCCGCTGTCCTAATCTAGTTGTCATGTTTTGCTTTTCGAGAATCATCTTTGATCAATCTTTGGACCTACACTGAATTAGTTTAGTTTGATATTCGAAACCTATACTTATAAGTTGCAACTTTTCTCATATAAATATGGTGAAGAAATACATCTTTAAATATTGGTTATTAGTTCATATAGTTTGAATCTCGAGAAGCAAAATATAACTACTATATATGTTGGGTCGGACGGAGTAGTAGGATATGATTTTTTGAAATTCCATAATTCATTATTATTGTTATTATTATTCGAGTTTTATCTTTTTGTTCTTTTCTCTTTATGGTGAGCTGAAAAAGGGCTGTTGGCTTCTTTTAGTTTAGTTGTTTAGGCTTTTGACAGACTTGTCCAGCAAATGCTTATGGTAAGGAGAACATATAATTATGGTTTAAATATTCGGAGAAAACTAATATGCAGTGGAATGCATGAATAGTTGATTAATATATCTGTGAATTGATGAGTAATTGGTGTGTCCTTGTCTTCCTTACTAGACTATAATTAGATCGAAAGTAACATGTTCTTTTGCTTCAAGTTCAGATTTTCCTTTCTTCATGATGACTACACTTACCAAAAATTGACTATTTTTATTTGGTTGGGGAATTTAAAAGCATATTGCTTATTCAGTAATGTAGAAATTTTATCACGTGTTGGCAATATATATGTTGTGTATGAAAATGGTTAAGAAAAGGGTGCAGAGAAATGTAGTGAAAGCTTAGTATAATTACTCTTCTAATTAAGAAAGTTCTTTGAACATTTTGAAATGGTAGTTGCTTAGGAAATCCCGGGATAGATGAGCAAAAATTGAAGAAAATGAAGTATAGGCCTTTTAATTTTACCTTCTAGTTTCATATGTTCTCGAGCACTGTGGGAATATGACATCCTTCAACATAGTAAAAGAAAATGAGAACTGTAAAAAAGAAAAGAAAAAGTTGGTTCTCTTTGTTTGGCAAACAAGCCGTTGCTTCATAATTGTTACAATAATAACTATGTTACAGTCCCAAACAATTGGGGTAAGGCGATATGAATCCTCTATATCTTTCAACTTCGTATGTGCCTATTTCATTCCAATACTTCTATTTCATAATTGTTAAAGTTGATACCGACCTAGTACTGAAAAGCTATATCATATATCATACATGTTTTGTGATGGCGTATTACTTTTGTGTAACTTCTTTTGTATTCTAGTAACTTCTGATCCTAAACTTTTTACGAGCTTTTATATGGTGTAGAACAACTTGTTCAGATTGTTGCCTAGTAAAAAAGTGTCACGCTCTTCTAATTGATATTGGTGTTGTTTTTTTGCAGTACAAGAGTCTTTGGAGTTTCGACAGATTGCATGCAGCTTTCATTTGACTCTCGAGGAAATAGTGTCCCCACGATCCTTCTGATGATGCAAGGGCGCTTATACGTTCAAGGTGGCTTGCAGGTGCGGATTCACCAACTCTTTAATCTCCCTCATGTAGATCAACTAAATGTTTGACTAGGCATCTATCACTGGTATGTGTGATCTCTAGAAGTTCGTAAGTGTAACTTTTCAATGATGAGAATTAGTTATTCACTTGCAGGCTGAAGGGATCTTCAGGATCAATGCCGAAAATGGCCAAGAAGAATTTGTCAGGGAGCAGCTAAATAGGGGAATTATCCCAGATAACATCGACGTCCATTGCTTAGCAGGTCTTATAAAGGTGATATTCTGCACCTTGCTCTCGGAATATGTTTCATTCTATGTTGCTCAGCCTCTCCAAAAATGCTGCCGGTCCCGTGTCAGATCCTCCAAAAAAGCACTACTTTTAGAGGATCTGACACACACTTGCGATATTTTTGAAGAGTCAGGGCGACATAGAGTCCATTTGACATTTTTAGGTAATTGTTGAGAGGAAATTATTTACTCGGATTGCAAGTTATCAATATCTTTCTATATCAGCTTTTGAGGCGAAATATCTCATTTTGGAGGAAGTATACTTCCTTAAAATTGCATCTGAACTTGAACTAAAATTTCTTATCTTTTTCATTGATGAAGAAGGTACATTGTTATGTTCTGATCAAGTTCAAAGAGTTCTTTCTCCTCTCCCTATATGGACAGCAGTAGGAGATGGTTCTATTGACATCGATATTTGTTTTCCTTATGCATTTTATGATTGTTTTGATTTTTCATAATATATGTATATGGTAATTGACGTAGAGTGATGATATTTTTATAGGCTTGGTTCAGAGAGTTGCCAACGGGAGTTTTGGATTCTCTCTCGCCAGAGGAAATTATGCGTGCTCAATCGGAAGAAGAGTGTGTGCGGCTCGTGAGACTTCTTCCTCCAACTGAAGCTGCTCTATTAGATTGGGCTATTAACTTGATGGCTGATGTTGCTCAACTGGAAAGTTTTAACAAAATGAATGCACGTAATATCGCTATGGTGTTTGCTCCAAATATGACACAGGTAAGTCAAAACTTTCATGCAATTTAAAAGAAGGAATCATATTGTTGTTCCTATAACGTCTCTTTTCGTTTTCTTAGTTTCGGGTGTGGGTAAGCATTTGGGGGGTTACAACTTGTTAGGAAAGTCGTCGTGGTTGTGATATTTCCTATATGAAAGGAATGCAATTTCCATTTCATAGACAGCAACCTAAACGTGTCAATGAAACTAATACAATAGCTCAATCATTAGTCAGCGAGTGTTTTCTTGATTAACAGATGGTGCAACTTCTTTTTCCTGCAGATGGCAGATCCGTTGACTGCTTTGATGTATGCAGTTCAAGTTATGAACTTTCTCAAAACTCTTATTCTCCGGACTTTGAAAGACCGAGAAGAAACTGTTGTAGAAGCTGGTCCTGCACCAGAACTGGAGCCATTCGATGAAAATGGACATCATAGTGCTTCACAACCAATAGTTCAGAAGTCTAACGAGATCGAGGAGGATATCCTTATATCCATAGAACGACCCTCAAGTGGCGCTGCTAATTCTACCCTCAGAGAGATAATACTTGAGAATAAATCCCATGGATTACCATGTACCATAGAGAACGTTCTTCAGAAAGATGCTTTCGTTGATTGTCTCAGTGAAATCTCAAACCTACCAGACAGCACAAAGGATGATGAGCTTGGATCTGGTAACATCAATTCTACAAGTGGAAGAAGTCAACCAAAAATCCGAAGGACTAAAAGCGTGCATTCGAGTAGTTCTAGTCTGAAAGGATCAAAGAAAATGATTGAATGGCCAATAGGTCACATATCTGGTAGTTTAGAGAAGGGCAAAGGAGTCAGAATCATCGATAGGTTGAATTCGACAACAGAAAGGGTGGAAGCATGGCGATGAACACGTCTCGCCTCAAGGGGCTATTGTTGCTACCTCATCAAGAAGTTAAATGGTTGTGATTTATGTTTGGAAAAAAAAGAAAATGTATTATCCAGTTATGTTTGTGCTTGGATATTGGTTACTTTCTTAGTAGTTCAACAGGAATTCTGTCACCTTTCTCTCTAGGCATGTTTGGCTGGGGAAACTAGCAGGATGAATGTAATTTATGTGTTTTTTTTTTTTAGAATGAATATTGTTGTGGTTTCCAATTTCAATATGATTTTCTTCATTTTGACATAAACAAGTGATCACTAGTGTTTTCAACTTACACTCCTTCACCCTTAACCAAGTTCGCTTTTGAGTTTGAATCTAAGAAATGAAGTCGTTTTTATAAAGAACATTTCAGTATAAACCTTGACTATATGACTTTTAAGTAAATATTAAACACTAAGTGAAAATAAAATAAAAATAATTTGCATTACACATTAGATTTTTCAATTGAGTGAGTTTAATCATAATATAGTATATTAAATTAAGTTAAATTTGGTGGTTAGATTATTTTTTGTGTTGTTATTGAAAAAGTAGCATTATGCATTATGTTTCGAAATTTAATTTGTCTTCATAAAAATATCCAAATAAATATAATAGTGGTAAAAATGATACATAAATTATCACCTATTCGCCTTTTCGCGTGCGTTGAGTGTTATATTTTAACTATCACTCACTTTATATTAAAATACATCTTGATATTGAGCTCTTCTACACACAACTATTATCAATATTAGGATCAATTCAACATCGAAGTGTGTTCAAATACTAAGTGACTCATAATTTAGGTAGAGAAAGAGAAAAATGAATAGTTAAAACATAAAACTCGTGAAAGAATGAAAATTGAAGTATGTCTTTTACATTAAATCTTTGAATATTTTTTAAAAAATTGTATAAGTTCAAATCTCAACCAAATAAATACTAGGTGATACAAGCCTTCTCGATCAGAGGCGGAGCCAGGATTCCAGGCTTGTGGGGGTTCTAAAATTTATAGAGGATAACGATCTTAAAAATCACAAAACATAAATTATGTTAATGAGATATTTGTCATGTTTAAAAACATTACCTTAGATATTGTTATTCTAAATCTTATTTTAATAATATGAAGAGTTAGTAATTTATTTTAAAGTTCTAAAATATTGTTAATAAAAGATAATAATTTTTAGGGATAATGCACAAGTACCCCCTCAACCTATGCCCAAAATCCTAGAGAACACTTATACTATACTAAGGTCCTATTACCTCCCTAAACTTATTTTATAAGTAATTTTCTACCCCTTTTTAGCCTACGTGGCACTAGTTTGAAAAAAAAAATCAACCATCGTTGGACCCACAAGATAGTGCCACGTAGGTCGAAAAGGGGTAAAAAAATATTAATAAAATAAGTTCAGGGGGAGTAATAGGACCTTAGTATAGTATAAGTGTGTCTCTGATATTTCGGGCATAGGTTGAGGGGGTACTTGGACATTATCCCTAATTTTTAAAATATAAATTACAGACATTTTTATTATAACCTAGAATACTATTTAAGTGAAAAAAATTTATTAAGCTTACCATTAATATTTTTGCACCTAAAATATATATTTTATTAGTTTTATTGTGACCATTACTGCCTTCAAAAGTTAAAATTTCGAAAAGCAAATAACAATTGTTCACTATAATTAATTATCGATACGTGAGATAACCCTAGGAAAGATTAAAAATTGATTTTTGAATAGATAATTCTTCCGTGTAAAAGCAAACAACTAAGAATAAATGAAAAAGGAAAGGCGAGAGTACATAGTACATATTTAGGGACAAAGATCGAATGATAGCAATCAAATCAACAATAAAAGTTAACCTCTTTTGAAAATAAATCCAAATTAAAGTTTTTGAATAACTGAGTAGAAATCAATAAAAATATATTTAGGTTAAATTTTTTTGAATGTCTGAGTAGAGATTAATATTGTTTGAGTATAATCCAAACATTTTTTTTTTATCATTAACCGTTTTATATATATATATATATATATATTATCATTTGCCAACTTTCTATATCGATTTTCTGTTTTTTTTTTTAAATATAAATTATCATTTACCGATTTTCTATTTTTTTATTAAAAAAATTCATTTTTATCTGAAATTAATTCCAATAACATAGTATTGAGAGTAGAATTCGAACCGACGACCCGCGTACTTAAAGACTTCACTGGGTGCTTGGAGACCACTGGACTATTCGTCTCATTATGCTATAGGGTTCGCAGGATATTTATATATACATTTTATTTGATATTTTAATATGAATATAGAATCTGTGAAAAAGCGAGTGAGTTCGTTCGAACCCCCTTTCGCTACAATGGCTTCGCCCAGTTCCCGATAAATAAAGTTATCTATTACATATATTTGACGTAGTAGGTATTGTCGAGGTGCAGCCAAGTTAACCTGAATATTAATTCCATTTATTTTATTTTTTAAAAAAAAAACAAAAACATTTTTAATCCATACAAATCATTCCCAAAATAAAACCCGATTCACATTCTTGAAGAAGAAACTATGTCATCACTATAACTGAAAAGGGTGGATTCCAAAATCCTTCAAATTCTTCAAACTTTTTGATTAATTTAACTTTGTATGCGTATGGGTTTTCATTTTTGATCTCTTTTAGATTACTAAATCAGTAAATTTGTAGATTCTTATTCGCAAAGACTCAATTTTTTTTTGTTTTGCAGAAAATTTAAATGCTTTGTGGGTTTTCAAGAATGAGGATCCATTGTTGTATTGATGGGAAATTGTTCAGTTCTTTGCCCCCTTTAAGTCCTATTTCACTCCCATCTCCAAAGTAAGGTTCAATTCTTTAATTTTGTCTATGTTAAGTTTTTTGCTGTAAGATGGAATTAAACAGAATTGTTTAATTGTTCTGCAAAGAATGGATTTTGGGGTGTTTTTGTTGAGTAAAGGGTTAATGACATGCCTAAAGTGTAGGATTTTTGAGTTTTATACCTAAACTAATTATTATCATTACCAAATATTTATGGAAACACACCTAATTATGTTTCTTTTTCCTATGATGGTGATGTTTTTCTGGTAAGAATAGGAACAACATATAGTCGAGGTGTGTCGGTAAATATTTGATGATAATTTAGGTAGGGAACTCCCTACCTAATAGTTAAGGTTTGAAACTCGAAAAATGGTGATATTTCAGGTGTGTTTTTGACCATTAACTCTCTATTTTACTAATTGTGTTGTTTAATGCATTATTCTTAGGGAGATACATCTTTGGTATGTGATACCCAATGAGGTAAAGGGTGAATCCCTTATGAACAAATATATGGAGATTCTATCCCCATGTGAGATTGAAAAAGTTTTGAGTTTTCAAAGAGATGAGCTGAGGAAAAGTGCTCTGCTTGCTCGTGCACTCGTCAGAACTACCATTGCTAGATGTAAGATATTATAGCTGAGTTTTTCGTGTTGAATTGGATTTTCTTTGGCATGTTGTTGTTTAAGAATAATTGATTATTGGCAAGAAGAGAAAACTAATTATTATGACTGGTTAGAAGGTTATGTGCATTACTTTTTATACTTACTGTCTGCAGTTTTTTTAGTTATCTTCTCTTTATTAGCGATATCTACTTCCGCTATTTCTTTTTACGTGAGCTGAGGGTCTATCACCCCCATCAGACCTCACTTGGGGGTTTACTCTAGGTATGTTGTAGCTTTAGTTGTCTCTTTATTAGCGATGTAGGCAAATAATGTAAAAACGTATCGGCACTTGGTGTTTACCCGAATCATGCTAATTCATCAGGGTTACGTCATAAATTAAGTTGAAAATGTTTACTAATTAGCTATGGTTTAGTGATAAGAGTGTATTTGTACAACAACAACATACCAGTGTAATCCGACAAGTGCAGTATGTGTTAAGACATATATCATGTATCCATTGGGTTGGTGTAAACACCCGGCAAATGATGCCGTCACTTTGAAATATTCGGATCAAAATATGGATGATGGGAGAGTGAACAACGTTTTGCATTTTAGTTCATCTTGTTGCAATTAAAATATCTGGTTGAAGCATGTTTCATTTGGTTGGGTTAGAGATTCAGTCTGTCTTCCACAATTGTAACTATTCAGCTTTTTCTCATGTCTATGATTTATTTTTTGTGATTACTGAGTATTGACGTATAAATGCGTTTGTTAGCTGCTAATGTAGAATTCAAAGAAATTGTAAAGTAAATGATGTCTTTCCAATTGTTTCATTTCAGTGTCAGATTCTGAACTCTATTAGTTTATAAGTCATCAACGTTCAACGAGATTTTTAGTTCTGTATAATAATTTGCTTTATCATTAGTTATCATAATAGAGTAAGAGAATTTGAATGTCTGATGGCTCATGAAGGCATTGGTTTTTGCTAGATCAGATAAATTCTTCAGTGACACCCAAATCCATCAAGTTTAGGAATAACGTTTACGGTAAACCAGAGGTTCGTCATTCAATGTATTTCCATTGGTTTGTTTGTGTTTTCCTTTTGGTTTGTTATAGTTGAGTACAATTAACTTTATATGAGTATGTCAATAGGTAGATTGGCCACGCAGTTACAATTGGGAGCCTCCCGCGTTGCATTTTAACATCACACATACATCGTCTCTGATAGCCTGTGGTGTGACAATAAATTCTCCTGTAAACATTCTAGTCCTCAACTCAGTTTGTGTGTATATTCAGGTAAGTGGTAAATCACTTCTTTTTCTAACAGATCGGTGTGGACGTGGAGGAAAAAGAAAGAACAACGAAGCACAACATATTGACGTTAGCTAGAAGATACTTCTCCAAACATGAGCTTGAAGTGTTAACTGCTATTGGAGATCCCTATATCCAGCAGCAGGAGTTTATAAAGTTATGGACGCTGAAGGTAAATTTACCTTTAGCCTTGATAATTGTTTCAAGTTTGTCTACTTGCTTACGGCTGAATCTTGCTTAATTATTACAGTCATTTGCAATAAGACAGCTTAAGAAATGAAGATTGTATAAGTCATGATTTAAGACTTGAAATGCATTTTATTTAGTAATCCGTCAATGCACGCCAAACATCAACCCCAACGTCCACTAGTGGATGCTATGCACTGTTGCCATTGCCAGCTTTGCAAGGCCAAATAAAGCACTGCCAGCCACGAGAACTCAAGGTCAAACTCATTCATCTGTATGTACGTACATTACATACATGAGGCATTATAAATATTGGAGTGGGTTAGAGTCCCACATTGTTTGGGAATTTGAACATAGGAAATCCTCCTCTCATGAGCTAGTTATTGGGGTTGAGTTAGGTCCATGTGTTATATCTTTATAGAGCTAGCTATATCCCTATTTGGGCTCCCGGTCCATGCTACAGTTGGGGGCGTGAAGGGAGGGTGTTAGTGGGGGGTGTTAGTGGGTTAGAGACCCATGTGGGTTGGGGAATGGACTGATGTTTTGCTTATAGTGACTGGAGAGTTATAACTGATCCATAACTTGGCTTTATGCGTCATATCTGATCCACTTTCTTGGAACATGTTGTCTTCACTTTTATCAATAAAGACGGTCGTTTCACTGCTTTTATGCTATGTAAATGTGAAGGAGGAACATTATTTCCTTGTATTATATATTGTGTAAGTTCTCTGAAGAAATATATCGTTCGCAGGAGGCATATGTTAAAGCACTTGGGAAGGGTTTCTCAGGTGCACCTTTCAAGACGTTTACCATTCGTCTTGGGAGCTCTATTGGAGAACAGTTTCATCCGTCTCAGAAGTCAAGTGCTGAGGTATGCCACAACAGTTACTTTTTATTCAACTTTGACTTCTACATCAGAGGGGTCTATGTTGTATTCATCTTAGGTGCGTCTTTCTATGGGTTTAGCCACGTTTTTAAGTAAAAAAGTAGTCAGGTTAAACCATTTGAGAAATAAATGCACTCTTAAGCCTTGTCCAAACAGAGCATTTCCTCGGTACTGTTTTTTCCTCGAGCAAGTGCTAGCTAGCATATAGAAGATATCATATTTTTATATCAACGTCACACTGAATGTTTTTGTTGATACACATACTTTTCTTTCAGGCAAGTGAAATAGTAGTGGATTCTCTTGACAACACGAACCTTACAAGTAATTGGCAATTTATGCTCCTGGAGTTTGCTAGTTCTCATTATGTTGCCATTTGCACCGAAAAGGATGTCAAAACAAAAGGTAAGAATAGTTCTTTTCTCCCCATGAAGTTGAGAATGTCGATTAAGAAGAGTTCTAAACATGTTTTGTGATTACCACAGGTGATTGCGATAATAATCCATTGAAATTAACAGTTTGGAAGACAATTCCATTTGTCGAAGATAGTTGTGTCTCTGGAACAGACACAGTTCTTAAAGTTTGTGGCTTGAGATAATGATTATTACATCCGCGATGATACTTAATCTGACAATCTATCTTTATACATTAGAATCCTTGGATTCAGAGTAGCAACTTATATTGCATCCATCAATTTTATGCTGGGAAAACAGATTATAGAAGTGAATGAGCTCATTATTTTGCATTCTTGTCTGTAAGATGGCTAGTTCTCTTCATGATTGTAAACATTGCTTCTGTCACATAGTACTTTTTCTTCATTTTTTTCCATGAGACGATGAAAAATCATTCGTGTTAGTGTTAGTGTGGAGTGTCATTCAGTAATATGAATGCTGCGCGACAACATTTAAGAGTTGGTGCTTACACACATATAAGGATAGAATTGAAAGTTGAGGCACTAGTATGGCAAAAAAGAGGAGAAACATACATCATAATCAATAAACATTTTGTAGAATGATGGTATAGTTCTTTGTTTATTTTAGCCAAACATGTAACTGTTTTTTTTTTTCGAATTCAGCTCCAGTACATCAAAATGGTTTTAGGGATCTAGAAGTTAACCAAATTTCTGCCCCTCCTTGAAAGGTTTCAACATGCCAAGGAAGGAGATGCCTCCATCAAACATCCAAATACATCTGTTCTCACAAGTGGTCCCTTGTTTGCCCTTATTTTCTTGTGATGCAAACTTTTGAAAAACATTTGACAATTCACATCTCATGGTCACTCAACTTTTCAACTTCTGGTGAATGCATGCTCCTTCTTATATGGACTACATAGGTCAGCTCGGAAGAGGTTCAACCATCGATATGATCCATTGCATGGGGTGTAGGTTGTGTTCAGTTAGGTCCCGAGGACTTGATGAAAACAGAGTTGCACAATGTTGCTACAGGCTTCAAGGTTCGGAGAGCATACATGACTGTTTTCCATCTTTATAATGAGCTTCACTGTTAACTTCTTGTTATCATTTGTCCAGTCTCACCAGTCACCAATAATCATTACAAGAACATGTACCATTTCTAAAATGGTGGAAACGGGTGGCATCTCTGACCACGAATAACCGGTCTACAGTTTTGCTGACTCGCTTTACAAATGAGTGACAGTCATTGCATATTCTTAAGTTCTTTATAACAAGAATGTCAGTTCCTATTCCAGTGTTCAGGAGAGCAAATGCAATTGCCAAACGTTCACTATGCACACCAATAATATTAGAAGGTTCTTGATTTGTTACCTCTTGACCATTTTCTTTTGCTCCTGCATACTCACTTTCAGTATCCTCCAATCTGTACAACAATTTGTAGATTTCTTTTGTTTGAGGATGACTTCTATCGCCAGCCACGAAGAGGTAAGTTTTCCCTTTACACTCAAAATAGCTATAACCTGGATCCTTTTTGAGCTTTCGTTCTCTCATCATCAATCTAACTCTTAATATACCTTCTGAATTATTTGCCTCTGTGTAGATATTTGAAAGTAGCACGTAATAGCCTACGTTTGTTGGTTCAAGCTCAACAACCTTGTTAAAGGCTAATTCTGCAAGTTCAACATTTTTATGGATCTTGCAAGCACCTAAAAGGGCACCCCATACAGCACCATCAGGCTCATCTTCCATCAATTCAATAAGTTTCTGAGCTTCCACAAGTCGACCAGCACGACCTAATAGATCCACAACACAAGAGTAGTGCTCTGAGCATGGCTTCAACCCATACTCCCTCTTCATCAGATCAAGATAATTTAACCCCTTTTCAGTCAACCCTGCATGACTACATGCAGACAGAACACTAACAAACACCGTTCCATCAGGTTGAATGCCAGTTTCGATCATCTTATCAAAAAGCTCCACAGCAATGTTTCCAAGCCCATGTATTCCATAACCACCTATTATGGCTGTCCAGGAGACCAAGCTTTTCTCTGGCATCTCATCAAATACAATCCGTGCTTTCGCCAAATTACCACATCTAGCATACATATTTATTAGAGCATTCTTCAAGAATACATTCCACCTCATACAACTAGACCTTATTTTCTCTTCCACCTCGAAACCAATCTTTTGAGCACCAAGATTAGCACAAGCTGACAAAACTCCAACAAATGTCACTGCATCAGGATTCACCTGCAACAATTCCATCCCATGATAAAGCTCCAACACTTCACCAGCCAACCCATTTTGCGCGTATCCAGAAATCATCGCATTCCAAGTGATCAATCCCTTTTCTGGTATATGATCAAACAACTTCCTCGCTAACTCCATAGACGCACAACGCACATACATTGTCAACAAGCAATTTGCAACAGCCAAATCATTCACCAATCCATACTTAACATTCAAACAATGCAACGACATCCCCAACCACAGATACCGCGAAGAAGTACAACCTGGAACCAATCCCAAAACAGTAACCGCATTAAACAACACTCCTCTCAGCCTCATTTCATTAAACAACAAAAACCCATTCAAGAAATTACCATTCTGAACATACCCAGAAATCAAAGCATTGTAACAAACAGTAAGATTTCGTTGAGGCATTTCATCAAACACTTTCTGTGCAAACTCAGTTAACTTACATCTACAATACATAGATATCAATGCAGTTTGAACAAAAGGCTCATACTCACAACCCAACTTGATAACATGACAATGAAGTTGTTTTCCGGTAATGGGAAGGGAGAGTGAAGCTGAAGATTTGAGAGCAAAAGGGAAAGTGAAGGCATTTGGGGTAGCTCCAGATTGAAGCATTTGACGGTAAAGAATGAGTGCTTCTTTGTACTGACCATATTTTGAGAGATTTCTCAAATGGGTATTCCATGGAGTAGCAGCATTAGTAGTAAAGCTTGAAGCTTTGGTGAAAATGGTGGATTTGATAGTATGGAGAAGTGACAAGAATTTGGTGTTTTTGTGAAGGTGGAGATGTTTGGTCATTTATTTTAGACAAAAAAAGGGGTGAATGATTGCTTTAATGCATTTTTATAGAAGCGTAACAAGTCAAGCTCCTGACACGTATTATTGAGTCTTAAAATGTGCATGCATACAATGGCTCATTGAGGTGATACGTGTTCATGAGCGTGTTTCTCCTGATAAAATAGAAGGATAGTCGGTGTTGAAGCTTTGCTCTTTTTTGAATCTCAAGAAAGTGAGCGAGTTTTAGTTTCTACGAGAGCATTCATATCTTCAGATGTGGTATAAGACTTCTGGTTCGCGTAGGATTGAGATTTAAGACTAAGTCGCCTGATGGCTCAATGGAATTTCTTCTTCGAAGCAATCCCAATCGTGCCATCCTCATAGATTTAATTTTCGCTAAAATTTGTCCTACAATTATATTAAAGGATACATTTATGAGGTAGCTTGAGCAAAGCTCACAAGAAAAACATGAATTTGAGCCTTGATAAATACTCTAATGAGTTCTAATTAAAAAAAATTATATGCTGATACGATCGTTAATTATTCTATCACTTATAATGTCTTATTGTTTACTTACGTCAATTCTAATTAAAAATCCTTTCGCGCAATTTGAACACACTCGTTAGCAGGAGCGAAGCTAGCCTAGGGCAAGGGTGTCTTCGTCCGAAAGTTACATTGTGTATATAAATTAAAATTTGATTTAACGAATATATATATTTAAGTGTTGACACAACAAGACATAAGAATGTTAAATATAGTGGTTATAAATAGCAAAAAAATTGTTTGAGATTGTATACTTGATGTTTGAGAGTATATATCTATTTTTTTAGATTATATTTTGACTATCACTTGATAAAAATTATTCCGACTTTAATAAAGTGAAGTAAATAAGAAACTTATTAAAAATAAAGTAAGTAGAGGGAGTAGGATATTACGATAGCCTGCGATGCACAGAATACTGTAAAAATCCCCTTAGTAGATAGACCATAGATTACATTTTTGTTTTTTCTAATGGATAAAGCATAAAAGAAGAAGAAAAAAGCTTCAATTTTTGCTTCTTCTTTTGATTGTTTGTTCTTTAATCCTACCATGGAAGCCACTGCTTCTTTCACTTCAACTATGGCTTCTCACCATTTCTTTCCACTTTCTAAAGCCACCCTTTCAACTTCTAAACTTAACCCCACTTGTAATTCTTCTTCTTCTTGGATTGGTTCTACTCATTCTCTTTCATTTTCTTCAAGAAATTTATTTACTGTAAGACCCTTTTGGATTTTGGTTAGTTTTCTTGTTTTTTTTTTTTGTAGTTTTTGGTTAAAGATTGAATTTTTATGTAGAGGGATACATGGAGGGTGATCAATTCCAAGAATGTGGTTACTATAAGAAGGGAAATGAGTGGAGTTATTAGAGCTGAGATGTTTGGACAGCTCACTAGCGGACTTGAAAATGCTTGGAACAAGCTCAAAGGAGAAGGTAAAAGCAAAAAAAGACTCTTTTTTAAATTTAAAAATGAGCTAGTTTTATGTGAAAGTTTGAAGTATGGGAGCTTAAATTGTTAATCTTGAGTAGGTATATGTTAGAGTGTGTTAGAGTCGCATGTTGGTTGGTTGGGAATGGACCGGTCGTATGTTATGTGGACTTGGACGATCCTCTCTTCATGAGCTAACCTTTGAGGTTGAGTCAGGCCTAAGTGTCGTATCTTTATATGCTATCATAGCTACTTAGCTAGGTTCATACCTGTTTGGACTCCTGGTTCATGCTCTAGTTAGGCATGAGGTGTTAAAGTGGGTTACAGTCCCAAATCAGTTTATATGGATTGGGTAATCCTTCCGTCATGAGCTAGTTTTTGGAGTTAGGCCCGGGTGTCATATCTGGACAGTTTTGAAAGGGAACTGAAAATTGATACCTTGGATAGGGACGATAGTTCAAAAATATGACTTCAAGAACAATGTCTTCTTGTTTTTTCATATCCAGGATAATATCTTAAGATAATTCATTAGTACATCATAGGTGTTTATTTGCTGTCATCACAATTTCAGTTAAAGAAAATGCCTTTGCTAAGTAAAGGCTGTGAGATAAGATAGGAGTGAACTAAAGCTTCTTCAAAATGTGGCATGTAGTCATCCAAGGGTCATACCAATCTTGGTGAATGAGTTCAGCAAGACTTACAAAAAAAATATAAAAACCTGGAATCGATCCTTAAATAGGAATTAAGTTTCATTTTACAAGATTTTAACATGTTGAAATACAAAATAAACACAACCTGGAATAGATCCTTAATTAGGAATTACGTCTCATATCCAAGATTTTAACATACATCAGAGCTGAAAATGTTTCAGTGAAGAGTTCCTTTATGGATGTTGAGGCTTTGGAGATAGAGTGGGACAGGAAATCCCAATTTTTTATGCCCAAGCCAATTGATTCTTGAAGTGGTAAGCTATGAGAATGTTTTAGTGGAAATGTGGGCTGTCAGGACGGGGTGATGTGGAGATAGAAGCTATATATAAGTTGGAACATGAAGCTTAATGTCTAGACTTAAACCCTGCGTGTTTAGAGGATTCAACAACATGACTGATTTCATTTTCAGTGTGGATGATGAGTTGTCGAAGATGGTAATATTGATCCATTCGAGGAGGTGCCAGATGGGGTATAATGAATTATACCTCAAGAGAAGAAACCGGGAAGATGTATAATTGATTGTTAAACTCCAATGAAGTGTATGGAAAGGGAGGGGGCCTTGCTACTATAAGATTTTAAATGCAAAGAGTAGAACATATTAACAACCATGGACTATGGGTCATTGGATTTCTATAACAGGGATATACTTCTCCTTTTTAGTTCCATACATTATTGCTGGATACTATAAAGTTGTAGGAATAAACTAATTGGAGAGTATTTTACTGTTAAAAATGTGACTTGTCTGCCTTGTCCAAATTCAAATTTCTAATCATATTTTCTATATCCTCAATCTTTCAAATTTTAGAGGTTGAAGTTCTCGTTGCCCTTGTTACTAAATATGTGGTTATATATAATGATGAAGTGGCTGTTGTTTGAATTCCTTGTGCCTCAGAGGTTTTGACCAAGGAAAACATCGTGGAACCTA
Organism: Solanum habrochaites; assembly: GCA_027704765.1. Lineage (NCBI taxonomy): Eukaryota > Viridiplantae > Streptophyta > Magnoliopsida > Solanales > Solanaceae > Solanum > Solanum habrochaites. The sequence continues at coordinate 2,794,874 of JAKWJA010002497.1, read as the reverse complement.
TGAGGGACATCAGGAGGGCTCTTTTAGAAGCTGATGTATGTTGCTAACTATTTCAACAACTAATTTCTATACATAAAATTTCGCCACTTATTTAACTTTAATCGGCAGGTTAGTCTCCCAGTTGTCAGAAGGTTTGTTCAGTCTGTTAGTGAAGAAGCCGTTGGCACTGGTTTGATTCGAGGTGTAAAACCAGATCAGCAACTAGTTAAAGTATGTATTTTCGAACTGATGACTCTGAACAAAAAACATTTGTACATTGATAACAGACGGTCACCCTTCTGTTGTTAATTGCTTGCACAATTGGCTATCAGCTCGATCTGAACATTTTCTTTGTCTCATTTGGTTGGTGTAGACTGTACGTGACGAGCTTGTGAAACTGATGGGTGGAGAGGTTTCTGAACTGGTTTTTGCTAAATCTAAACCCACCGTAATACTATTGGCCGGTCTACAAGGTGTTGGGAAGACAACTGTTAGTGCAAAGTTAGCTTTATATCTAAAGAAGCAGGTGCACTTCCAAACTTCACCTTCTCCCTTTCCTGACCTTCCTTTACTTTCTCTCGCTCCCTCTCTCTAGCTCATTCTATTGCAATTTACATATATGGTCGTAGAACCTGCATTTCTCCAAGTGCCTTCTAATATTAGCATTTTCCCTTTTGCTCATTCTATTGTCAAACCATTGATGGGCACTATTGGAATGGTCTGCAGGGTAAGAGTTGCATGCTGATTGCTGGAGACGTGTACAGACCTGCTGCTATTGACCAACTTGTTATTTTGGGTAAACAGGTGTGCCATGTCACATTAGCAACAATAAGATTATATATCATTTTATTTTAGATGCTTCTTTCTATTCTTCTACACATTAACAATCTTTACCTATATATCTTCTTTACGAGTACACAGAATATCTAAACACAACTTTATCCATTCTCATGTTCACTGATAAGTGGGGGAACAGGTTGATGTACCTGTTTATGCAGCAGGAACAGATGTAAAACCTGCAGAAATAGCCCGACAAGGATTACAAGAGGCCAAAAAGAAGAATGTAGATGTAGTCATAATGGATACAGCTGGAAGACTTCAGGTCATATCATCTTAGTTTTTGAATTCCACTAACTTTTCCTAGTAGTTTGTATTTAAACCTTTCTCTTAGTTCTTGTAGATAGATAAAACTATGATGGATGAATTAAAAGACGTGAAACGGGTACTGAACCCCACAGAGGTTTTACTTGTTGTGGATGCAATGACTGGCCAAGAAGCTGCAGGTACTTCTACACTCATAAAACATGCAAATGATCTATTACATGCCACAGACAGTTTGCTTCTTGTGAAATATGGCTTTTGACTAGCATGGTCATATCACTTTTCACATACTTTGATCTACAGCAAGGTCGCACTAATATTTATGCTCTGTTGTTGATCATTGAGGAACATCTTTTTTTTCTTAACCATGGACATTCACATATTTCCAAAGAAGTGTATCTTGCCATGCATACTTTTGACTTACCACACTTGCATTTTCATGCTCCAAGAACTAACCGTCTGATACGAAAAACTTTCCTTGACAATCCAGGCCATACTGTTATCTGAGGTCTGCTTCTCACAGAGAGAGCAAAATATCTGTTGTTTGTGTAATGTTGCCACCGAGCGTTTTTCTCAAGAGAACGTTATATTGCTTTTCATCGAAGCTTGGAGACTTATAGCCCAGCTGTATATGACAGTTAATTTCTTTCTTGTGCTTGTCTTGTACGAATAAAAGTTATTTTTGGGACTTCATCACATAAATATGGATGTTATCTTTGATAATCTGAAGCTGTTTAACTATTTTAATACACCCTCTATTCACGCGACATGCTTGGTTGATATGGAGTTTGAGGAATTAGTTTCATTTACTTGAAACTTTTTTAGTCAGAAAAAAATAAACGGAATTGGTTTTTTGAGGTTAATGGAGAAAGGCATTCCATATCTGAGTTGTTATATGAATCTGAACTCTTGAAATTTGTTACTAGATAGTGCATTAAAATTCTGTAACATCTCAAAACAGAAATAATAGTGGTGCACTTTCATTGAGTTATTACTGACACAAGGACATAATTTCTGCCGTTTACCAATCATTTCATGTTGAAAACAGAAAATTCCGATTTGTTTTCTCTCTTATCGTTCACATTGATGAAATTGTAGCTTTGGTCACAACATTCAATCTCGAAATTGGAATTACTGGTGCCATCTTGACGAAGCTAGATGGAGATTCTAGGGGTGGAGCAGCTTTAAGTGTCAAGGAGGTGGGGTCTTATTACTACACGACACATACATTCGTTTTTTCCTTGTTCTAAGTTTAACCTTGCAGTTTACTTTGCTTCAACTTCTCTTGATTAGCAAAGTCAACATTTCTACTTTTGAACTTAGAGCAGCAAAGTTAAGGAGAGTTAATGATGGAAGTAGATGATTATAAATATCCAAAAGCTTTTCTTCCTTGGAGGGATCATGCGGCGAAACAAATACTAATACCTAAAGAGTGGTTGGACCATAAACTTCAGATTTCTTCTATGTTCAACATGTCTTTTGCCTATTATCTTGGAAGAAATTTACTTTTGTCAAGGTTTAAACTGAATGGAATAGATTTGAAGCCAATAGGCAATTGATGATATCTGTTTTAGTGGTTGTGTCAAATGTTGCCAATATGGATCACAAGTTACAACACAACAACAACCCAGTGTAGTCCCACATGTGTGTAATGGGGAGGGTAGGATGTAAGCAGATCTTACTCCTACCTTTTGTGGGGTAGATATTGGACACGAATCATATGTTATAGACAAAAGAAAATCACTGATTGCACTTTAACAGTCAGGTTTTTGGTTAAATGAACTAAGATTTTGCATCACAATTATATGTTCACTACCACAGGTATCAGGAAAGCCAATCAAGCTCGTAGGAAGGGGTGAACGTATGGAGGACCTTGAACCTTTCTATCCTGACCGCATGGCTGGACGTATTTTAGGAATGGGAGATGTTCTATCGTTTGTTGAGAAAGCCCAAGAAGTTGTAAGTGGCAAACAAGTATTAATGCTCCTATTTTTTTTCTTTTTACTTGGTTCAAGTAGTTTCATTTGACTCCTTATAAATGATTTTAGATGCGTCAAGAAGATGCTGAAGATTTGCAGAAGAAGATCATGAGTGCAAAATTTGATTTCAATGACTTCCTGAAGCAAACTCGGGCAGTTGCTCGGATGGGTACCATGTCCCGTGTTATTGGTATGATGCCTGGCATGGGAAAGGTAAAATACCCGGTTCTTGTTAAATCTATTTCTCCTTTCCATGTCGTAATTATTGTATGGTGCAATTCATGTTTTACTAGCTATCATACATACTTTAACTTGTTACAAATGTAACGACCGATTTCAGATCAAACAATGTTATCAATTCTCAAAAAAAAATAAGACGATCAAATGATCAAACCTTGTATGAGCTATATTCCTTTGTTTTTATATATGTGATGAAATGGGACCAAATTCCTTCTTGTTCATGCATAAACAGGTTACTCCTGCACAAATTCGAGAGGCAGAGAAGAGCTTAAAGATAATGGAGTCAATGATAGATGTCATGACACCAGGTTATTTATCTTACTTCAAGGTTTCTAAGGACACGTGTTACTATGTCTAACCTAAACATGCATACTTCATCTGGTGAAATTTGTTTGTCTTACTTTCCTTTTTAGTCCGTTTTAAAAGAATGTCTCTTTCTTTTTTTGGCAACTCTGAACTTTTCACGTGGCATGTTTAAGACTACAAGATTAAGGACATTTTAATACATTCTACGTATCTTTAGTTGAAAACCAGAATCAAATTGAAAAGGAAGGAGTACTAGTGCTGCTAGCTCAATTCATATTTCATTGTCTTTCATCTTTTTTCTCAGAGGAGAGGGAGCAACCAGAATTGTTAGCAGAATCTCCTGCTAGAAGGAAACGTATCGCTCAAGAATCTGGGAAAACTGAGCAACAGGTAAATATCTGTGTGGAGTACTGATGCTAATATGCCATAAAACATAATTCTTTGTCGAAGAACGTTTGGTACTCCTTGCATGCACCTACATAACTTATTGCAATTCGTAGGTGAGTCAACTTGTTGCTCAACTTTTTCAAATGCGTGTACGTATGAAGAATTTGATGGGCGTTATGGAAGGTGGTTCGATTCCTGCACTGAGTAATCTAGAGGAGGCACTAAAATCTGAACAGCAGGTGCTTATCTTGTCTAAATTTTTGGCTGAATTACTTGTTATCAAATTAGAATATGTGAATATAGCAGTCAGTTCCAATTTTGAGCTCCTTACCTCCTTTTCTATGCTGTAATCATTTCTTCTTACATATTAGTCGTGGCGTGCACAAACAGGCCCCAAACACCATACTTATCGGGGGGAAAAAGAGTTCTTACATAGTGTTTCTTTTCTCTTCCAATATGCCTTCAAGATTGTAAATTCCACTCGTTCAAGGATATGCTAATACATCTGTTCGATCTAATACACATTTCTATTGTATGAGATGTAGAAACCTATTCTACTATGCATTTGTTTTTTTGACTGGACTGATACCCGAAAAGAGCATGTTTGTCATGTATTCTTAGATTTGCACTTCTGTTATCTTATCATTCATTTGCTCTAACTTAAGCTGATGGATTCGAATGGTCATCTTGTTCCCTTCTTTCTTCAGGCTCCTCCCGGTACTGCAAGGAGGAAGCGAAGGTCAGAACCAAGGAAACAATTTGCAGACTCGGGATCAGCTAGGCCTAGCCCTCGTGGTTTCGGGGCCAAGAACTGAAGTATAAGACTAGTATGTCAAACAAATTTTTGAATCTTTGACTAGCTATCTATGAGTATCAACTAGAAAAAGGAATTGTGAGCAAAAAAGGAAATCATCAACTAGAAAAGGGAAGTTCTTGACAAGATAATATGTAGTACATTGTATGTACTCTCAACTATATAGTTTTGTCCCTCTTCTTGTGTAACTATTGTTTCTTGATGTATCTAAAGGCTTTGATTTCTTCACATACCATCTTGTTATCTTGAAAATTTCATTGTTTTTCCCACTCCTCTAAATTTTACATTCAAAAATTTTCTGCTTAATTGTAGCATGTTCGGTCAAACTTTAAAATACCTAAAGTGTTATTTCTTTTTTCTTTCAAAAGCACTTATTTTAGAAAATGAATGTTGTTTGAGCAATCTTTTCATCATAAAATACTACATCGGTTTACTTTTACTTGTCCACTATTACAAAAACAGATTACTTTTACTTGTTACTTGTAATATATCTCAAGAATTTTTTTAATCAAGGTTAACTAAATTATTTTCATACCTAACACTGAACATCAATTAATAGATGTGTCAAGTTCAAATGTGGCACGTAAAAGTGAACAAAGGGTGCAAGTGTTTTTGAGTTGCAATAAAAGCCAAAATAATAAGATATATGTAGCACTCATATAAAAAGTTCAAATTTTTAGAACTTGTTTTTATAGTCAATGTAATTCTATAAGTGGAGTCTATGAAAAGTAATGTGTACACAATCGTGTAATTCTATTACTGTTTCGTACGGAGAGTATGGTGTGTGCACAACCTAAATCGTCCTTTGTAGGGAGATTATATTCGAACGGTTAATAAAAGAAAATGGTAAAAATGTCATTTGTTAAATATTAAGTAAATGATATATCAAGTTCTTATTTTCTAGTAAAAAAAAAAATTTAATCTACATTTTACGAGACAGTTAAAAGCAAAGAATAATAAGTAGTTGAGATCCTCTATATATGGTAGCATCATTTCAAGGAATGTCATCCATGTGTTAGGTAAACCTATTCTTTTTAATCCTACTTTTGCACCCAAAATCTCATAATTCATATATTATAATTACATAAACAAAGTGAAGTAAAACAACAAAAGAGAGTAAAATATTAAAATATTTACAATTTTTTTTGTTTGGATAAAAGCAAAATATGGCAAGTGGAGTTGAAAGTTTTCCAGCAGTGGATGCTGAAAAAGAATTGAATCCACAAACCAATAAGGAATTTCAAGTTGATTCAGTGTCATCACAAGTTGCTTCCTCACTTGAAAAAGAGGTAAAATCATTTCAAATTTTTTTTTTGAAAAAATAAACTAATCGAGATATTAAAATCGTTCAGACTCAAATTTGCTAAGAGAAGAAACTTCATATCATTAAACGCGTTATTGTAGAAATTTAAGTATATACATGATTATCTGAAATTTTGTTTAAAAAAAATCAACATACTGATTTGTTTCCCATCTAAACATGTCTAATCGTGGTTCTTAGATAAATATTTATAATTTTCAATAATAGATTGAAGTTTGATGATGTTGTATTACCTCTTGACAATTATTTCTCGTTAATGAACTTCGAAATAACAAAACATTTTTATCATAGTAATGATCGATTTAATTGAATCTGAAATATCTTTAAGGATGAAGAAATTTTATCTATCTCACCACAACCACTGATCGAATGTAATTAAGATATAATTTATAATTATGAGATAAAGAGTGAGATTGAGAGTATTAACTTATTCATAACTTACTAGCATTCTATTGAATGAAAAAAAAAATGACACAAAATCAATTTTTCATGCATGAGAAAAATAAACCATAGTATATATTTTCATTTTCTTTTCTTCGATAAAATGGTTTTGCAAATAAGATCTATATATTTATAAAGATTATAATTTATATAATTATACTGAATATGTTATTGTTGTTTCGACGCAGGCAAAGGAAAAATTGGACAAAATGAAAAATGAAAAAGATAGAAAGGATGCAATACAAAATTTTAAGACTGCTATGATTATCTCTGGAGTTGTTGTTGCTGTTGCTGGGGCTATTTTTGCCATTACCAAAAAGCTCAGAGAGAGATCAAATTAATTAGCACTTTATTTATTTATAATATATAGTTTTGAACCCTTTTTTTAAGTTTTTATTTTAATATTCATCAAATTCATATATATAAAGAATTTGCTAATGTTTATTTTATGTTTTAGGTTTTAATGTTTTTTATAGTGAAGAGGTAATTTATAATTTTGTTATGGGATAATGTTTATGAGGACAATTTTGAGTCATTTTGATAGGTGTATACATTGAATTTGAGGTGTGTTTAAAATCTCAATGAATTATTTGGGAGTTTTATATTCCTAAAATATATTTTAATTTTCTATTTTTAAAGATATATTTGTGAATATGATTAAATATATTTAGTTTTTAATTAATTAAAGTTTTATTTTCATGAATTATTATAAATTTTAATGAATTATGAACCAAGAAATCATATAATTTATCTTTTTTAAATATTTATTTCAACAACAATAGTAACTTTCTCAATATATCTGTGGAGGGTAGACCTTAGAGGTGTGGTAGAGAGGCTGTTATCTATAAACATTCTTCAAGTCGTAGTAAAGAGTAAAGATACAATAAAATAAAAAAACAATAGATAATAACATAACAATATTAAAATGAACTACGCGTACCAAAACTTTCATCTTACGAATACTAATAAGGACAATAAGACAAAACATTCCTACCTACCGGCATATATAAATTTTATTTTAAAAAAATTTATATAAAAATCAAATTTACTATTAACATTAATAAATTTCTCTCAAGACCAAATACCTAAAATGATTGAGCAAAGTCTTAATTTCGAGCTTTTAATATGAAAAAAATCATATTCACTATATTTGAAGAAGCGAAATTCTCAATAAATAATTAGTAAGAACGTGATTAAGAATATATTTAAATTGACTTTTAATTTATGACTTAAACAAATGATATAAGCCAAAAACATACGAGTTAAAAAAATCTTGAGAAAAAAAATCTGAAAAATATTTTTACTTTGATCGAAATTGCTGTTACGATATAAAACTTTACGAATAACCTATTTCTATGTATTATTTAATAATATATTTTAGATGTATATATATACTCACGTAAACACATTATATCTATAATTATATCATATTCATCTCGAAAATTTTCACATAACTCATTAAAAATTAAACGCTCTCTAACAAAAGAGACTCGAAACTCATAATTAGCCTTTTATTAGTCAACATATAAGAAGATCGGAAAACCCTAAAAATGGCTGATCGAGCTCTCTATTGACTCTCATTTGACTGATGAATCTGCGGATGCGAGGTAATCTCACTATATATTTGTAATCAGTACTGTTTTCTGCTTTTGAATCCTTCAAAAAATGGATGATTTGATGCAAAAATCACTGAAACCCCCCGATTTTTTAGCTGTATTTACTAACAGTACAAGTGAAGGAATTGATAGAATTAGCTATTTGCCGGATGATATACTGCACAATATACTTTCATATCTGTACATCTTTGATGTTGTTCAGCTAAGCATTTTGTCGAAAAGATGGAACTATATATGGAGGACAATGCCTTACTTGAATTTTGATATTAATAGCTTTGGTTGTGAAAGGATTGATAGGCATTGGGATATGGGTATGGCTGAGAAATTCAAAGATTTTATCAATTGGGTGTTGATTAACCGATGTGGGGATAGCCTTGTTTGTTTTAAGCTTTGTTGTGGAGATATTTTTGGTAAAAGGGCTATTTTTCGTTGGGTTCGTGTTGTGACAACGCGAAATGTTCAAGAACTTGTGTTAGATTTTTGTCCTGCTGAGCCATTTGAGTTGCCATATTGTGTTGTGACTTGTGAATCCTTGCGAGTTTTGAAATTACGGCTTGATGGGTCTGTACTTAAGTTGTCTAATCATTTTGGATTTTATCAGCTTAAATTTCTTCATCTTGAAAAAGTTGAGTTATCAAACGAGCATTTGACGAGTTGCTTGTTCTCAAGACTAGAGAAACTGGTATTGGATAGTTGTACTTTTGGAACTATGACTATGCTTGATATTGTTTCAACGTCTCTGGTTTATGTGTCTCTACTGAACTATGTCAATAACGTAGAAGCTTACAACAATTGTATCGTCAAAATTTCTTGCCCGAATCTCAAGGTCTTGAAATATAGTGCTCCATTGGCAAAGGACATGATCATAGAGAATCTCTTGTCTATAGAAGTTGTTCACATCTTATTTTTTTATTCAGACGATGTAATAAAAGAAATTGGAATGCGTCTGCATAAGATGTTCAAGAATGTCGCTTCTACATCAGCTTTGAAATTATGCAAAGGTTCTGTTGTTGGTTTGTATAGTGTATTTCATGGAGTAAGAAACTTCCCGGTCACGTTTTATAAGCTCAAGTCCTTAAAATTGGCAGTGGCAATTGACGAATCTTGCATGGAAATCATGATGCTATTGCTCAAGCATTCTCCTAATTTAGAGGTTCTTAATTTGTTTTCTGATGAGAATTACGGTTGGGATGAAAACTGGAAGTTCCATGATCCTAGTGAAAGCGTTTTGTGCCTGGAGTCTCATCTAAAGTTGATTCAGTTGGCTGGTTTCAAAAATGAAGATAAAGAGATAGAGCTACTGAGGTTTTTCCTCAAGAATGCACAAGTATTAGAAGAACTGATAATTGTTTGGGATAGCTGTAGTGGCATATCAGAAGAGGCAATAGAGGAGGTTTCCAACTTTCCTAGAGCTTCTTCACATGTTGTTGTGTCATTTCTTAATTTCAAACCCAAATCAAGATCTCGTTACCGGTACAATTCAGTTTGAAAGAGGTTCTGATTGTGAGACGCTATGTTGCTTGGACTTGGACTCTCCAAAAATGTTGTACTACTTTTGGAAGATCCGACATACATTTGAAGTGTCCAAGCAACATAGGTTAGAAGTACCCTTTTTGAGAACTAGTGCATGAGCAAGCACATGAAGCCTTAACTTTATGAATTTCTACTACTGTTTCGCCTTTTCAAAGAGCACTGGACAGACTTCAATGAAGCATATTTGACTCTGGACAAAGAAGCATTCAACTTGTCAACAGATGTTACACGCGTCTACAAGATATAGGCAGTATCAGTCATCTCTTTCTGCACTATATGGTTGTTGTTGACCTCTGAAACGTGTTTTATTATGTTTTCGGACTCGTGCATGGGTCATGCTATACACTATTAAAGATGTATATGAATGCTATAAGCATGAAGAAGATCTGGATGTCCCTGCAAGTATTTTGTTTTTTGGTGTTTTTGGTGTATTTCAACTCCAAACTACTCCTCCCAACTATAAGCTAGATGTTTGTGTAACTTATTTAGCTTGATGAACAACTTGAGTCATGTAAATTACTTGATCTCTTTTGTAACTTTTGCATCTTTATGATGTTTTTCTCAATGGAACTTACTTATTTCATCAAAGAGAAAGGATACTTTCACTTTGCTTTGTTTTTTTCGTATTATTATTGTATGTTGTTTTATTTGCTTCAAGTTTTCGTAGTATTTGTTGTTTCTATTGTTCTCTTCTAATATATTGATGTGCTTTACTTGAGCTGAGAGTTTATCGGAAACTCTAGATCTCTCTACCTTAATAAGGTTTGAATAAGATTGGATACACACCCCTTCTCCAAACTCCACTTGTGGGACTACACTTTTGTTGTCGTCATATCTACGTTAAAGAACGATGGAAGCACAAACGGACTGGTTTGGATCTAAACGAAGGGATTAAGAGCGACTACTCGTAAATAAAACAATAATACATATTTTTACTATAATACAACATGCCAATGGAGAAATTATTTTCGACAGATCTAATTCAAGAAAAAACATATCAAAGCAGATTGGAAAAAAAATTCCAAAAGTAAGCAAATCATGACAAAATACTATAGAAATTATTAATAAGAACAATAAATACAATAAAATAATACAATAATCGAAGTACATGAAATAATATATATAGCAACAAAAATCAAATAATAAGAACTTACGGGATAAATACTACGACTACTATTATGAAAGTCTAAAGGATAAACAAGACAATGCTCAATTAGAAGGACAAAAATTGTATATTTCTTAATTGTAGGTTCAATGTATTTAATTAAGTATATATTATAAGGACCAAAATTAGAGTGTATGGATGTTAAGGGACCAAAAACGCAAATACCTAAATTTATCACCGGGAAATGTCCCTAATTCACCTGAAACCGCCGTATCACGGCCGTTCGCCGCCCCTTCGCCGCCACAAACTCACAGTGCCCCGACAGGTAACCAAACCAATCACTAACATCATCTTCAATTTCTCCATTTCCACCTCTGCCTTAACAATAAAATCATCATCTACACGCGCCGCTGCGAACTCCGGCAAGTTCATTTCTCCGTTCACCTCTATAGCTCCTCTTAAACCTTATCTCCTTTCGGAATGGAAACTGATTCTCTGTGGATGGCTCTGCAGTGTTTTATCTGTTTATTCTCTGTCCAAAATTGTTCCCAAAGTGGGAAAATTCTCGTCTCTTATGAATCCGTTGGATGTTGTGAGGCTGAGAGAGGAGTGTTTGGTTTTGGGAGGTTTGTTTTTCGTTCGACTCGTTGGTAATTATCTGCAGCAAGCGTTTCTATGGGAAGCTGCGTTGAATTGCGTGTATAAGATGAGGATTTGTGTTTTCCATAAGGTTTTGCAGAGAGATTTAGGGTTTTTTGAGGGAGAAAAAGGGATTGCTGCTGGAGATGTTGCTTATAGGATTACTGCTGAAGCTTCTGATGTTGCTGATACTGTTTATTCTCTCTTGAATGTGAGTTGAGAAAATGATGCTAACCTATGTTGCTCGAACTCTCTAAAGATGTTGCTGCACCTGTGTTAGATCTCCAAAAATGTATAGCTGATGCTACACAAACCCACCAATATCTTTGAAGAGTCCGAGCAGCATAGTTTCTTACTACCTAGCCCTTGAGCCTCAAGTTTTGTGTATTTTTATAATGTTGAATGAACCACATTAAGACAATGATGCGTTGTTACTCCCAACGACAAAGCTCATGGATCATCTGTGTTTTCTGTATGTTTTATGTTGTGTACTGCATAATCGAAACGTTTTAACGGTTATAAGGGTACCCTTATATTTATTTGTTGTGCTTGCAAGTACCCTTTCACGGTTACACTCTTGGATCATGAATGTGAAATTTTGTTTTGATGGGTGGGATATCATATATAAAATATGAACCTATGATCTAAAGAAACGATTTTTGAACCCCCTTAACACTACACTAGACTAGAGCCTTCTCTTATGTCAAGAGGATTCACCTTATATATAACCAAAAAAGAATTGGTTTTGCTGTCTTTGTGTAGGATAATTTTCCGGCGAAGAGGTTCGGCCTCAGTGGCGATGAGATTCGATCTCAGATACTTATTTATGTCTGCAAGATGTCCCTCACTTGTGTGATTGTTTTGTTGGATAAGCATATAGAAATACTATTTTGGAAGAGTTCATTGGACTCCAACGTCATGAGTGCTATTAGTACCATGCTGAACGATATGATTTGTTTCACTAAAAATTTAATCTGTTAGAGAATTGATGCTTTTACTTTTATGTCTTCACCAAAATCTTTCTTTTCTCTTCCTAAATCTCGTGTTTTGCTATTTACAGACTATTGTTCCAAGTAGTCTTCAATTATCAGCAATGGCAGTTCAGATGTTGGTCATCAACCCTGTTCTATCATTACTTTCCGCCTTGGTGACTAAAGATGCATTAGTTCTTTGCTTCTATTATTATGAATTATTTATGAATGTTGGATGAGTTTATATCGAATCTTGATGGGTGTTATTTAAGGTGATCCCATTGATGGGTTTTGTGATTGGTTACTTGGGCGAAAAACTTCGTGATGTATCAAACAAGGCACATCTTGCTGCTGCTTCTCTCTCTTCCTATCTGAATGAGGTAAGTGTTTTTGGTTACATTAGCATATAATGAATCAATCATCTAGCTTTGATCCAAAACTAGTTGGTTTTTTCCATATGAATTCTCTATATCCATTGTGTAATTCGAGGCCATTTCATTCCAATGTGAAATTTTCAGTCAAAGCGCTATAGCTTCTTAGTCTTCTTAAGTTTGAAGTTTGGTATAGCTTTTGTTTTTCCAAATATGTATGCTCATGACATTCTAACACATGGAGAAAATTTCTTCTACCTTCTCCCTTCTTTCTAGCTTTTTTGTTCTAATGTTACTCTCTTCCTTATATTCAAAGAATCAAGCTTTCAACAGTAACTGAAGGAAAATTACTACTTGTTACAGATCCTCCCATCAATTCTTTTCGTGAAGGCAAACAATGCAGAGTCCTGTGAAAGAAAGAAGTTCCAGTCACTTGCTTTTGCTGATCTATCTGCGACTATGGGAAAGAAGAAGTTGAAGTCATTTATTCCTCAGTTGGTACAGGCAATATATTTTGGCACCTTACTCACATTTAGCGCTGGAACGCTGCTTGTTTCAAAAGGTTCAATTGATTGCTCTGCCATGGTTTCTTTTGTGACATCCCTGGTTCTTTTGATCTCCCCAATCCAGGTTATGTTTCAATTATTGAAGGATTATGTTTCTGTAAGTTCATTTGTTTGAAATTTGATCTGTCTCGTATATCTGAAACAAGATAAATAGGTTATATTACTTCCATCCCATGTGCACAACACACTTCTAAACTAATTATTTTCTTGATCAACTTTGACAAATTTCAAAGAATCGAGATTTGAACTTTATGTGATGTTCTTCCCTTAAGCCAACTCCACAAAGTAGAGGTAAAGTCTGACTACATTCTACCCTCCCTGAACCCCGCTTGTGGGGTTTCACTGGCTATGCTGTTGTTGTTGTCTTCCGTTAAACCAACTTTTGAATGACTACTTTATATATTTTTTTTATATCACTTCAACTGTTGCAATGCACATTGCTTTGAGTCTGGTATTATTTGAAAGAAAGAAGCGTATTAAAGTAGGTTGTTATTTTACTCTTTAAAAAATGAAAGAATATAGCAGTAGGTGTTACCTGGGAGTCTGGACCCCATACATGGCTTTGTTGTTGGGCGTTGGGATAAGAATCAAGCAGCACAAGCTACAAGTACAATTAATCATGAGATAGTTACCTTATGAATTGCTGTTCTAGTAGTACCAAATTATCCAGGTACTTGAACTGAATGGCGTGTAACAAAGTTAGTCAGGAGGTTGTCACATCAGAAGGCATCCATAGGAAGTTTTGAATAAAACTGTAAATCACTCAAAACTTTCCCTTAATAGAAGAAGCTTTTCTCTAGACAGAGGCTTCATAAATTTGATCAACTTCTCGATCCCATTTATATTGGAAGTGACTTACACTTTTATGTTACCCTCTCCTCTTTTGACTATTTTTTTTTCTTGTTCGGTTGGACTTTTCTCGTACTGCTTCATGTTGATATTATGGTTTAGCATGTGCAGCAATTTTAACTATCAATCTGAATCTAAGAGTTGTGCAGGATGCGGGAAAAGCATACAATGAATTAAAACAAGGAGAGCCAGCAATTCAGCGCCTATTTAGTTTGAAAACATTTGAACCAGAGGTAAGTATATAACTTGTTGATTTCTATGACTTTGGTAATGGCATGTAAGATAGAGAGCGGCAGAACTAGAATTAGGTCTCTTCTTAAGTAACGATACAAAGTAATTTAGTATAGCATTGTTGAACCTGAAACCAAAAAACACATGCTATCAGATTTAAGAGTCAAATACTTACAACCTGTGTTGTCTCAGGCTTATTTTAAGGCGCGCTAGCCCTGAAAAGCTCAGGGAAGGCGCTTTAACTTGATTAGTTTTCAGTGTAGGCAAGGCAGTATGGTGTGCACCTCATTGTGCATGAGTTCTATCTTGAATCAAGCGGGTACTAAACAACAAATACAATAAGCACTAGTGTCTTACTCCCTTCATTTCAGTTTATGGGTCTTAGTTTGTATAGAATCGTGTCTTTTTGTAGATTCTTTACCTTTTGGTGTATACACAGTCAGATTTTTTGCCATGTTTATGAATGAGATACATTTACCAGATAAATAAAAAAGAAAGAAAGAGGCATTCCTTTTGAGATATACTAAAAGGAAAATAAGAAACTTAGATTAAAACTAAGGGAGTAGTTGTTAAGGTAAATAGTTTGAATGAATTTGTTACTTTTCCTTGAATTATGTATATATTTCTAGTTTTTCTTCAATTGCACCTTCTTCTTCACTAAAACCTACAGTTAAATCGGCTGTTGCACTTAAACCACAATCTACCTAGAGCGCTTTTTAGAGTTCTCACCTTTGATAACACTGCTTACAACTGCTTCCATTAATATCATTATTGCAAGCATATAATCATCATGTTTTATTTATATCATCATTCCGACAACATACCCGGTGTGATCCCATAAGTGGATTATGGGGAGGGTAGGATGTAGGTGGACCTTACCCCTACCTTTGTGCAGTGGAGAAGCTTTTTCCTGTAGACCTATGGCTCAAAAGTAGTGTAATCAAAGCAGGATTGGAAGGACAATAACAATAGCAAAATAACATTCATATCATGATTGGTGAAGGAAAAAAGGGATAGCACTCCAGTGGCTACCAATTCAGTTCTATCTATTTTTCATTATCTTCTTATAATTTAGAAAGTCCGATCTTATTAGGTAGTTGTTTTACACTTTGCTTCTTTCATCTTCAACTTGGTATGATTGATTGATCTTCGCTAATATAAAATTTCTTAAGTTCTTTCAATATAGGTTACTTCTATGTTGAACATCCTTGCATTTAATATTGTTATTTTAACTACTTGGGATCATGCAACCAAGTGTGCCTGAATACCTATGATGTACAAATATACAGGAAATTGTGAACCCTGATTCTGTTGACTTAGATTGTGTTGCTGGAGAAGTAAAATACTCTAACGTCTCTTTTAGATATGGAGACAATGGACCTCTTGTATTGAAAAACACGGACTTACATATTAAATCTGGAGAAATAGTTGCTCTCTGTGGACCATCAGGAGGAGGAAAAACGACTCTTGTAAAACTCCTTCTTCGCTTATATGATCCTTTACAAGGTTAGCAGCTTAATCACCACAAAACCACAGTCTAGCATTCTCTTTAGCCCTGATCCTATATGATGAATATGAAAGTTGTCTTCTACTGAAGCATGACAAGGTTTACTTCCTCACTGACAGGTTCTATTCTCATTGATGGTTTGGATATTAGAGGCATACGAATCAAGAGTTTAAGGAGAAACATTGGCTTGGTCTCTCAAGATACAGTAAGTCCAAGCCTCTTTCCCTCTTTACAACCATGATATGATGAATTCTTTTGCCTTAATTATTTCCACATACTGCTAATCCTTTATTAGTGGTTAGTTGTTGTAGTGTTCAGGACTTTTGATGCTTATGCATTTCACTTTCGAATAGCAGACAGTAGTTGTGTTAAGTTTTCTCCATTTTCTTTTGTTAATGTGTAATTATATTTGTTGGAGTTGGGGGTTGGGAATGGAGACTCATTACCTGGTGCTTGTTTATACTCTACTTCTTTGCGTGATCCTCCTGTTACATTCCATAGATCGGAGCATTTCACCTCAATCTACCATGTTCTATACAATCAAAAACTTCCATGTTCTAGAGGGCTAAGCTACATGATATTTAACCAGAATCACCTGGCAGTATGGGGTAAGCAGATGATTGATATCCTCGTTGTGGATGGCAAGAATTGGAGACTTAAATTATGTTAGAGCCAATAGAGGTTCGATGATTAGTTTGTTGCTAAAACTGAGGTTTTTACACTATAAGGATCTAGTTGAAGGAGAGAAATTTTAGACAAATCGTCTAAAGATTCTCCAAAGCAACAATTTCCCATGGCTTTTTGACCCAAATTTGAATTTTGTACTGCAGTGTTTCAAATGTGGGGACTGTTTCCTCTTTTTAAGTTTTAGTCCTTGATTTTGCTGTAATATTTGTTTCATTTTTCTTCTTTGTATCCGGGAAACATTAAGAAAAGTTACCACATTAAGTTTAGAAAATCTTCTTAGCGAAGGGAGTGCTTCCAGGTTCTTTACTAATGGATGTTCCTCAGGAACTAATTGGGCATTGTAAGGATTACCTATGTTTCCTAATTATTTTGATCCAGTCTATTTCTTGGATATCAAATGATAGAAAGTTGAAATTCTTTCTAAGTTGGTAGATATTTGGATATGTAAATGTGTAATAGTGAAAACACTAAAGTCCGACATCGCATAAAATATAAATGTGCTATATACTTTGTGAAATCTGCTTATAAATACTATGTGAAAATATTGTTAGACAATTGACATTTTTCCAGCTTATTATTATTTTTACTGTTTTTACTTATTTTAGTTTAGTGCTTCCTATTTTCTAGCTAGACTTAGTCAACTTTAGTTGCTCAACTTTCTGAAGTTAGTGGCCCCATTATGGCTGTTAGTGGCCTCTTTTATGGTAGTTAGTGGCACATATTCTTATTTAGTTTTAATGTTTATGTTTTTTCCTTGTATAAATTCCGAGTTTTGGCAGATTAATATATACAAGGAGTTTCATAAGTTTACTCTATTTTTATTTTTTCAAATCAGTTTCTTGAGTATTTTTGTTCTAACAAATATTTCCTACAATATTACTTGATTACCTGTCCTTCTGATTGACCTCCTTATGTTTTGAGTCCATCTCAACTAAATTTACTTCCGTTTTGGCAAAGCTCCTCATCTCGAAAAACTTGAACTAATACTTCCTCAACTTTTTCCATGTTTGTGCTCATGCCTCATAGACTAATATATAGTAGTTCCACTTATTTTAGGAAGCTTTTATTTTTTCAGTTTCAAAAAAATAAAAGCTTCCTAAAATAAGTGGAACTACTATATATTAGTTGGACTTCAAATTTTACATTTCAATTCAAAATACCTGTTCCTGAAAGTGGGGGGACATTGCTTTTATTATCTAGAAGTTAATTGAAACATTTCATTTAATATAAGTAGATTTTCTAGCAAAGAGATAGCATCTTGTTGAACCTACTGTCCGCTTTTCACACTTGGGTTGATACTCTGTAATAATCTGGAGCTAACTCCTACGTTGTAAACACATTCCTTAAATTCACGCTAGCAAGGTCAACTGAAGTGGGAAATAGGAACTACACAGCTGAATTGTTTTCCAATTTTTTAAAAATTCTATCAGACATTATTTTCTGGAAGTGTTGCCGAGAACATTGGATATAGGGATAGAATGGCTGGTATTGATATGGAGAGGGTGAAGCTTGCTGCCAGAAATGCAAGTGCGGAAGAATTTATTGAAGCGCTGCCTCTTAGCTATGAGACAAATGTTGGACCTAGGGGCTCAATTTTCAGTGGAGGGCAGAAGCAAAGGTATGATACTTTTCCCACCAATACCTTTGATTTTCTGAATTTTCTTATATATTTCTCACACACAATCAATCAGTAGTATGCCTTACTTTTTTAGAAAGAAAACTTTCCCCTCTTGAGAACGTCTTCTAAAAAGAAAGGGAGTAACAGAATCTCACACCAAGAAAGTTGTGTCAATCCAAAAATGGTAGGAAGAGAAGTCTATCTAATCTTGACTAGTCCTTGATTCTCAGGATTGACTGTAGTCTTCCTCTTCAGTTGATTTTCTCATCAGATTAATGTTTTTCCAAATTCATTTTGGGTCCCCTTTTCGTGTACTTCAGCTTCTTTGTTTTCATCAATTTTAATTGGATAATTCCTGTGGATCCAGGTGTGTTTGAATTCATTCTCTCCTTAGTTCTTTACTGAATTGAGATTATTCTCTACCTTCTCAAGGGATAGATATTTTGGGAATGCTATGGAACCTATACCAATGCTCTTGTTACCTTAAGGCTTACAGCAATTGTAAACATAGGGGCTGTCATAGGCATAGCTAACCTGTTTTTGATCTAGGAAATTCTCTCATTCCTTTTTATTTTCATCTCAGAATAGCTATTGCTCGGGCTCTTTATCAGGATCCATCTATTCTAATATTGGATGAAGCTACTTCAGCATTAGACAGCAAGTCAGAGCTGTTGGTAAGACAATCTCTGCAGCACCTGATGCAAAATCGTACTGTAAGTGAAAGAAGCTTCTATAGTTTTGTTTATAGTTCAGTACCATGGCTCCTCAACCTCTCCTGTCCCTCGTCGTAATTATTTTTACCAAAGTTAAAATTCAGGTTCTCTCTGTTAACCATGATGTAGCATATGGAATGGAAATATATAAGAATCTTACCTACCAAAAAGGAAGTACAAAAAAGCAAATGCCTATTCTGGTAAAGCGGGGTAAGTCTCACAGAAACAGTAGATGAGTGATGAGAACGTAGGTTAACAGTCTCCACAAGATAGGGAACCTCGCAATACAGCTGGTAGGGGGGTAGTTATATGCATGTTTGGTACTGATTTACATGTTCTGTAACTTTTATCATTATTGAATTATGTACCACGTAGTAAAACTGTGGATACCCCTTAGACCTCACCCTGTTTGATTTTATTTTCTTCTGCATAATTTTTTACACACGAATGAAAGAACTAAATTCTTGGCTTCTGGCAAACATCCTTACTGGGTGCTGTTGAAAACGTGCCTGAGATGTGAGAAATCCAACTTTGTTGGCACTAGAAGTGTCTTAAGCCATCTTGATTTGAAGTTTGCTAATTGCTGACACATTTTATTGCCAAGAATAATTGACGATATCTTTCACATGCGCACACACACACACAAAAACCTATCCTTCAGGGCAGTTCTAATTATCGTCTCAATCTTTACATGCAGGTACTAGTGATTGCTCACCGCTTGGAAACAGTTTTAATGGCTGAACGAGTTTTCCTTTTAGAGGATGGAAACTTGCAGGAGGTTCCTCGCGCCTCTCTTTTGGACAGTCAAAGTGGTTCACTAGCATCAATGGGTTTAACGATATGATGTTTATATGAAGCTAAAGGTCTGCTTCTTGGAAATGAATATGCATTTGTTGCTCTAGTATGGAAGTAATGTTCTACAACTTCCTTATCCTTCCCATGTAAGCTGCTCGTCGCGTCAAATGCCCCTTTACATGAAGCTAAAGGTCTTTCTCTGAGGAAGAGTCGAAATAGAATCAACTTGAATTCGGGACCGCTATTCGAAATCTTAGTGAAACACTGGATTTCTTATTTCATGTCTGCTTTTCGTGAAAAAATACCAATTGGTCCTTCACTTTCATTACATCGATGTGGATTGCCTCATGAAATAGCAATAGAACTTTTCCAGACATTTATAATTCGTGGTCTAATTAGACAACATCTTGCTTCGAACATAGGAGTTGCTAAGAGTAAAATTCGAGAAAAAGAGCCGATTGTATGGGAAATCCTTCAAGAAGTTATGCAGGGACACCCTGTATTGCTGAACTTACAGAATGATGTATATGATTGTATATCTTTACATACGTTAGAAAATGCACTAGAGGCAATACAATGATGTTTTGGTTTTTTTTGGGCCTCGTATATTCTAGTGGTAAATGATAAATTGAATTTAAGTGTGGGGATTATAGATCAATTACTTTAATATTTACCCCCTGTGAGACAAAAAAAATAAACTTTTTTAGCATATATTTTAGCTTCATAATATAATTGAGGAATATTTGCAAATAGTCACTATAATAATCTTAATTATTGTTTTATAGTTATAGTTTGCATATTTACGGATTGTAGTAGCTATATTTTAGACTTGCTTATTTGTATAATTTGCAGGTGAATTTGTATGTTTCACGGGTATGTTTGTATAATAGAGCTATCTTTGTATAAACTCAAAATAGTGAATTTCATACAAATACAAACATCTGAACTCTAAACATATATACAAACTATATTATACAAAAGCTATACAAATTTCAATTATATAAACTCGAAACTTCAGCCCATATAATGATCACCGGATATTGGTCGCGAGTGGTAATTATATTTAATTAAAACTATAGCTATGATAACTAATTAACTAGCACCACGTAAACAAAATTTAAAGATGAACAAATTGTTCAATTAGGCCCAACAATATACATTTATATGGTCAATGGGCTAGAGGGCTGCAAAGCTTAGCCCAATAAGATGAATTGCGCGGGAAGTTTTGCCGCCATTTGAGAGTAGAAAAAGCTCCATTTTCCCAAATTTTGATTCAAACTCATCACACTCTGCAGTAAATCATCCATAGCCGAGGTGAGTTTTTTTTTTATATAAATTCTCTGCATAATTAGTGTTAATTTGATCTTCGTGAATGAATTCAGTGTCCGATCTTCTGTTAAAAAAATATAAAGAATATGTACATGTTGAATCCCTTCGGCTAGTTTGTGTGTTTACTGCTTTTGATTTTGAACCCTTCAGTTTTGTTTTAATAATGGGTTTTTGTTTCCCAGTGTCCACCCATAATTTTCTGTGTAGAGATTTCCCTGATTTACATTGAATAGTGTATCAAGTTGCTACACAAAATTGTGATAAATAGATCTTCTTCTTTTTTAATGATTTGGGTTGTTACACTTGTTAATTTGTGTAATTGGTTTTGTAGTTTCTGTAATTATGGGTAATTTGAAAAATCAAGGTTCTTGGAAGTGTTTTGCAATTTTAAAAAAAAAATCCTTGAAAAAAATGCAGTCAATGGTAAATTATGATTCCCAAATGATAATTATGTCATTCTTTGAACAATGGAATCTATTGAGGTAATGGTTTGATGTAAAATATGATGTTTGAAGTTATAGCGGGTTAGAATTGTTTAATCTTGTTTAGTAGATGCGTACTGTGCATGTTCGATGATGGAGGTGATTGTTTTTATATAAGCAACTGTTAATAGTATTGTCGTATTCTGATTTTCGATGGTGTAAGAAACTTTAACTCACAGGCTTCTGATTTGTTGTCTTTTAAAGTTTTAATTGCAAGAGCTTGTGAAAGTGTATAAGGTTTACTATTTGTTTACTAGGGCTCTTGAACCAGAAACTTAATATTGGAAAGAGATAGAAAGGTTTTTAAGCATTTCCGAGTTCTGAATTTGATTTTCTTCATTGGTACAGCTAGTCGTTGAAATGCTTGTAGATGTGATATATCACTCAAAGTCCTAAATTTCGTGTAGCGAATGAATTTGAGATACAGATGGAAAATTTAATATATTTGAGTTGATTTCTGTTGTTCATTGGAAGTTAACGATGGATGTCATGAGACAGGAAATGCAATGGCATGAAGAAACAGAATCTCAATTTTGAGCTTTTATTTTGTTTTTGTTTGGTAGACATGGACATGTCAAATCCTGCCGTCTTTGTCAATGCTGAGTTCCTCAAGGAGCATGTAGGACGGAAGGTTCGAACAGTGGTTCAGGTTATGCAATCTGATGGTGATAAAGTCATTGGAAAATCCACGGATGAAAAAGAGTTAGTTGTGAAAGGAAATCCACCTAATGCTCTTTCAACTTTTGTTGAAGTGATTGGTATAGCTGACACTATCCAGTCTATTGAAGCAGAAATTTGGACCAATTTTGGTGATACATTTGGTATGTCTTGCTTATGTTATTCATATATATACACTTGGCTTCTCCTATATCCGTTAATGCATTTGAATGTCAATTTGTACCAAACATGTTATCACTGGCAATCAAATCCATGATTTTATTACTTGTTGTTTCTTTTGCTTCATTTACGTCTTTTTTGTCGTTTTGCTACTGTTCTTCTCCTTTATCTTTAGCATTATTTTCTCATTACTGTATTTTCTTCCATACTTGAGTTTGATATGTTATACTTGAACCGAGGGTCTATCACAAATAGTCACTCTATCTTCACAAGGTAGAGGTAAGACTATATACACACCACCCTCCCCAAACTCCACTCGTGGAATTACACTGGGTTTGTTATTATTGTTTGCCCGTCTTTGTGTCTTGTTCTGTGTAGTTTTTCAAGGTCATTTTGTAAGTTGGGAATATTGAACTGCCTAAGGCCAATGAACCATATAGTCTTCATACTGATCACTGAAAAGGGAAAGGATGGTGTTCTTTGTGATAAAGTTCATAACCCTATAATTGATGATAACACTATGAATATGCAAACTTTATGGTTATCATCTACCAGAAACCTTAAGATCTATAGATATTCAACAGATGAGTGGGTTGTAGTCAATTAAGTGAACTGAATAATAGATTGTAGAGTTGAACATTATTGTCCTTCCCAACTCGGCCAATTTTATCTTCATTCCTTCACTTATCTGAAATGTTTCTATACAAATGGTGACTGGGGAGGGTAAAGTTTACGATGTCCCTTTTTCTATATGAAATTCAAGGATTAAACAAAAGGGAAATTTGGTTAATGCGACTTTTCAGGTTATGATATCTATATTTACGGTAGTGTTCTACTTTGTTTACAGTAGTGTTCTACTTTGTTTACAATCCAATCATCATGCGATAGCTGTTTTTATACTTGCTCTGTCAAACATATTCAAGACCAATGTAGTCATCAATTATGTCCAAACTGCATTTATTTTTGACACATTGTATAAGCATTTCATGTTGCTTGTTAAACTTCTACTTATGACTTAAGGTTTATAGAAACTTTATGATGTGTATCTAGTGCTTGTCTCTTGATGATATATACTTGCTAATCTACAAATTCTTCGATATGTGACAGATGTTAATAGCTATGACAAGGTGTGCAGACTAGCAAATGGTGACAGTAAGCACTTGTTTATCTGAGAAATGATGATTAGATGCTATAAAAGAGGACAAATATCCTCTTATTTCTGCTGCATTGTTTCAGAGTTTCAATGTATTATAAGTAGTTCGAAGTACTTCTGAAAACTTTGGATTTCAGCTTCTATTTAGGGTTTCATCAACAGAAGTTAAGCTCTGTGCTTAGATGTAAACTTGTTTTTGTTCAACTTATGCTATTTGGTATTTTGAACACTAATATTTGTGGTTCCACTAGTTAGTCAACTTGACATCAAACTAGCTATGTTACATACATATGTTGTAACTTGTAAGTATGAACTATGTCTAGTTCTAGAAAACTTGTTCATTTCGGAGTTATGTCCACTGGTTTGCGAAAGCAATGGGAGACTTGCTCAGGTGTTCTTTATTAGGCAAAAACCTATTTAAAGGTGAGATCTTCATGTTCTTGAATTCCCACTTATAGCTTCAAATATATGTATTAAACTACCATATTCTATCTACTATTACAAGCCCCATGATATGTAGGACATCATATGATTTATAAAGATAATCATGTGTACATAGTCTTATGAAGATATAAAATTCATTTTTTATAGATCCTCAACTTAAGTTATGCATATCAATAATCAAGTACGTAATAACAAACAAGTTGATAATTGAAGCAAAAAAATTTAAAAAAAACCATAGTAAAACTGAAATTGAAGGATAATCTAGTAGGAGACTAATAATAATAATCCTAAATAAAAAAACAGTCTATAAAATCACATTCTCGATAAGTCATGTATGTGACATTAACACTCTGTTTATTGTATAGTATCGTATTGTATTCTATTTTATGGTATCATATTGTATCATATCATATTATATTGTATTATTACCATACATACTATGTTTGTTTCGGTTGTTATTTAAAATGTATTATATTGTTAAATTTTGTTGTTACATAACAATGAAAATCTCCATTTTATAAAATAACCATTTTGGTGTGTTCTCGTTGTTACTTAATTTTTTTTCCAATTATATCCTTACTTGATATTTCATAATACTATTTTATCTTTTACCATATATTATTTAATCCTAGTCAAATCTCCTATCCTAGAATAATTAAGGACATTTTAGTAAATTTATAAATTACTATACTATACAATACTATACAACCAAACAAAAGAATAAAAATGATATTAAACAGTCGCAAACAATACAGTCTAGCTAAAATGATCATAATACCAAATCAAAATAGAGTTTTTCTATACCCAAAACTAACATCAAAAATCAAAATTATGAACGTTCGAAGTTTCTCTAATATACAACTACACTAATCTCTCGTAAAATGATCATAATGCTTTAATTCAAAGATCAAGTGATACAAAATCGGTGACATTGTGCCTCTCCTTCAAATGCCACCGATTTTGTATCATTTAATGTTTGAAGTAAAGCATTAAGATCATTTTACCAAAGATTAGTGAAGTTATAAATAAGAAAAACTTCAAATATTCATAATTTTGGTTTTAGATTTTAACTTTGGGTATAGAAAAACTCTATTTCACATCGTACCTCATTTGAACTTATAAATACCTATAATTACCCATTCGAACTAACAAACATAATTTATTAAATTATCACAAACATTCAAAAAAAATTGGTCAAAAAACTACATGCAATCAATATATGTCTCTCTTAAAGACAAACAACATATACTACCATATCTTTTATTCGTAATGAATTAGGTGCGTCATTACATATGATATTGCAGTTCGATGAGTTTTCTTTCAAATGTCTCTGATTTGTGTCTTTTCATGTTTGAAATAAAATATTATGACCATTTTATTAAATACTAGTGTTGTTGTAAATAAGAGAAACTTCGAGCGTCCATAATTTTAGATTAATTTCGGGTATAGAAAGATACTATCTAACGATTCATAACTCATTTGAACTTATAAATACTTATAATTACCTATTTGAACTAATGCACATAATTTATTAAATCATGACAAACACCCTCAAAAAATTTTGGTAGAAAAACTTCATGCAATCAATGTGTGCCTCTCTTGAAGACAAACAATGTCTACTACCATATCTTTTAGTACGTAATGAATTAGGTGAGTCATGACATATGAAATTTTAGGTTGATGAGTTTTCTTTTAAATGACATCGATTTTGTATCATTTAATGTTTGAAGTAAAGCATTAAGACCATTTTACCAAAGCCTAGTGTAGTTGTAAATAAGAGAAACTTCGAATGTTTATAATTTTGGCTTTATATATTAATTTCGGGTTTAGAGAAACTCTATTTCACAGCTCGTACCTCATTTGAATTAATAAATACCTATATTACCCATTTGAAATAGCACATATAATTTATTAAATCATGCCAAACATCTACAGAAATTTTTAGTAACAAACTAAATGCAATCAATGTGTGCCTCTCGCGAAGGTAAACAATGTATCTACCATATCTTTTAGTACGTAATGAATTAGGTGTGCCATGACATATGAATTTTTAGGTCGATGAGTTTTCTTTCAAATGCCACCGATTTTGTATCATTTAATGTTTGAAGTAAAACATTATGATCATTTTACGAGAGACTAGTGTTGTTGTAAATCAGAGAAATTTCGAATGTTCATAATTTTAGCTTTATATATTAATTTATGGTATAGAAAAAGTCTATTTCACTGTACGTACCTTATTTGAACTTATAAATATCTATAGTTACTTATTCGAACTAACACACATAATTTATAAAATCATTACAAACACCAAGAAAAAATTTTGATCAAAAAACTATATGCAATCAACATGTGCCTATCTTGAAGGCAAACAATATATATTATAATATCTTTTAGTACGTAATGAATTAGGTGAGACATGACATATGGAATTTCAGTTGATGAGTTTTCTTTCAAATGTTATAGTTTGAAGTAAAACATTATGACTAATTTACCAGAGATTAATATAGAGAAATTTTAATCGTTTATAATTTTGATTTTAAATGTTAATTTCTGATATAGAAAAACTCTATTTCGATTTGATATTTGTAAGAAAATTTAATTTGGTGGGTGTTTGAAACAATAATATATATATTTATCTAAAATTGTTCTTCCTTCAATATACAAAAAAAAAAAAGAAAAAAGAAAAAAAAAGATTATCCTTGTGTCACCACATGTTCTCACTAGATATATGAAGTGACATAAATACCCTCGTAGATATTTACTTTAGCACGCAAAGGACAAAAGAAATATAAGGACAAAATAGGAATATACAAAAAGCAAAAAAAAAAAAAAGAAATCCCCAAATCAAAACCCTAACCAATCTAGGGTTTATATAATATCCCCTCAAAGCGAGAGACAGAGAGAGAGAAGAAATTTACTTTCAGAGAAACTAAAATCAGCTGTCGATTATCGCTTTTGCTTCCGTAGTTGAAGAAGGAAAAAGGGTTTTCAATTTCTATCTCAGGGTAACAATTACTTCTGTTTTGTAGTACTACTTGTTAAATTATGATTTGTGTTTGTTTGTATGCAATTCAGCATTTTTCTGCTATTTTTGAGAACCCTTTTTGCGGATTTGTCCAGATTAGATTTGTTTTGTTCTTTGCGATGCAACTGGTTATCAAATTTTTGTGGGTATACGTACATGGATCTGTTTGAAATGACCTGTGGATTTATGTTGTTGTTTTGTTTCCTTGAATAAACTTTATTTTTGCCGCTTTAGAGGTTAAATGAGTTAGAGAGGATATATTGAGACTGTACCACTACAATGTGGGTTTTTTAAACCTAAAAGGAGAACATAGATGTGGGTTAGTTTGCTGATAGGTGAAAATTGAGACATTAGGCATTTAGTGGGACACCCAAGGGTGTGACTTAGTGGTTAATGAAGTGGATTGGACACCATGAGGTTTCAGGTTGAATTGATATTGCTGGTGGGAGGTGGTAGGCATTCTGTGGAATAGTTGAGGTGCGTTGTTAAAAAGAAATGATTAATGGTGGGTTGTTGTCGTTATTGAAAGGTACATGTTTGGAAAGAGTGCATAACTGGGTTTCTAGGATGTATAGTACCACTGAAATATTCTTGATTTTGTGTTGGAGAATCTTCTGAATTAAATAAAGCTCAATATTTTGAAATTTCCTTGAACTAGAATTTGTAATAAGCTATACCTAGCTATTCTGCTCTTAGATTGGTGTAGGAAGGTAGTAGGAGGATGGGAATTCATTGCACCATATTAGTACTTCTCTGTTTTGGACTCTTACAGACTAATAGTTCTAAAACTGCAGTGGTACGCAGTAGATATTTTCCAAGAAATAGGTGATGTTTCAGAAAAATGTTCTGTGTTTAGCTGATGTTTGGTAAGAAAAAGCATATTTATTAAACATGGATGATTATCCTTGTAGCAAGTTGCATATTTTGATGAAAATAAATTATAAAAGATTGATCATAAAGTCGAAATGCTGGTTAGAGTAGTGATTTGAAGTTAACAGTTGAAATAGTTGGGTAGAAGAATGATATCCGCACATAGAGTAGGGAAGTCTGTTTTTTCCTTTTGGTGAAAAAATATTTTCAGGCAATTAAGCACTATAAAATGTTTTGCATCATACAAATATGCCTAGTTTGGACTTCAAAATCACTTATTATATTATGTATTTTCGAAGACCACAAAATAGTGTTCTTAACATAGAGTCAATGCATGATCCAGATGCATTATTCTCACATTATGCTCTGTCATCTCATCTATCTATCTATTTAAGGCTAAAGACTGGCTACTTCTCCACAAGGTTCTGTTTGTTCTAGCTTTCCTGTCCCTTTCACAACATAGAATGCTTCTCAGAGTCTTAAATGTTCAATATTGCTGTATTGCATAGTTGAGAATTCACCTTAAGTTTTAGAGCTCAAGGCTAATGTTTATTACTCCCTCCGTCCCAATGTGAGGTAGTTTGACTTGGCAGTTTAAGAAAACAGTCTAAAATAAGTTATAGATGTTGGTGTAGCTGTAAATCATTTTATGAAGGGTAAAATAGGTACTTTAAAGTTAGATTGTTACTGAATATTGAAATGCGTCATTCTTTTTGGGCTGACTTACAAGAAAAGTGAGCATATAAATTGTGACAGGAAGTATATAGAAAGTAAATATTATGAAATTTAGTAATAAACAAATTGTTGGTGAAGTAGTTATGACTGCACGATTGCGATGCTACTGAACTTGGGAGATAATAATTATGTTCTGAATGTTGGAATTTTGAGCAAATGGTTTTGATTTCTAATAAAAGAACTCTGGTTTACTGCTTCCATCCTAAAAAACAAGCTTAGGTTTAATGTAGGGGAGAAGTAGTTCTGTACTTTTGAGATCTTCTTGTGTGCTTTCCACTAGAAAATATAGTTGGAGAAAGAAACTCAGTGATCACTGGCTGACATTTCTTAACCGGTCTTGACTTTGCAAATGGATTTTATTGTGTCAACAGTCAACTTAGTGACATATGCATCGATGGAATATTTGGATTTGTCTACCACCCTCCCCATAAGAAAAGGACATCAGTGACGTGTATTTCTTAGTTATTGCCTTCAATGGTTGATCTCACTTTTTAACCGTTTATTCAAGCTCGTGGGTGTAAGCTATCAGATTTATGTACTAATTAATATTCACAGTCTAACATAATTAGGAGGCCAATTAGACTTCTGCTTAAGCTAGCTATGAATTAATCTGCTTCTTGAGGTCAAGTTTTAACTCTAATGGCCAGTAAAACGACTCACGGACTGTTCTGATATTGAGCAATGGTTTTCTAAAAAGTGCAGTCGAGGTTGCTCCTCTATCAGTACATTCACTGTATATCCATTAATTTACTGCAGGGAGGTCTCACTTACAGAATGGGACATGTATTTTGGAACTGGAATTATGTTTTATGGGGGGAGGGGTCTGGTGGGATCTAAACCTTGATGAACATCCCATTTAAGCATTCTATTTTCCCTGCTATTGCCTGGGGATAGATTAAGCCTTTCATAATCTCCTCTCCTCTCTTTTTCTCTTTCCTTGTATTCTTTTATTTTTCTTTCTTTTCCTTGTTCCATTGTTATGAATGCATTGGTCCTAATTATAGTTTAAACTAAAGGCTGACTTTCCTTCAGAAATCAATCAGTATCTACCTTTTATGGAATTCATTGGTTCATTGTTTTTGCACCTGATGGAGGATATTACCCTCTTGATAGTCATTCAGTATTCTTCTCTTGCCTGTCTTTGTTTGTATTGGTAAAATTTAGTCAGCCTTTTACTGAAAATGGACATTGGAACTCCTTGGCCATTTCTCATGGAACAAGTTCAATTGAGATATTCTTTACTCTGGAAATCCTCTTGGCCTTTCATTTTGGTTCAGCCTGTCCACATTTGTCTTCTTTCTTTTGCAAATGCTTCCGGCTTCTGTGGTTCCATCAGAGTTGCAGCTCCAGATTATCTTCCTAGAAATATAAGATGCCGAGAACAAGGGCCAGTGTTGCAGCTATTAAATCTGAACCCGAGAAACCTGTTGAGACTGAAGAGCATGTTGACTTTGAAGGTGATAATGAAGAAGAGGAAGAGATTGAGTATGAAGAGGTAGAAGAAGAGGTGGAAATGGAAGAGGAAGAAGAGGAGGAGGTCGAAGAGGAGGTGGAAGAAGAAGAAGAGGAGGAGGAAGAGGAGGAAAATGGAAGTGATGGAGCTGGTGAAGGAAAGGGGTCAGAGGATGTAAAAATGAAAGTTGATGTAGATGCTGAGGATATGGAGAAAAAGCATGCTGAGCTCCTCGCCCTTCCTCCTCATGGTTCAGAAGTGTACATAGGTGGTATTACTCATGATATTTCTGAGGCAGATGTGAGGGAATTTTGTGAGACAATTGGGGAAGTTACGGAGGTAAATTCTTTTCTTGTTCATTATCTGTTCTTTATTGGTATCCCTAATTTTACACGGATGATGACATGCATGAAAATGCCAGGTAAGAATAATGAAAGGTAAGGACTCAACTCAGAACAAAGGATATGCATTTGTTACCTATAGAAACAAGGAATTGGCAACCAAGGCTATTAAAGAGCTCAACAACACTGAGCTGAAGGTACACAAAATGCTAGTTTTCTCAACTGGTTCTGTACTTATTTGTTGTCTCTCATCTTGCCTAGTTTAATCGAATCATATATTTTACAGTTTACAGTCCTAATGTGCGTTTCTGAAAGTTAACGGAAATTCTGTTTTCTTGTTTCCAACTCTTTGGATTCTCTAACACAGCTGTTTCTGTATCAGGGAAAAAGGGTCAAATGTTCTCCAGCTCAAGCTAAACATAAGTTATTCATTGGTAATGTTCCTAGATCCTGGGGCGAGGAAGATATGAGGACGGCTGTAACAAATGTAGGGCCTGGAGTTATTACTATTGAGTTAGTGAAGGTAGGACCTGGCTTTTTTTTTTTTGACATATGTTTAGTTTGTCTGTTTTCTCACCTTTTGGTACAGTTCTTTATTGTCATAGGTGTAAATATGCTGCTCCACGATAGTTACTCTTCCAATTATATCCTGTTCATGGAAAGAAGATTAACCCCCCCTTCCCTCTCTCTATATGCAAGAAAAAACTATTTTGTTGCTTTAATTTTTTTTCTACTTCTATGATGCAGGATCCTCTGAATTCCGGTAAAAATCGTGGATTCGCTTTTATAGAGTATTACAATCATGCATGTGCAGAGTATTCAAGACAAGAGATGTCAAATTCAGATTTTAAGCTTGATGATAATGCACCAACTGTTAGCTGGGCAGATCCCAAAAATGCTGAAACTGCTTCTTCACAGGTTCCTACTTCCAGAATTCTTGCAAATTTTATCTTTCCTCTGCATACAGACTAATATGCTGCAGGGTGCTTTCTTTAGATACTCACACATATGGTGATTTCTATTCAACATAATTCTTCTGTGCTATATGTTGGTAAAGTCTCTTTCTAACAAGGAATATATCTGTGAACATTTCATCTCCTGCAAAAGCTCCCTGCCCCCAAACCCCATAACTAAAAGGACTAAAATATTGCCGTAGTTCCAACTGATTAAATACAATGCTTTTGGGCATATATGCATTCTTCTTTGCTTTAGGGATTTCATTTGGGGTATCTTATACTAAGTTGCTGTACTACCTAGTAGCTATATTTCCTTAAGAATGGTTTATTGTTTGGTGCATAAAACACTGCAATATGGTCCAGCTTGGTTGATTGACTAATGTTTGAAGATGTGGAATTATAATGTAAGCATCATGTTTTGTATCCTTTGGAACTCTATAGGTTAAGGCAGTGTATGTGAAGAACTTGCCCCAACACATTAACCAAGACAAGCTAAGAGAGTTGTTTGAACATCATGGGAAAATTACAAAAGTAGTTCTTCCTCCAGCTAAACCAGGGCAAGAACAGAGCAGATATGGCTTTGTTCACTTTGCTGATAGGTCAAGTGCTATGAGGGCCCTGAAGAACACTGAAAAATATGAGATAGATGGTATATCCGTTTCCACTTCTTTCTTTGGATTGGAGTTCACTTCATACAACAAAATGTATAGGGACACTGATGCATTGCTGCTCTCTTTGGATCAGGGAAAATTCTGGAGTGTTCACTTGCAAAGCCTCAGGTAGATCAAAAATCTTCAGGAGGATCAAGCTCACAAAAGGGAGCCACTCTTCCAACTTACCCTCCTCGTATTGGATATGGCATGATGGGAGCCCCTTATGGTGCTCTAGGTGCAGGTTTTGGTGCAGGATTTGGTGGTGCAGGTGTAGCCCAAGTAAGAGCTTTTTTCACGTCTTTGATGGTGAATGCTTGTATTTGCCGTTGATGTTCTAGGTCTTTGCATAATTTTCGTTATATTTAGGTCATTACATTTTAATACTAAATAATTTGTCTGGTAAAAATACATAGTTTTGAAAACTACACTTCGCAAAACTACTTCTCGCTACACGGAGATGTCCGTCTTCCAAAGGAAAGACTCCGGAATAGTACCTAGGCATAGTTGAAGTGTATGAATGGAGTTTTAATCCCAATGAGTTAATAATGTTTATATATGTATCATTTGCATGTCATGTTTTTTTCTTATGTTGTATTCTTAACTTAGTTTGCATTGATCGTGAGCGGTTATTGGGGTTTTGGGACAAGTTAAATCTTGACCTTCGGAAAAGGAGTGTTTTGAGGCAACTTTGCTCCACTTGATTTTGGTCTACTTTGTTTCTTCTTATCACCTTTAATTGTCACGTTGTTGAACCATAATACTCAGTGATGGATACCTGCCCCACCCATCCCAACAAAGAACAAGCAAAAAGATATTTGTTGTTTGGATAATTTCAAACATTTGATCCCCTTGGCTTTAGCATAGCGGAGCGCACAGCTCGTGATGTGTAGATTATGCGCACGTAACGGGTCCTGTTCTGTAGCTTCTAAGCAAAGTATTCAGTTGCTAGGGTCTGTTAGTTTATTATGTGGCAGGTTGTGTGTGGCTTTTCTATTAATGATGATGAAGATGATTTATCATCTACACAATTTTGTCAACTGTGTTCAATATGCAAAAACTGTGGAGATAACACCTGTTTCCGATGTGTTAATATTACATGTATGCTCATTCAGAGACCAAAAAATACCTATTTCAAGATTTCAGTTTTGATTAAATCTAAATAGATGAAAATTACAGGCCTTCTATTGTCATCCTCTTGTATTAGCTTGTGTTTAGATAGATTTGTGAATCTGCAGCTTTACTAACACTCGTTGCTCCTCACTTCACAGCCAATGGTTTATGGAAGAGGAGCTACACCTGGTGGTTTGGCAATGATGCCGATGCTTTTACCTGATGGAAGGATTGGATATGTCCTGTAAGTACAACCTGTCTATAGCAGTTGCTTTGCTAAGCGTGATAATGAATGGAAAAGTCCAATCTCTGATTTTATGATATAAAGGAAAACTAGTGTCCAGGAGCAAAACAACTTCGTTCTGCATTTTCTGAACATTTATTGTGAGTCGTGGCTGAAATTAACGAAATAGAAGACCATTAATGCCATATTATCTAAAGACAGGCTTCACTTCTTGTAAAGCATTAAATACCATACTATTAGTTATAGGATGTTTAATTAGGTTCCATCAGAAGTGCTTGTTCCCAAATGCTTCAATGGTGTTTAAGCTTGTTTTCGTTGTACTATTTCTGATCTCTCTTTCCCATCCAGGCAACAACCAGGAGTTATGCATTCTCCTCCTCCAACATCACGAGGTGGACGTAGTGGAGGCAGTTCAAGTGACGGAAGGCGGGGTGACAGTGGTGGACGAGGGCGTCCCCGTTACAACCCATACTAGGTGTAAATGAACGCCATTGATGTTATAAAACACAATGTTTGCTGTCACTTTGACAATATTTGACTGATGTATCTGTAGCCTGTTTAAAGAATAGACTCTCATCTCTACTCTCTTCGACAAATTCTGTTCTTCTCTGTTTAAAGTAAGTCTCTTATTTTTGCACATCTCTGAGCTACCTATTTTCACTCAGTAGGAGTAGATACTTATCTTTACTCTAATTTTTATTTATTTATTCGAATCGTGCTGTTTGCGTTAAGTTATCACACACCTCGACTATTTCAGTTGTTAACGTATAGTGAGTAAAATATGTTCCTTAGTGATACAGTTTTACCAATTTTATATGGTTACTAAGCCATACTCTTAAGGCGCGTTTGTTTTGTGAATTAAGTTTTATTGTGATTACAGTGTGATAATTATAATACTAAAAAAAACGAAATCCATGAGATATAATATGGAACTAGTGATTTTAAGCTAGATAAACATGTGTTGCCATTTTGTTGTTATGGTATTAGTTAAAGTTTTGTGCGAGATATGAAAGTCAATAGAACTTTTATAACATGTTTGGTTGATAGGATTTTAAATATTGTATATAAGTTATTCATATTTAAGTTTTATACGGGGTGTGATTGTGCTTTTTGTAATCCTACATAATTAATTAATACCTACAAATATTATGAGGGAAGTTATGTATAAGTTTTAAGGGAATCTATGTATAAGTTCTGCAGGATAATAGATAAAATAAGTTATGTAGATATTAGTTATATATGTATTAAAATATTAAATTACACATTTGCTTCTATTGATTTCTATTTAAATCTTTATTTATCGGGAATCATATACACGAAAATTGAGAAATTTGAGCGATTTTTAAAGAAAAGACATCTAATGATCTAAATGCACAAATGGGAGCAAAAGAAATGGTGTGAGTTATTTGGGAAAATTTTTTGGATGCTTCGGATGCCAGATCTATGGATTAACATACAAGAAATTGAGAAATTTGCATGATTCCTAAAAAAGGACATGTAAATGACGACATGAGAGTAGAAGAAAATGGTGTGAGTATAGGTGAAGGTTTCCCCACTCCGTACGGATGTCCTCATAAAATTTTTTGAGAAAAAATATTTGGGTGCTTCGGAGCTAGATCTATAGGCGTCATTCTTGAATAAGGGTCTATAAGTGAGGAAATGGACACGAGAAAATGGTGTGAGTATACTGAGCGCTAGATCCATAGGCTAATTAATACACACGAAAAATTAAGGAATTTGCACGATTCTTAAACAAGGGCTTGTAAATGTGAAAATGACTCAAAAAATATGGTGTGATTGTATGTAAAGGTACCCCAACTCAATATAGAGGTCCTCATAAAGTTTTTTGAGAAAACAATTTTGGTACTCCGGGTGCTAGATTCATGGACTAATATACACAAAATATTGAGACATTTGCTCGATTCCATAAAATAGTCCTATAAATGCGAAAATGGACTTGAAAAAATAGTGTGAGTATTCGTGAATGTTCCCCAATTTAATATCCATGTCGACATAAAGCTTTTTAAGAAATTTTTTTTGGGTGCTCTAAGCGTCATATTCATGGGCATTAACACATGAAAAGTTGAGTAATTTGTTTGATTTCTAAAAAAAGCTCGTATATGTGGAAATGAGCACGAAAAAAATATTGTGAGTATACGTGAAAGTTCTCCAGCTCAATACCGAGATACTCATAAAGTTTCTTAAGAAAAATTCGAAAGTTCCAGACACAAGATCTGTGGGCTAATACATATGAAAAATTGAGAAATTTGTGCGATTTGTCAAAAGGGGTAGTAGATGCGAAAATGAACGCGAAAAAAATGTTGTGATGAAGTTTTCTCAACTCAATACGGAGGTACTCATAAAACTTTTTGAATTTTTTTTGGATGCCCTGGACGTCATATCCATAGGGTTATACATAAAAAGTTGAGAAATTGTGCAATTCCTAAAAATTGCCTATGATGGGGAAATGGTCACGAAAAATGGGTGTGAGCATATATGAAGGTTCTCCAACTCATTACGGAGGTCCTCATAAAGTTTTTTGAAAATTATTTTTGGTGCTCCGAGTGTTAGATCCATGGGCTAATACACACGAAAATTAAGAAAATTGCGTGATTCCTAGATAAAGGCTTTTAAATGAGGAAATGGACGTGAAAAAAATAGTGGGAGTATAAGTGAATGTTCTCCAACTAAATACGAAGGTCTTTGTAAAGTTTTTTGGAAAAAAAATTAGGTGCTCCTTGCTCCAGATTCATAGGCTTATTATACCCACGAAAAATTGAGAAATTAACGCGATTCCTAAAAAAAGGCCCGTAAATGCATAAATGAGCGTGAAACAAATGGTGTGAGTATACGTGAAGGCTGCCCAACTCAATACAGATATCCTCATAAAGTTTTTTAGAAAAAGATTTTAGGTGCTCCGGGCGTTAAATCTATGGATTAATAATACACACGAAAATTAAAGAATTTGCACGATTCCTTAAAAGTTGTTGCTAAATGACAAAATGGACGCGAATTTGAGTATACGTGAAGGTTCCTCAACTCAATACGAAGATCCTTATAAAGTTTTTTAAGAATTTTTTTTTGACTGCTCTGAGCGCTATATTCATGGGCTAGTACACAAAATTGAAAATTTCTGCAATTCCTAAAAATGGCCTATATTGAAGAAATGAAAAAGAATAAAATGGTGTGAGTATACATAAAGATTCTCCAACTCAATACGGAGGTCCTCATTAAGCTTTGTGAGAAAATATTTTAGGATGTTCCGAGCGCCAAATCCATGGGCTAATAAACATGAAAAATTGATAAATTTGTGTGATTCCTAAATAAGGGCATGTAAATGAGGATATGGGCGCGAAAAAGATGTATGAGAATACGTGAAGGTTCTCCAA
Source organism: Solanum habrochaites (assembly GCA_027704765.1). Taxonomy (NCBI): domain Eukaryota; kingdom Viridiplantae; phylum Streptophyta; class Magnoliopsida; order Solanales; family Solanaceae; genus Solanum; species Solanum habrochaites. The sequence continues at coordinate 2,758,084 of JAKWJA010002497.1, read as the reverse complement.
CTAAATGTAGAGATCTTTGTAAAGTTTTTATGAGAAGTTTTTTTGGGTTCTTTAGGCGCCATTCAATGGGCTAATACTCACAAATTGTTGAGGAATTTGTGCAATTTCTAAAAAAAGACATGTAAATATAGAAATGGGCGCAAACAAAATGGTACGATTATACATGAAGATTTTTCCAACTTAGTACAGAGGTCATCATAAGGTTTATTGAGAAAAAGTTTTAGGTGCTCCAGGCGCCAGATCATGGGCTAACACACGAAAAATTGAGAATTTCTCTTGATTCCTAAAAAGGGTCTGTAAATGCTGAAATGAGCGTGAAATAAATGGTGTAAGTATACGTGAATGTTCTCCAAATCAATACAGAGATCCTCATAAAGTTTTTAGAGAATGATTTTAGGTGCCTTGGGCACCAGATCTATGAGCTATTACATACGAATAATTGAGAAATTTACACGATTTCTAAAATGGGGCCCGTTAATGAGAAAATGGGCACGAAAAAATGATTTAAGCATACGGGAAGGTTTTCCTACCCAATACATATGTCCACATAAAGTTTTTTGAAAAAAATGTTGTGGGTGCTCCGGACAACATATCTGTGGGTTCTTACAAAGTTTTTTGAGGATAATAATTTAGGTGACCCAAATGCCAAGTCCTCATTAAGTTTTAGAGATAAATAATTTGGGTGCTCTGGGCGCCATATCTATGGGCTAATATACATAATTTTTTTTGAGGAATTTGAGTTGTTTCTAAAAAGGGCATGAAAATGCGTAATTGAGCGCAAAAAGAATGTGTGAGTATACGTGAAGGTTCCCAAATCAATACGGAGTTCCTCATGAATTATTTTTAGAAAAAAAATATAGGTGCTCCGGGTGCCATATCCATGGACTAATACACACGAAAAATTGAAGAATTTGCGTGATTCCTTAAGCAGGGCCTGTAAATGAGGTAATGGGAGCGAAAAGAAATTTGTGTGAATATATGTGAAGGTTCTTCAACTCAACACAGAGGTCCTCATAAAGGTTTTTGAGAATTTTTTTTCCGTCCCTCTGGTTGCCAGATCCATGATCTAATACACAGAGAAAACTGAGTAATTTACCCGATATCTAAAAAAAGGTATGTAAATGAGAAAATGGGCTCGAAAAAAATAACGTAAGTATACATGAAGGTTCCCCAACTCAGTACAAAGGTCCTCAAATAAGTTTTGCAAAAGAAATTTTTGGGTGCTCTAGGCGCTAGATCCACGAGCTAATACACATGAAAAATGAAGAAATTCTCACGAATGAGGAGATGGGCACAAAAAAAATGGTGTAACTATACGTGAATGGTCCCAAATTCAATGTAGAGGTACTCATAAAAGTTTCTTAAAAGAAATTTTTAGGTGCACTAGGCGTCATATCAATGTATTATAGCACATGAAAAACGCTAAAATCTGTATTACTTACTTTGTGGCTTGTTTGAACTTAAAAATTCACCCGTTTTACATGTGGGACGAATTGAATATATTGTCAGTGCCTTAACGGATGTCTATGAAAATCATTGGGCATATCATTTTGGAAATTTTGGATCACAAAATTTTCATGGGCTTTAGCACATGAAATTCGATAAAATCTGCATTTACATGCTTTTGGGCTTGATTGAATTTGAAAATGCACAACTAGATACATTGCCAACGTCTTAATGGACGTCTATGAAAAATTTCAGCCATTTCATTTTGAAAATCTATATCACAAAAATTCCATAGATTATAGCACAAAAAAATTGACAAAATCAGTGTTTACCTACTTTGGGGCTCGTTTGAACTTGAAAATGCAGCCGTTCTTCCCGCGGGACGAACCAAATACAATCTCCAACAATTACGGACGTCCATGAAAAAATTCTGACAATTCATTTTAGAAATTCCAGATCACAAAAATTTCATGGACTATAGCATATGAAAACCGATAAAATTTGTGTTTACTTGCTTTGGTGCTCATTTGAACTTGAAAATGCGCTAATTTTCCTCGCAAGATGAACTGTATACATTACCAACGTCTTAATCGGCAAAATATTATTTGGGGCTAGAATGAAATTGAAAATGCGTCTGTTTTCCCCGCGAAACGAACTATATACATTGTCAACGTGTTAACGGATATCCATGAAAAATATTGACCATTTCATTTCGAGAATACCAGACCACAAAAATTCCATGGAATATAGCACATGGAAATCAGCAAAATTTATTTTTACCTACTTTGGGGCTCGTTTGAACTTAAAATGTGCTCATTTTCCCGCAGGATAAGCTGGATACATTGCTAACGTCTTAACAGACGTCTATGAAAAATTTCAGTCATTCCGTTATAGGAATTTCATATCACAAAAATTTCATGGATTATAGCACACGAAAATCGATAAAATCTGCGTTTATCTGCTTTGGGACTTGTTTGAACTGAAAAATGCGTCAGTTTTTCCCGCGGAACGAATTAGATATATTGCACACGTTTTAAAGGATACCTATGAAAAATTTTGGCCATTTCGTTTTGGAAAATTTGGATCACAAAAATTTCATGGACTATAGCACATGAAAATCGGCAAAATCTGCGTTTACCTGCTTTGGGGCTCGTTTGAACTTTATAATGCGTCAGTTATCCTAGTTGAACGAACTAGATACATTCCCAACGTCTTAACAGTTGTCTATGAAAAGTTTTTGCCGTTTCATTTTGAAAATTTCGGATCACAAAAATTTCATGAACTATAGTACACGAAAACCGACAAAGTCTATGTTTACCTACTTTAGGGTTCGTTTGAACTTGAAAATGCGTCCATTTTCTCCGCGAGACTAACTATATGCATTGCTTAAGTCTTAACGAACGTCCATGAAAATTTTTAGCAATTTAATTTTGAAAATTCCGAATCAAAAAAATTTACTAGACTATAGCACATGAAAATCAAGAAATCGGTGTTACCTACTTTAGGAATGGTTTGAACTTGAAAATTCACATGTTTTTCCCACTGGACAAACTTGAATCATTGCCAACGTCTTAACGGATGTTCATGAAAATTTTTGGCCATTTATTTCGTGAATTTTGGATCACAAAAAATTTCATGGACTAAAGCACTTTAAAATTGGTAAAATCTGTGTTAACCAGCTTTATGGCTCGTTTGAGCTTGAAAATGCGTTCATATTCATCGCGGGACGGACTATATACATTAAAAACATCTAAACGAACACCCATAAAAAGTTTCGATCATTTGATTTTGGAAAATTCGGATCACAAAAATTTCATTGACTATAGCACACAAAAATTGGTAAAATATGTGTTTGCCTGCTTTAGGGCTAGTTTGAACTTAAAAATAGGTCCATTTTCTCCGCGGGACAAACTAGATACATTGACAACGTCTTAACGAACGTCCATGAATAATTTCTGCTATTTCATTTTGGAAATTCCGAATCACAAATATTTCACGGACTATATCATACAAAAATTAGCAAAATCTGTGTATACCTTCTTTGGGGCTCGTTTGAACTAGAAATACGAATGTCTTTCCCACTGAACAAATTGTTTACATTGCTAACGTCTTAGTGGACGTCCATGAAAGTTTTAGCCATTTTGTTTTGAAAATTCCGAATCAGAAAATTTTCATGGACTATTGCACAAGAAAATTGACAAAATATGCGTTTACCAGCTTTGAGGCTTATTTGAACTTGAAACAACAATCATTTTCCACAGAAGATGAACTGAATACGTTGAAAATGTCTTAACAGACGTCCCTAAAATAATTTAGTCATTTGAATGCGATAATTCCGTATTACGAAAAATTTCATGGGCTATAGCACACAATAATCAGCAAAATCTGCATTTACCTACTTTTTTGAACTTGAAAAAGCGCCCATTTTTCTCCCGGCACGAAATTTATATATATTGTCAACGTCTTAATGATGGTCCATTAAAAAATTTCATCCATTTCGTTTCAAAATTTCTGGATCACAAATTTCATGGACTATAGCACATGAAAATCAACAAAATCTACATTTACCTGCTTTAGGCTCGTTAGAACTTGAAAATGCGTCTTTTATCCCCGTAATGAACTGGATACATTTTCAACGTCTTATCGGACGTCCATGAATAATTTTTTTCATTTTCTTTCGGAAATTCTGGATCACAAAAATTCTATGAATTATAGTACACAAAAAATGGCAACATCTACGTTTACCTATTTTAGGCTCATTCGAACTTGAAAATGCGATCATTTTCTATGAGGGACGTACTATATTCATTGCCAATGTCTAAACGGATGTTGATGAAAAAATTTCAGTCATTTCGTTTCGAGAACTACGGATCACAAAAATTCCATGGACTATAGCACACAGAAATTGGTAAAATCTGCATACCTACTTCGGGGCTCATTTGAACTAGAAAATGCGACACTTTTCCTCACGAGATGAACTGTATATATTGCCAACGTCTTAACGGATGGTCATGAAAAAATTTATGCTATTTCGTTTTAGAATTTTGGGATCCCAAAAATTCTATGTAATTTAGCACATGAAAATTGTCAAAATCTGTGTTTACCTACTTTAAGACTCGTTTGAATTGTAAAATGCATATGTTTTCCCTGTGGAACAAACTGAATACATTGTCATTGTCTTAACAGATGTCTGCGACAAGTTTTTGTCATTTCATTTTGAGAGTTTCGGATAAAAATATTTCATGAATTATAGCACACTAAAATCGATAAAATCTATGTTTAGCTGCGTTAGGCTTGTTTGAACTTCAAAATATACCTGTTTTCAATGCGAGATGAACTAGATACGTTGCAAACGTCATAGTGGACGTCATTGTAAAAATTTAGTCATTTCATTGCGGGAATTCCGTATCACAAAAATTTCATAGACTAAAGCACACGAAAATTGACAAAATCTGTGTTTACCTGCTTTGAATCTCATTTGAAGTTTTAAATTGTCAATTTTCCTCGCTGGATAAATTGTATACATTGCCAACGTCTTAACGGACGTCCATGAAATATTTTGGCCATTTTATTTAGGATATGCCGAGTAACAAAATTTTCATGGACTATGCACACGAAAATAGGCAAAATCTACGTTTACCTGTATTAGGACTCGTTTAAACTTTAAAATGCGTCAATATTTTCTGCGGGATGAACTGAATACATTGTCAATGTCTTAAGGGACGTCCATGAATAATTTCTATTATTTTGTTTTGAAAATTTTGGATCACAAAAATTTCATAAAATATAGCACAAAAAATTTAAAAAATTACGTTTACCTGCTTTGGGGCTCATTTGAACTTGAAATGCACATGTTTTTCATGCGAGACGAACTGTATACGTTGCCAACATCTCAATAAACATCGATGAAAAATTTTAATCATTTCGTTTTGGAAATTTTGGATCACAAAAATTTCATGGACTATCACTTACAGAATTCGGCAAAATCTGCGTTTACCTGCTTTGGGGCTCGTTTGAATTTGAAAATGCGCCAGTATTTACCACGGAACGAACTGTATACATTGTCAACGTCTTTACGGACATTTCATTTCAAAAATTCAATTGACTATTTCACACGAAAATTGACAAAATTGTGTTTACCTTATTTGAGACTCGTTTGAACTTGAAAATGCGACAATTTTTCTGCAGGAGAAATTCGATACATTGCCTACATCTTACCGAACATCCATGAAAAATTTCGGCCATTTCATCTGAAAAATTTATGATCACTAAAATTCAATGGACTATAGCAAAAAAAAATCAGCATAATATATGTTTACCTGCTTGGGGCTCATTTGAACTTGAAAATATATTTGTTTTCTCACAGAGTGAACTAGATACATTGACAACGTCTTAACGAACGTCCATGAAAAGTTCCAGCATTTATTTTTGAGAATTTCAGATTACAAAAATTTCATAGACTATTGAACACGAAAATTGATAAAATCTGCATTTACCTTCTTTAAATCTTGTTTGAACTTAAAAATGCATTCGTTTTCCATGCGGGACGGCCAAGATACATTGCCAACGTCTTATCAGACGTTTATGAAAAATTTCGTCCATTTCTTTTTGAAAATTCTAAATCACAAAAACTCCATGGACTATAGCACACAAAATCGATAAATATTTACCTGTTGGCTTGTTTGAAGTTTAAAATGTACTCATTTTTTCGCGGAATGAACATGATGCATTGTCAACATCTTAACGGACCTCTATTAAAAATTTTGGCCATTTCATTATAGGAATTTCGGATCACAAAAATTTCAAGAACTATAGCACACCAAAATCGATAAAATCTGCGTTTACCTGCTTTGCGAGTCGGTTGAACTTTAAAATGCATCCTCTTTCCATTCGGGATGAACTTTATACATTGTCAACATCTTAAAAAACGTCCATGAAAATTTTTTTAATTCACTTTGGAAATTATGGATCACAAAAATTTCATGCACTATAGCACACGAAGATCCACAAAATCTTTGTTTACCTTCTTTGAGGCTCGTTTGAACTTTAAAATGCGTCTGTCTTCCCTGCCGGACGAATTGGAAACATTTTCAACTTCTTTACGGACATCCATGAAAATTTTTGATCACTTCGTCTCGAAATTTTGATTCAGAGAAGTTCAATGGACTATATCGGACGAAAATTGGAAAAATCTACGTTTACCCGTTTTTGGACTCTTTGAACTTGAAACTGCGCCTATTTACAAATCAGATACATTGCCGACGTCTCTACGAATGTGCATGAAAATTTTTGGTCATTTTAATTTTGTAATTCTGAGTAAAAAAAATCAGCAAAATTTGCATTTAACTACTTTGGAGCTCGTTTGGGCAATAAAGTTTTTTAGAAAAAAATTTGGGTGCTAAGGGCGCCAGATTCATGGGTTAATACACATGAAAAATTGAAGAATTTGTGTGATTCTAAAAAACAAGCTTGTAAATGCGGAAATGGGCGCTAAAGAAATATCTTGAGCATACATGAAGGTTTTCCTACTAAATACAGAGGTCCACATAAAGTATTTTGAGAAAAATATTTTTGGTGCTCTAGGTGCCAGATTTAGGACTCATGCATATGAAAAATTGTGAATTTTGTATGAATCATAATAAAGGGCCTGTAAATACGGAAATGGACACAAAAAATGATGTGAGTATACGTGAAGGTTCCCAACTCAATACGGAAGTCCTCATAAAATTTTTTGCTAAAAACATTTTGGGTGCTCCGGGCGCCAAATCCATGGGCTAATACACACGAAAAATTGAAAAATTTGTGTGATTCCTAAAAAGAGCTTGTAAATGTGGATATGCACTCAAAAAATGTTGATAGTATATTTAAAAGTTCCTCAACTCAATATGATGGTCCTCATAAAGTTTTTTGAGAAAAAATCTTTTACGTGCTTCGAACGTCAGATCTATGGGCTAATACACACGAAAAATTATGAAATTTGCGCGATTTCTTAAAAAGGGCCAATAAGTCAGGAAATGGGTACAAAAAAAATAGTGTGGTATATGTGAATGTTACAGAGGTTCTTATAAATTTTTTGAGTAAGATACACGGGTTCTCCAGGCGGCATATCCATTGGATAATACACACGAAAAATTATGATATTTCTTGGATTCCTAAAAAAGATCTATAATCTAGAAATTGACGCGAAAAAAATAGTGTAAGTATATGTGAAAGTTTCACAATTCAGTACAGAGGTCCTCATAAAAATTTTTGAGAAAATTTTTTGGGTGCTCTCGGTGCCAGAACCATGGGTTAATATTAACACATGAAAAATTAAAAAATTTGTGCAATTCTTAAAAAAGGCTTGTAAATACAGAAATGGACGCGAAAAAAATGGTGTATGTACACGTGAAGGTTTTCCAACTCAATAGGTAAATGCGAAAATGGGTGCGCAAAAATGGTGTGAGTATAAGTGAGGTTCACCAACTCGATTCAGAGGTCCTCATAAAGCTTTTTGAGAAAAAAAATTTGGGTGCTCTAGACACTAGATTCATAGGAAAATACACAAATAATTTAGAATTTGCTCAATTCCTAAGATGGTCATGTAAATAAGGAAATATGTGCGAAAAAATGGTATGAGTGTATATGAAGTTTCATAATTCAATATGGAGGTCATAATAGAGTTTTTTATGAAAAAAGTTTTGGTGCGCTTGGCGCAATGCATGAAGCAATACATACGAAAAATTGAGAAATTTGTGTAATTCCTAAAAATGAAATGTAAATTAGAAAATGCGCGCGAAAAAAATGAGGTGAATATACTTGAAGGTTCCACAACTCAATGCGGAGGTCCTTATAAGATTTTGAAAAAAAAAATTGGATACTCTGGGCGCAAGATCAAAAGGGCGCAAGATCAAAAGGCTAATACACACGAAAAATTGAGTAATTGTGTGATTCCTAAAAAGGGCATGTAAAGAGGGATACACGCGAAAAAAATTATGTGAATATGTGTGAAGTTTCTTAATTCAATATGGAGGTCCTCATAAAGTTTTTTGAGAAAAAAAATTTTTGGTGATGTGGACACCTTTCATGGAGTCATACATGCGAAAAATTGAGATATTTGTGTGATTCCTAAAAAGGACATGAAAATGAGCAAATGGTTTGCGAAAAAAATGTGATTATACGTGAAGGTTTTACAACTTAATACGGAGGTCCTCATATAATTTTTTGAGATAAAAAATTTGGATACTCCAGACGCCAAATCAATTGGTTAATACGTACGAAACATTGAGAAATTTGTGTGATTCCTAAAAGAGCCTGTAAATATAGAAATGGGCGCGAAAAAATTGGTAAGAGTATGCGTGAAGGTTACCCAAATTAATACAGAGGTCCTTATAACAATTTTTGAGAAAGAAATTTTGGGTGATCGGGCACCAGATATATGGGTTAATACACACGATAAATTGAGGAATTTGCTTCATTCCTACAAAGGCATGTAAATGCGGAAATGAGGGCGCAAAATGGTGTAAGTAACATGAAGGTTTCCCAACTCAATATTGAGGTTCTCATAAAGTTTTTGTTGAAACAAATATTAGGGTGTTCCGCGCGCCAGATTTATGGGCTTAAAACACACGAAAAAAATGAGAAATTTGTGTAATTTCTGAAAAAAGGCATGTAGATAAGAAAATGAGCGCGAAAAAAATGGTGTGAGTATAAGTGAAGTTTTGCAAGCTCGGACGTCAAATTCATAGGCTAATACACACGAAAAAGCGAGGAATTTGTAGTGATTTCTAAAAAAGTTTCGTAAATGTAGAAATGAGCGCGAAAAAATGGTTTGAGTATACATGAATATTCTCCAATTCAATACAAATGTCTTCATAATTTTTTTTGAGATTTTTTTTTATTTTTCAAACACCAGATCCATCGGCTGATATACACAAAAAATTGAGGAATTTGCGCATAACCTAAAAGAAGCTTGTAAATGTTGAAATGACACAAAAAAAATGTGAGTATATATGAATGTTCATTAACTAAGTAAGGATGTCCTCATAAAGTTTTTTTAGAAAATAATTTGGGTACTTTGGACACCAGATTCATAGGTTAATACACACAAAATTGAGAAATTTGCGTGATTTCTAAAAAATGACATGTAAATGCGAAAATAGTCTTGAAGAAAATAGTGTGTGTATACGTAAACGTTCTCTAACTCAATAGGGAGGTCCTTATAAAATTTTTCAAGAAAAATAAAATTTAGTACTCTGGGCGCCAAATTCATGGGCTAATATAATACGAAAAATTGAGGAATTTTTGTGATTTCTACGAAAGGGCTTGTAAATGCGAAAATGAGTGCGAAAAAATGGTGTGAGTATACGTGAAGGTTTCCCAACTAAATACAGAGGTCTTCATAAAATTTTTTGAGAAAAAAAATTGGGAGCTCTGGGTACCAGATCCATTGGATAATACACATGAAAAATTGTAAAATTTGTGCGATTTCTAAAAAAGGCCTGTAAATTAGAAAATGGGCATGAAAAAATGACGTTAGTATACATGAATGTTCTTCAACTCAATATGGAGGTCCTCATAATATTTTTTGAGAAAAAAATTTTGGGCGCTCCGGGGGCCAGATCCATGGGCCATTAAACACGATAAAAATGGGGAATTTAAGCAATTCCTAATAAATGGCATGTAAATAAGGAAATTGACGTGAAAAATTTATGAGTATACGGGAAGGTTCCCCAATTCAATATGGAGGTCCTCATAAAGTTTTTTAAGAAAAAAAATTAGGTGCTCTAGGCATCAAATCCATGATCTAATACACACAAAATATTTATGAATTTGCACGAATTCTGTAAATAAAAAAATGGACTCAAAAAATGGTTTGAGTATATATAAACGTTCCAAAACTTAATACAGAGGTCTTCGTAAAACTTTTTGAGAAAAAAATTTAGGTGTTTAGGACACCAGATTTGTAGGCTAATAATGCACACGAAAAATTGAGGAACTTGTGCAATTTCTTATAACCTATAAATGAGGAAATGGATGCGAAAAAATGGTGTGAGTATATGTAAAGATTCCCAAACTCAATACGGATATCCTTATAAAGTTTTTTAACTAAAAAAATTTGGGTGCTCCGAGCACCAGATCCATGGGATAATGCACACGAAAAATTAGGAATTTGTGTGATTTCTAAAAAAAGTTCTTTAAATGAGGAAATGAACGCGAAAAAATGGTGAGAGTATATGTGAAGTTTTCCTAACTCAATGTTGAGGTCCTTATAGAGTTTTTTGAGAAAAAAATTGGGTGCTCCGAACGTAAGATGTATGGGATAATACACATGAAAAATTGAGAAATTTGTAAAATTCATAAAAAGGGAATGTAAATGCAAAAATGAGTGCAAAAAAATGTGTGAGCATACGTGAATGTTCTCCAACTCAATATAGAGGTCCTTATAAATTTTTTTGCTCCGAACGCCAAATTCATGGGCTAATAAACACAAAAAATTGAGGATTTTTGCGATTTCTACAAAAGGGCTTGTAAATGCGAAACTGAGCGCAAAAAAAATGATGTGAGTATATGTGAAGGTTCTCCAACTCAATACGGAGGTCCTCATAAATTTTTTTGAGAAAAAAAAATTGGGAGTTCTTGGTACCAGATCCATTAGATAATACACACGAAAAATTGTGAAATTTGTGCGATTCCTAAAAAAAGGCTTGTAAATTAGGAAATGGGCATGAAAAAAAAATGGTGTTAGCATACGTGAATGTTCCTCAACTCAATACAGAAGTCCTCATAATATTTTTTGAGAAAACAATTTTGTGCGCTCGGGGGCCAGATCCATGGGCCATTAAATAAGGAAATAGACGTGAAAATTTTTTGTGAGTATACGGGAAAGTTTCTCTCAATTCAATATGGAGGTCCTCGTAAAGTTTTTTAAGAAAAAAAATGTAGGTGCTCTAGGCATCAGATTCATGATCTAATACACAAAATATTTATGAATTTGCACGAATTCTGTAAATAAAAAAATGGACTCAAAAAATGGTTTGAGTATATATAAACGTTCCAAAACTTAATACAGAGGTCTTCGTAAAACTTTTTGAGAAAAAAATTTAGGTGTTTAGGACACCAGATTTGTAGGCTAATAATGCACACGAAAAATTGAGGAACTTGTGCAATTTCTTATAACCTATAAATGAGGAAATGGATGCGAAAAAATGGTGTGAGTATATGTAAAGATTCCCAAACTCAATACGGATATCCTTATAAAGTTTTTTAACTAAAAAAATTTGGGTGCTCCGAGCACCAGATCCATGGGATAATGCACACGAAAAATTAGGAATTTGTGTGATTTCTAAAAAAAGTTCTTTAAATGAGGAAATGAACGCGAAAAAATGGTGAGAGTATATGTGAAGTTTTCCTAACTCAATGTTGAGGTCCTTATAGAGTTTTTTGAGAAAAAAATTGGGTGCTCCGAACGTAAGATGTATGGGATAATACACATGAAAAATTGAGAAATTTGTAAAATTCATAAAAAGGGAATGTAAATGCAAAAATGAGTGCAAAAAAATGTGTGAGCATACGTGAATGTTCTCCAACTCAATATAGAGGTCCTTATAAATTTTTTTGCTCCGAACGCCAAATTCATGGGCTAATAAACACAAAAAATTGAGGATTTTTGCGATTTCTACAAAAGGGCTTGTAAATGCGAAACTGAGCGCAAAAAAAATGATGTGAGTATATGTGAAGGTTCTCCAACTCAATACGGAGGTCCTCATAAATTTTTTTGAGAAAAAAAAATTGGGAGTTCTTGGTACCAGATCCATTAGATAATACACACGAAAAATTGTGAAATTTGTGCGATTCCTAAAAAAAGGCTTGTAAATTAGGAAATGGGCATGAAAAAAAAATGGTGTTAGCATACGTGAATGTTCCTCAACTCAATACAGAAGTCCTCATAATATTTTTTGAGAAAACAATTTTGTGCGCTCGGGGGCCAGATCCATGGGCCATTAAATAAGGAAATAGACGTGAAAATTTTTTGTGAGTATACGGGAAAGTTTCTCAATTCAATATGGAGGTCCTCGTAAAGTTTTTTAAGAAAAAAAATGTAGGTGCTCTAGGCATCAGATTCATGATCTAATACACAAAATATTTATGAATTTGCACGATTCCTGTAAATAAAAAATGAACGCGAAAAATGATTTGAGTATACGAAAACATTCCACAACTTAATACAGAGGTCCTCATAAAACTTTTTGAGAAAAAAAATTAGGTGTTTAGGACACCAGATTCGTAGGCTAATGCATAGGAAAAATTGAAGAATTTGTGCAATTTCTTATAATCTACAAATGAGGAAATGGATACAAAAAAAAATGGTGTGAGTATATGTAAAGGTTCCCAAACTCACTACTGAGATCCTTATAAAGTTTTTTAATTAAAAAAAATTGGGTGCTCCGAGCATTAGATCCATGGGATAACGCACACGAAAAATTAAGAATTTGAGTGATTTCTAAAAGGTTCTTTAAATGAGGAAATGGACGCGAAAAAATGGTGAGTATATCTGAAGGTCCCCAACTCAATAGTGAGGTCCTTATAGAGTTTTTTGAGAAAAAAATCGGGTGCTCCCGGATCACAAGATCTAAGAGATATACACACGAAAAATTAAGGAATTTGCACGATTCATAAAAAGGAAATGTAAATGCAAAAATGAGAAAAAATGTATGAATATACGTGAATGTTCTCCAACTCAATACAAAGATCCTTATGAAGTTTTTCTAGAAAAATAAAATTTTGTGCTCCGATCGCCAAATTCATGGGCTAATACACACGAAAAATTGAGAAATTTGCGCGATTCCTAAAAAGGGCTTGTAAACATGGAAATTGGCGCAAAAATATAGTGAGTATATGTGAAGATTTACCAAATCAATGGTGAGGTTCTCATAATTTTTTTTTGTGAAAAAAAATTTGGGTGCTCAGGCGCCAGATCAATGGGCTAATACGCACAAAAAATTGATGAATCTACGTGATCCTTAAAAAAGGGTTTGTAAATGAGAAAAGGGGTGCGAGAAAAATGGTGTGAGTATAGGTGAAGGTCCTAATGTTAATACGGAGATACTTATAAAGTTTTTTGAGAAAATCATGTTGGTTTCTATGGGCGCTAGATCCATGGGTAAATAAACATGAAAATTGAGGAATTTGTGTGATTCCTAAAAATAGGCCTATAAATGTAGAAACGGGCGGGGAAAAAAATTGTGTTGATATACGTGAAGGTTTCCCAACTTAATACGAAGGTCCTCATAATTTTTTTGAGAAAATAATTTTGGTTGCTATGAGCGCCAGATCCATGGGCTAATTACACACGAAAAATTGATGAATTTGCGCGATTCATAAAAAAGGGCCTGTAAGATCGGAAATGGACGGGAAAAAAATGGTGTGAGTATACATGAAGGTTCTCAAACTCAATACAAAGGTCCTTGTAAAGTTTTTTGAGAAAAAAGTTTTTGGGTGCTTTGGACGCCAGATTCTTGACGCACGAATAATTGATAAATTTGCGTGATTCTTAAAAAGCGTTTGTAAATGAGAAAATGGGTGCGAAAAAAATGGTGTGAGTATGATGAAGGTTCCCAAACTTAATATGGAGTAAAACTTTTTGAGAATTTCTTTTTAGGTGCTATGGGCGCTAGATCCATGGGTAAATACACACAAAACATTGAGAAATTTGTGTGATTCCTAAAAAAAGGCATGTAAATGAAGAAATGGGCGCAGAAAAAATGGTGTGGATATGCGTGAAGGTTCCGCAACTCAATACGGAGGTCCTCACGAGAGTTATGATGTTAGTTCTAAGATCTGACATCACGACCCGAACCTACACCATTTCTGGTCCCTAAGCAAAACCTCAGCTTGCGTTCTTCGAACTTACGTTAGATCGGTGAAACACCGATTAGAGAAAACATAGCACCAATCACCTCGAAGTTCATGGTCCTTACCTTGGTAAGTAGTAAACTCTTTTTGGTGTGGGAGACACCGAATTCCACATAAATATTATGTTTTCCTAACTATTTTTGTTTCCTATTTCTTTTTATATACCTACAATTTTTATTTGTTTTCATTTGAAATCCAAATTTAAATATTTTATTAGTATTACAAGTTGGAATTTTATAAATTTTAACCACGCATATGATTATCAACATATTGATATAATACTTTTACATAATATAAAATTGGATATTATAAATTTGTAATGTACTTGAAAATTGGAAGCAGCAACAGTAGCCCATTGTTAAATAAATATCAAGTTATCAAAATTACTAAACCCCGCATAACAAAATAATACCTACATAACTATTACCCGCATAACTAACCCCAACATTACTAAACCCTACATAACAAAACCTGTATAACTAATACCTGCATAAAATGTCTGCTGCGTCTCAGATTCGGGCAACATAGATCACCTGATGTAAGATTTAACACATGCATACAGGAAGAGGAGTAAAATCTCATGTTTGGTTTGAGATATTAGCTAATCCCACCATTTGTACTAAAAACGGGTGCGATTACAAATCGCATGGGATATCCTTGCTTATCTCATTCCGCATACCAAACGACCCCGAAGGGAATAAACAACCAGATCATAAACAATCAATCTCAGAAAGATAATAAGCACAGCATATAAGTACCTAAAGCTCTTATTTAGTCTGCTTAAATTAAACTTCAACAAATTCAACTACAACATTACCCTAAAATGTTATCTACACTGAAGGAAATTGTTTAATGACAACTTATAAAGTACTATAATATAAATTGAGAGATAACATGATTAGAACCCTGTTCTTTATCATGCCTTCCAGGTCTTTGACAACATTTAGTGATACATCCTAACCATCGGTTCGGTTTCACTTTTTCCGCAGCAAGGTAGCTACTTGACTACATCTGCAGCTCTCGATGAAGCCGTTTGAAGAGGGACCTTGTATTTGAGCCCTGGAAGAAATGATTAGCCAGAAGTTAGTATAAAGTAATTTTGAATATGAAGAAATAGTTGACGAAAGACATACAACAACTACAACAAACCCAGTGTAGTCCCAAAAGACGATCTGCAATGCAACAACAACATATCCGGTGTAGAGTGTACGCAGAAGATCAAAGTAGTTATAAAGAAGGAAATACGCAGTGAAGAAAACATGTCATTAGTAAGGAAAGCGGTAAACCGCATTCAGAAAAAAGAACTAGGTAGTTTGAAGAATTTGAACTAGGTACCCATACTTATTCCACATCCATTTGACGTTGTACGTCGGGACAAATGAAGGATTCGATGTTACATAGTAACACAGAGTTCCGAGCCTCTTAGTCTTTGAAACACAACCTTCCATAATGTTCAGCTGAGACTATCAATCCAACATGTCAATACCTTATCTGAACTACAAACACACTTACATGCTGCCGTTATATCCTTATCATTGCCTAATTTAAGAGTCTACAGATGCCAAACATAGTCTAGCATTTGCTAAGTCGAGGAAGAAAGAAAGACATAGCAGAAGGATCCACAATCAATTAGAGCTATAGGGTCCTCTTAATGGCTAGTGCTATAGCAATTTAAATAACATAAACATGATCTTGCCTTGGAACTTCTCGAGTAGAAACCAGGGGGGCTTATGATAAAATGTTTCATACTTTTAAAACTACGAACTTTGCCAAATGAGATGTCATTTGGTTAAGCCAGGAACACTTTATCCTCGAGAAAAACACTTCCTAAGGTGACTTGTAAGATGTGAAGTTTCAGCCTTCAAAAGATAAGAGATCTTGTAGGCCAAGTTGCATAGACTATTCAAAAGTACTTCCCGCTGTGTGTCGGATCCTCCAAAATCTATGCACTTATTGAGGATCCGATACGGGTGCAGCAACAATCTTGGAGGGTCAAAGCAACTAGTGAAATAGAAATGTAACCAACAAAAATGCACTTAGCTATCATAGTAATCTTAAAATCAACAACTTCATCGAACATTGTTAAAGATCGAGTACATATCCGTAACACACACGTACTTTCTAGGACACGCATGCTGTTATAAACAGTTTATGATTTCAGTCAAGCAAAGATAATTCTTATATTCAACCTCATGACTAGAAGAAGTAAAAATCTAACAGAAAAGAATAGTACCTCTGTCACAAATCTTTTCAGGTAAAGGCTGAAAGGTCCGCCGGTGCATCAATCCAAATGCTCTCAAAAGGATCTTGTTCTCCCCAATCGTAACACTGCTTTCGCGGGTAGTATCTGTTTTTATCGAGAGAATAGGATATGCAGCGCCTTCCATAAAAACGAACCTTAGAGAAATAAATACTATTTCTCATCACACCAAGAATGTCTGTCCTTGCTTGGGATGAAAGGAAACTAGCAAAAAGAGTCAAACCACCTAAAGTTTGCATCTCCACCCAAATTTTATTAATTTGGTCCAACTTATATACCACGGGGTTTGCAGTAGAGCAAGTATATATCACATAGATATCTCCATTGTGCTCTGCCATGAATTTTCCTTTCCACCAATTTTTGACGAAAAAGTTCTCGGGGCATCTCGGAGGTGGAACCACACGAACAAGCCAAGTATGTTCTTCTGGATCATAGACTCCCAACCAGCCAGTAAGACTCAGACAATAAAAGAGACCATTGCAGAAAACTAATTTGTTCCAAATGCTGCTAACAAATGGCAAACGGTTTTGGTAATTGGCAGTTGTCCATTCAGTTGCTCCTGGTTTACATGTGCTAATTGCAACCAAAGTGGGGCTGACATGCTTAACTGTGAAAACAATACAGTCAGGGGATGTTGGGGCTGCCGAAAAAGCAACTATCTGGTATGTTAATTCTAGTCCTGGCAAATTGATCACGTCCTTCGTATAAGGATTGAAGAAGAACACACGCAAAGTTCTGGGCTTGTATAGCAGCAACCAGCCATCCTTTGCATAACAAAGCCTTGAGCCACGTAACTCTGGTAACTCAACAGAATAAGTTTGCCTCACTGAAGGGTCATAGAATTCAACCAAGTCACCGAATTTCGGGAAAAACATAAGCCAAGGTGGTTTATTCGCAACTCTTACAGAAATGGCAGCAGCAAGCCATTGCTTGCAAACAGCAGAAGCAAGGATATTTTCCTTCAAGTTTAACCGGCTGAGAATCTGTTCTAGAATATCAACCGGCACACAAAACAATGAGTTTTGCTCATCAGATTCTTCACGCTCCTCACTTGAAGCAGCACCATTATTTGGAGCTGTCGCAGCCAATCTAGAAATATAAAAGTCATCTTTAGTTTCAAAATGGATAGTGAAATAAAAAAGTAAAAACAGATACCGAACCCTTAAAGTAAAGGTTATCCACAAAATATAAAGTACACATTACCTCCACTTCTACTCTCGCCCCAACAACAACAACATACCCAGTGTGACCCCACTTGTAATCCCACAAGTGGGATCTAGGGAGGGTAACGTGTATGTAGACCTTACCCCTACCTTGGGAGGCAAAGAGACTGTTTCCGATAGAAAATCGGCTCAAGGAAAGCATATCAAAACAGATTGAAAAAGAAATAATGGAAGTGAAGAAATTATGGAATACTATAGAAAGTATGACGAAGCATTATGAAAAACAAAGAAACAATAACTACAAAAGGAAGAAGAGGGAAACAAAAATAGAATCCAAATGTGTCACCGCGTGTAAACACACCAGATGAGGCATTTCACTTAAGAGCCTTAGCAAAATAATATACACAATTATAAAAAATAGCTACAATTGGCTTTCCGCATTAAAATCCAAAACATTCTTCTTTTAGTGCAACTCCTCACACGCAAATGACGACACGAAAGACGACAAATCCTAAACAGATACGTACCGGTGAACTAATTTCGCTTTTGAGTAACTTCTCACACGCAACAAACAACATCAAAGACGACAAAGACATACCCTTAATCAGGTTACATGTTACTTCCAGCATTAAAATCCAACACATTCAGCTTTTTTTCTCGCACGCAAACGACAACATCAAAGGCGACACCGTTACTGGTGGATTCACGCACCGAATCCAAAAAATACTGTTTTTAAGTAACTTCTTGCACGCAACAGACAACATCAAAGACGACAAAGACATATATCCTTAATCAGGTTACACGTGACTTCCAGCATTAAAATCAAAACATTCTGCTTTTTTTTTTCTCACACGCGAAGGACAACATCAAAGACGACAAACATATCCCCAATCAGGTAATTACAGGTGACTTTCAGCATTAAAATCAAAACAGTCTGCTTTTTTTTCTCCCGCGCAAAGGGAAACCTCAAAAGACGACAAGAAGATATCCTCAATTAGGTAATTACAAGCGACCTACAGCATTAAAATAAAAACATTTCTACTTCTTTTTTCTCCCGCGCTAAGGGAAACATCAAAGACAACAAAATCCTTAACTAGTTACAGGTAGCTTTCATCAATGACACCGAAACATACTGCTTTTAGAGTAACTTCTAACACACAACGGACAACATCAAAGCCGACATATCCTATATCATCCAACAAATTCAACATACATTAAGCTGATTAACTGTCAGAACAACACTGAAACACTTGACTATATGTATAAACAGTTATGTTCCCACTAGGAAGACAGAACCGTTATAAACTGTTTCGATCAGAGTAAGAATAACTCTTAAGATCAACAAATCATTACACAAGTCCCCAATAGCAACATTTATTCAGCTATACAAGTCATCAATCATCATCATCAACATCACATATGCCCATTCCCTAACATTAAAAAAGTCACAGATATCTTATGCAAAAAGTGAACATTTTAAGTACAACAGATTGAATTGAAGTATAAAATGGTTAACATATAAACATCCATAAATTCCCAGATAAACAGATCAAGTGATATACATAAAACCCCTAATTTGGGCATCCACCAAAATTGTCAAAATTCACCTCAAACACAACAAAACCCAAAAAAAAACCATCACATAAATTAAATCCACTCATTCCATTTCAACTCAGTTTCTCTTCCACCTCTTTTAAAACTTTGGGTGTGGGGTTTGGGGGGGGGTGGGGGTGTTTGGGAATTCTTTAAAACTCAATCACTTGTAAAAAGACCACACCTTTCAACTCAAAAAGTGAAATCAAAGCTGGATCCACACAACAAAAAACATCAAACATAAACAAAATCAAAAACCCATATAGAATTCATTAAAATTCAAGTCTTTACACTCAAATTAAACTCAAAACACCCAAAAAAAAACTTGAAAACACACATAAAGATTCATAAAGTTTCAATCTTTAGAGGACTTACGACTTCATTTTTCTTCTTTTTCTTCCAGCCATGGCTGCAAGAACTCAGCTTTGGGCGTTTCTATCTAAGTTAAAGCAAAGCAGTATATGTTTTTTTTTTTCAGTGTGCGAAGACAGAAAGGAGAAAAATAAGGCATAAGAGGATTTATATATAAAGTTAGAAAAAATGGCAACTGGCAACTGGCAAAGACTGTTGTCAACTGATATCAGTACGTGAGAGTTACCACCACACGTGTAGTTTCAAAGGGTATCTTCTTCTCTCTTTTTTTTATCGAAAAAAATCATGATTCGACCTCATCATCTCGACTTTAGTAAGAACTACAAGACGTTATTGACAGCCGAGCATCAAAGACCGACCATAGTTCCTTGTTTGATATAAGTTAGAAAAGAGTTCAACCGTAGAGATTTATGAATTTATGAAATGAACTTAAGTTAACGTAAAATGAATGAATTCAAAAATTACTATTTATAGATATTTTAGGGATACAAATCCAATGTATGAACAAAAAAGGTGTCTTTTCTTATTTATTTTGAAATAGTTTACGTTCAAAACTCGAATAACTTTTTATTATTAAGTAATTATAAGTATATTTCTCCAAAAAACTGACCTTATCATCTCGATTCCCGTGAGAACTACAAGACGAATGCGACAGCTGAGCATCAAAGACCGACCGTAATATCTTGGTGGATATAATTCAGAGGAGAATTCAAGTGCGGAAGTTTACGAATTTATAAAATGAATTTAAGTTGACGTAAAGTGATAAATAAATATAAAATTAATTGCTTATAGATATTTCGTAGATACAAATTCATTAATCCAATGTATGAACAAAAGAGTGTTTTTCTTTTAAATAATTTAAGTTCAAAACACAAAAAAATAAAAATTATGCAATCACACTAGTTAATTATTAAGTACTACTTATATGTAGATCTCTTGAAAAGACGGACTTCATCATCTAGATCTCGTTTGAATTATGAGATCACCTTGGGTCGGCTTTGATACTCGACAGTCGAGTATCAAAGACCGACCATATAATCTTATTTATAATTTTAATTTAGTCGTGTATTAAAGACCGATCATATAACCTTATTTATAATTTTAATTTCAAACTAACATAAAATAATAATTGAATTTCCAATCAACTATTAAGTAGTAACTAGGTCTAAATAATAATTATTACTAATAAATTTCATTTAAACTGTGAAATTTTACTCTCCTCAAATTATCTCCTATAAAAGATAATTGTAATTAACTGCTTTTTACAGTATCAACATCATTATTATCATTATTATTATTATTATTATTATTGTTGTTGTTGTTGTTGTTGTGTTTAGAGTGATTTTAACATTGAGCTAATTAAGAAATTGTCACATAGGAAAAAAGGATTATTGTGCTTTGTCATAATTAACAATTATGTTGTTTCTGATTATTCGCTAATTAGATTCAGTGAACATGACCACCTTTTTTAGAAAATTCTTAAATGGAATCTAAAATGGATTAATTAAAAGTTTTCTATAAGTGGATTATTACATTACTGATTTTTAAAAAATTAATATCATTCTTTTTCTTAAAAAAAAAAAAAAGAAGTAGTAGTAATAGTTTACCTTAAATTCATTTTACTTGGGATTCTAAAATTAGTCATTCATTATATAATTAACTTAGTTAAACCTAACAGTGGTTGGTACATTTTAGGATAAAGTTTTGAAAATGGATTTAGTGTACATATATATTTTTTCCCAAAATGGAATATTTGTTGTTATCTAATACTTCGTACATTGTTGATTTGAAATAGAACGATTAATATGGGCTAGTTCACTCCGTTCGGGCTAACTCATACATGTTTTGATATTTTATGAATCAGGTCGAGCTAGCTCATTTTTTATGAATGGTGTGGGTCATAAAATAGTTAGCTCAACCCACAAGTACGTGGGCTACAGGCTTGTCAGGTTAGTTTAATTTTTTTATTATATTTTTTTATAATTATTAAATTAAATTATAAATTATAATTTAAAAATATTATCATAAATTTCAACAAAATAATATTACATGAGTTGATGTTACTACTTGCTAATCAAATCCATAAACGAAATTGTCTTTATAATATTTATTAAGTTTTTTTTTCAAGTAAAAGTATAAATATCTAAATAGATATATTATGTTTTGACTTTCGACTCTCTTTAAATTTAAATTTTGACATTATATTATACATTTTAATTAATTTTTATCGACTAACGGGCTGACCCTATCAGTATTTCTCAAGCCCCACAAATCAGCAGATTTATTCAGGTCGGGCTAAAAGGCTATTTTCTTAAATGGACTCCAAGAATCTTAGCTCTACCTATTAAATCTCGAATTAGGCCAGATTAACCAAACGGACCTAGCCCATATTGACAGCTCTAAAATAGTAGTAATACTCTTTATAATTAAATTAATAAAATTAGTTGGCTTTTAAAAAAATAATTAATGATTCTCTTTGTTAGGAAATTCTCAAATTGGAAACTAAATTGGATTTTGTGTACTTACAAGTTACAAGTTTGCCAACAAAAGATTGTTAATGCTATCTAATGTTTGCTGTTTTTTTTGGATAAAATTTTGATATTAAATGGTTTGAGTTTAAACTAATAGGACTCATTTTACTTAAAATAATTGTACTTGTTGGATTTTATATAAAAAAAATTTACGATTTTAAAAATATTTATATTTATTCTTCGTTATACTTTTTAAATGAATTGACTCTCATCGTTAGCCTAATGTTTAAATATGAGTTTTTGTCTTAAAAGGAGCCAAATGTACATGCAAAAATATAGAGGTAAAATTGGTCCGTTTTCAAGTATAAAGATGCATCTTCTCTCTTTCGTATAATTTTCTTTATTTTTCTGTCTTCTAATTTGTATGTGATAATTTATATTTATTATTTTTTCGTGACTGATATTATTGTTTGACATTTTAGAATCACAAATAAGAATTTAGGATTTTTCAAAGTATTTGGTGTATGTTAATCAATTAATTATTCGAAATTTGTTTAATAAATTCTATTCCAAACTTGGTGAGTCAATCTAATACACATTGTAACCAATACTCATTGTTTCGTCAGGGACTTACATTATTATTGTTGTCATTTTTGGATCACGAAACATAAATTCAAATTTTTCAGTATATTATAATCCATTGATTTTTAGAAAATTATTTGATGACTTTGTCGGATCTTATATTTGGTGGTTTCATCTCAAATAACCTGGTGACCAATATTCATTATTTCACCGAGATTGACATTGCTTTTTTGGCATTTCAAGAGATTTTGGTGTGTGTTAGTCTATTGTATTTTCTGAATTCATTCAACAGACTTCGTTGGAACCTAAATTTGGTGGATCTGTTTGTAACAATCTAGTAACCAATATTCATTGTTTCGTCACGACCAACATTGTTTTTTTGGCCTTTGGGTGTCATGAAACAAAAAATATTAGATTTTTTAAAGCTCGAGTGTATGTTAGTTAGTCCATTGATTTTTTTGAAATTCACGTGATCGAAACCTTAAATTTGAGATGAAAAATACTTTATAACCTTCTTGAGATGAAAAAAATTTATTCAGGAGAAGTTCAATCTTGTATAACTAATTCTTATATAAAAAAAAATTCCTCATACACGTTCAATATTTTCATCAAAATCCGACTAAATTTGAAATTGTATCAAAAAATCTCATATATAGGGAATAGCCCTTCCTAACAAAGCTAAGGCAACTAAGTGCTTATCAGAGTTCTAACTTAAAATGAAATAGCATAAAGTGTTATTTGGCTTGTTGATATTAAACCCTAACCACTTTACTTTACTAAGCAAGAAACAAAAACAGAACTAAGCATGACTAGTTTGATGTAACTACTAAAAATAGTGAGACCAAAAACTTGAAAAAAAAGGCCCACAATTAAGGGCCTAGGCCCTAAAATACATCCATGGGCTGAACTTGATGTTAGCCCATATTACATCAATGTAAAGAGATCCATTTGACTATTTCTTGCTCAATAAAGCCCATTAAGGGATTTCATCATTTAATACATAATATCAGTGTGGTCACTATCCACTAGTTAGTGACTATGATAGTTTTTTTATTAAATGAAACTCCAAGAATCTTTGGGACCAATTTATGTGACAGACAGAATTTTAAAAAAAACTCCAATAATACTGGTGATTTGGTTGGTAGCAATTCAAGTATATATAGAACATGGTATTTTTTGCGATGATATTTTCATTATTTCAATTTATGTGAAATAATTTGACTAAGAAAGAAATAACAATTTTTTTTTCGACACTTTTAGTGCTCAAGAGATATATGAGAGTGTTAAAAACATGTGTTATTGGTTCTTGAGCAGAACCAATATTCCATCCGTCTCATTTCATGTGGTACCATTGGTCAGTGTTCCAAAGAAAATGTCACATTTTTTTATATGGTAAGTATTTAAATGTACAATTCCTCTTTTACCCTTGTTGGTCCCACTTAAGTATTCTAATACATTTATGAGGGGAGAAAAAACTGAGTTTTCTTTTTTGAAGGACAATTTGGTAAACATTTCAAAGTCTTCATTTTTTCTTAAATTTCGTGCGGGGCCAAATATTGTCACATTAAATAGAACGGAGGAAATATTAAACCATTATAAAATAAAAAATAAGATTGTCTATATTAAGATCACTCTATAAATAAGTCAATTCTATGTAACTCTGTTATTTAAAAGATCCCTTCTTGCAAAAATGAATCTGTTTAGGTTGCATAAATAAAAATAGAAATCAAATCAGAAATTATTAACATTGAATTGTTGGTATTTTTATGAGGGGGTGGGGTGGAGTTGGGGTGGGGGGTTTCTATTTGAAAGTTAATAGACCAAGCCATTAGACCACTTGGCCCAACCATTCCCATACCAACCAAGGAGTTGTCACTATCTAGCCCCAAAGACAAAGTAAGTTTTTTTTTGTGTGCTAAAAAAGCAAAAAAAGTCAGCAGCATGCTTGACATCTTATTAAATTCCTTAAAACAACAAACATCAAACTGCTCATTGAAAAAGACTAATTTGATTGTTTTTGAGTCATGTTTCATTGACTACATTCACAAACATAACCAAATGCCACAACATTCTTTAATCGGAAAAGAGCCTAAAATACCCTCGAAGTATTGGAAATGGTACAAAACTATCTTACATCCACCTATTGACTCCAAATTATCCTTTCCACCCACCTATTGGCTCAAAAATACCATTGTAATCCACCTTTGGGCTCACAATTGACCATTTATTTAACGGTTTCAAATTTAAACTATTTAAATATTTTTAGAGATATTTGGCGCTCAACTATTGAATATAATATAATTTATTAATATCATTTATAAATCAACCCACTACCCACCCATTACTAATCAAGCTCCACCCAATTAATATACCATTTCTAATATCAAAATCGCTTAAACACTACTAAAGCATGACGATTACCGATTCCTGAAAATGACATTCAAATTTATTTGAGTCCGAATTAAAGTCCCAATGTTGAGCCCAAAAGTGGATGAGAAGGATATTTTAGAGTCAATAGGTGGATGAGAAGGATATTTTGAAGTCAATAGATGGATTGGGGGTAATTTTGTACCATTTCTGATACTTCAAGAATACTTTAGGCCCTTTTTCGTTCTTTAATTTGATTGTTTTTGAGTCATGTTTCATTGACTACATTCACAAACATAACCAAATGCCACAACATTCTTTTATAAAGGTAACGTCAGCTTATGTTCACCTCGACTAATTTCATAAAGTATCTGTTATTTTCTCTCTCAACAACTATGTCCCCTAAGATTTGGACAATTAACACTTTTGTTCAAAGAGAGTAACAATTTGTGTAAAATTGATCAAAATACATGATCGTATCGAGTATTTCCAAAGCAATCGTTTCACAAACGAATCCAAGCAACATATCTATTATACTTACATATTAGATAGATTCAACAGTAAATGATCACACAATATATTCATTGTCATTTCAAATTACAAACTTTCAAATCAACAGACAATGTAAACGATTACTACAAAATCGAAAAACAAGCAAAATAAACAAACATAAAATGGTTAACTTACATAGTTAACAACAAATTGGACACTGAATCAAACCATTCTCATTGCAGTCTCCACATTTCACAGTACTCTTTCCATCCTTAGCCAACAATTTTCTACTCCCATTGCAGTCCATACACATCACGAACCTGATCCCCGCGCAGCCATCACACGTGGCAGCTGCCCTCGGGATCCCGTCGAGTAAAATTCCCAATTTACCCTCCTCTTCCAACTTCAACATTTCATCAGCTCCACCAATTAACCTCCCTTTTACAAACACTAAAGGAACTTTCACCTCTTTTGTCCCCATTAGTCCTCTTAGTTCTTCCTTATACCCCGAATCCATCGATATATCACGTTCAATCACACGAACATCATTCGATTCGAGTATAGCCCTAGCAGTATTACAATCCTCGAATGTCTTTCTAATACCCCTCAATGTAGTTGTATAGATTACAACTGCATTTTCACCTTCTGGTGGGCATTTTTTCTCAAATAACTCAAGCATTGTCTCTGCTTCTTGTGAACTCCTAGCTTTTCGAGAAATTGGCGTAGCAGACACCATTTTCTTGATCTGTTCTTCTTCTTCAGACATCTCTTTCTCGAAAGCTTCCACGAGCTGTGGATCAAACAACGGACTTAAACTCCTTCTCCTCCTCGAAACCAAAACAGAATCTACCTTCAAACTATCACATTTCACCTCATTCGGACTCCCCTTCTTCGAAAAATTCAATCTTGGTGTCATTTTCCATGGACTCTGCATCAATTTACAATCTTTCAACACATCTTTGGGGCTAAAATCAACCAAATTAGTTTCATTACCCCTTCCTCTATTCTCCTTTCCACTCAATTTCTTGAATTTACGCGGAGAGCTCATTTGATTCAAGAACTTCAAAGGGCTACGAGCATCAATATCGCCAAATCCACGAAGAAAAACCCGAGATTTTGGACTAATCTTGGAATTTTTTACAACAACTTCTTCATCAAGATCTTCCATTAACTCCCAAGTATTAATAACTTCATGAGATTCTTCATGGGGTGGTGATTTCTTGATCTCTTTAACACATTCCTTAATCGATAAAGGCGGGTTTCGCATAAAGTTTGAATCTTTTTCAAGATTCAACACACCATAAGTACTTGAAGTTAAAGAAACAACATGGTCAGGGTAATCATCACCATTTTTTCTCAAATTTTTTTTGTTGAAGAGTTTTGATGGTACACAACCCATTGATTTGGGGGGGGGGGGGTTGGATTTTTCAGACAATAATTTGCATTTTTTGTTGAGTTTTTGAAGAAGATGAAAGTGGGAAAGTTTTAGTTTAAGGAAAATAATAATAAAAACATCAACGGTTATGACTGTCCTTATAACGGGCCCAAACGGTCGAAAATTTCGAATGAAAACATGTTGGGGTAAATTTTTGTAACAAGTCCTTCATTTTTGCCTAATATTCATTAAAAACACCACTTTTATATTTTTCGAAAAAAAATGTATGTTATTCAACTATCAGAAATATAATTATATTACCGTTAATAATCAGCGGATGAAAACGTTATTATCGTGAGTCGTGACATGTTTTTATGAGATCGGTATGGTCTTTAAAAACACCACTTTCATATTTCTCGAGAAAAAAAAAACGCAAATATGTTATTGATTTATTAGAAATATGATTATGTTACCGTTAATAATCGGAGGATGAAAATGTTATTTCTCAACAAAAAATATTCTATCAGAAATATAATTTTGTTACCGTTAATTATCAGGGGATGAAAACGTTCTTATCGTGAGTCGTGATATGTATTTATGAGATTGGTGTGATCTTTAAAAACACCACTTACATATTTCTCGAGGGGGGGACACGCAAATATATTATTAATCTATTAGAAATATGATTATGTTACCGTTAATAATCGGAGGGTGAAAATGTTATTTCTCAAAAAATAATGTTATTAAACTATCAGAAATTTAATTATGTTACCATTAATAATCAGGGGATGAAAACGTTATTATCGTGAGTATATGTATTTATGAGATTGGTCTGATCTTTAAAAACACCACTTATATATTTCTCGGGGGAGGGGGGGAGGGAGGAATACACAAATATATCATTAACCTATTAAAGATATGATTATGTCATCGTTAATAATCGGAGGATGAAAATATTATTGAGTAAACATTTATATATTTATTACATAATTCTTTTAAATTATTATCTTTAATTATTTATATAGCCTATACTTTATAGGTGACTTTAGTAGTAAATGAGATTTGCCTTGACATTGTAAATGTCAACATTCTTCGAAGCATAGGGACAAGTAGATTAATGCTTATGAGAAGAGACAAAAAGGTTGTCAATTATCAAGAATGTTGGTAGTTAAAAATTGTCATTTATAATCAACACTACACTCCCAAAAATTAATGGACCTCATATTTAAAATCTTTTTGAAAATTAGTGGAGTCTAATAAACGAAATTAAATTTAAACATATCAAAATTGATATATGGATAGTTTATTAACTCATTCGTCAAAGGTTATTTAAATTAAGATTAGCTAAGTAATGAGTCAAAGGTCAGTCCTCTCAATTGACTCTTAGCCAATATTCGATCATAGACTTTGGATTGGATTGGATTTGAAATTTTATTTTTAAGTAATCGTTCAAAGGTTATATACGAGTTGAGATGAGCTAAGTAATGGGTCAAAGGTCAGCGCTCCTAATTTTTAAAAACTCTAAGCTATCGTTTGACTATAGATTTTGAATCAGATTTAAAAAAAAATTATCTTTAATTAACTCGCTCGAAGGTTACTTGGGTTGATATGAGCTAAGTAGTGGGTCAAAAGTCAACGCTCCCAACTCTTGTGTAGCATTTGATCATAGACTTTGAATCAATTTTTTTTAAAAAAAATTATGTTCAAAATATTTGTTTGATCATCAAATTTGATCATATTTTAAAATTTTGGTCTTTAATATTTTTCAAACTATAAAAAATTGGCTTAGATTATCTTATTTTTTAGGGATATTTTTTATTTTTAATATTTCTACTCACATAACTTTTTAAAAAATCAAGTAAAATGCATACCCAAACACAACTTAAAAATTAAAATTTCAAGTATCAACTTCAAAATCTATGGCCTGACGGATGCTAAATTTTTTTGTTTGTTTTCTTATTATCTAATAAAACTTCTTTTCCTTTATTATGATAATATATACCATATCAATTTTTTTTTAAAACAAAAATTACAAATATATTAATAAAGGATTGGAACAGAAGTGAATTTGGGCCAAATCAGGACAAAGCTATTTTGGGCTTTTTTAGTGGGCCTAGACCAATCCAACAAGTTAGCTAGCATGGACTTCAAACAATAGGCCCACCTTTTGTTTGTTCCAAGTGAAAATAAAGCATTTTTATCCCTAAGCTAGCATTTGGTTATATATTAGATTTTGATTTATAGATTTTTTATTAGATTTTGAAAATTTATCTTCAAATATTTGTTTGATTATGAAATTTGACCAAATTTTAAAATTCTATCTTCAAATATGTCTGATCATGAAATTCGACAAGCTTTCGAAATTTCATCTTCAAATATATGTTTTGACCATTAGATTTGCTAAGGTTTTGAATATCTTTCTTCAAATATTTGTTTGACCACGAAATTTTAACCATTTTTTAGAAAACGATCTTCAAGTATATGTTAACCATGAAATTTGACTTGATTTTGGAAACATCTTTCTTTAAATATTTGTTGTCTAGATTTTGAAATTTGATCTTCAAATATATGTTCGACCATAAAAATTGACCAATTTTTGTAAACTCGGTTTGTAACTGTGAAATTTAAGTAGATTTTTTTAAAAAAATATATCTCTAACTATCTGTTTGACTGTGAAATTTGACTAGATTTTAAAATTTGATCATATTCTAAAATTTGAATATTCAAATATTTGTCGGGACTTTCAATCACAAAAACTTCAATTATTTTTTGAGTAGTATATTCAAACACAACCACAAAAATTATATTTTCAAATTTCAAAATATAATTTAAAAATTTATAATCAGAATCTTAAATAAAAGTCTAAAATTAAATTAAAAACCTAATCGATACCATTAAATTAAAGTAAATTTTACTTGTAATAATTTATGATTTGACACATATAAAAGTAGAACGATTTGACGTGTTTGAAATAATATAAGTTGTTATTAGTTAATCGTAATAAATTAAGTAATTTACAGTTTATTTTATTTAATTTTAATTAAATACTATATGTTTTACTTTATTAAATCACATAATAATGAAAATTATGTAAATTTAATATATACACTCGATGCGGATAAGTTTTTTCTCTCCATTAAATTCACTTGAGCTTGACTATGGTGACATGATTTGGATCTCTTTATATTAATAAGTCTCAATTTTAACCCTTATAAATAAAAAGTTTATTGAGATCTTTATTTTCAATACGAATATGGGACACGAATTTATAACTCAGATAATAGTATATTCTTTTTTCTTTTTTCCCAATAAAGCACTGTCCACACTTCCACCAAACGTGTATAAGCAAATAGTAGCAAAATCAGAACTTTATTCTAAAATGTATTGCTTTTTCGATTTCGTTTTATGCCATATATTACTTTTAAGAGAATAATATATTTGATTTATATAATAAATATTTTAAATTTGAACGTTTCATCTTTTCTTCTTTTTTTATAAAGAAGTTTTATCGTCACACATATTTTATAGCACATTTAAAATGCAAATACAAAATTAATCTTATAGTCAGGTTTCAAAAATCTATATAAAGAAATTAAACGACAAGTGAAATTTCGTTACATGAAAATATAAATAAAAGGCGTAGTACACTTTAACAATCAATTGATATGTAATCATATATCTACAATTCGAGCTCTCTGAAAGTAAAGAAATTTTGAGAAAAATTATTTATCTTAAAATTATCATACACATAACGCGAATCAAAATTAGTTGGACGACGAAAGATTTCTTTTTCAGAGTAAGCATGTTCTTGGAATTTGGGGTTTTATCAACTTTGTGTGGCGGCTTTACTAAATGATATATGAATAAATAATGACAGTAAAGAAGTCCAAGGTGGTGTGCACAATTTTTGTTTATTACTTTTTTCCATAGTTTGGTGTTTATATTTAAATCCAATTAAGTTGAATTTATGTATTTTAGGGCTTATTTTGGAGGGCGATATAATTAATTTATTTTATATTTAGAATTTGAATATGTTATTTTAAATTAAAAATGAATGAATCTCAATTACTCTATCATAATTCAGATCGATTAGTCATTATATACCTTTAACCTTTGCGTCTATAGTAGTACTTATATCATTTTTGTTTTCTTTTTTACATTGGTGCGTTTGACTAATTTGAGTCAAGTCAATTTTCTTGTTATATTTTTTTAAGTTTTACATTTGATATTTGTGTTGAGATAGCTTGATTGATTTGAATTTATGCCAAAAAAGTCATTAAAGGAATGGTACTTCTTAAATTGTTTTATGTGTTGAGTTTGAATCTGATATATCTGATTAGAAACGAACAAATCTCATTCACCTCGTTACTGTTCTTGATGGTAATTAATGAATGATGAAAGAAGCATTAGCTTAGTTAGGCTACTAAAAAGGATTGTGGTAGAGTGATAAGTACTCGTTCATCCTTATTCAAGTGGTCTTGAGTTCGAGCCCCCTTGGGTACAGAGTCATCTTTGTTAGGGTTCGCTTTATCCTCCAATGTGGAACTTCCCAACGCAAATCAGGGTTGTGGGCGTAAAGTCGCCTTTGTTAGGCAATGCTTTACCCTATAATGTTAAACTTCCACCGCAAATCCAGATTTAGTGAGTAGCGGACACCGGATGGAAAGTAAAAAAAAAAAAAAAAAGAGTATTAGGTAGGATGAGACTATTTTCTATCTTTATCCACGTATAACTAATATCGTAATTTGCTATGTGTATATACACCCTAATACTGAATAAAGAGTACAACTAATACATATATTAAAACTATTTTAAAACAAAGGTATATAACATTTGATACTTAAATTAAATATTGGTCCCATCACTCGGGGGATTAACAGGGCACACAAGCTATGGCGCAAAAACCTCATACACTTGTTCTAGAAGTAATATAAGAGAGAAAATAAGGCCGTGTTCGAGTTCATGGCTGAATGGTTAAAGCGCTCAATTGTACTAGAGCAACTAGAAAGAGATTCTTTAACCAAAAAGAATTCGATTCAGAACACTTAAGAGGAAGCACTTCAACCATCAATTTTCCGCTTCTTCTTTGATTTTTGATCTTGAGAGTGATCGAAGGATCCTGAAGAGGTCAATGCACTACGACCACTTTTGCCTGAATCTTGAACAGATTGGTTATTGGATTTTGCAGGACCGCCATCACTGTGTTTTCTCTTGGTAGATTTGGATGAACTCCCTGATCGCATAATACTCCGTGTCCTAGTACTTTGACTAGGAGTTGCAAAGCGACGAGATGAATTGGTCAATGTAGTACCAGACGATCTCTGAGCCATCATCTGCTTCAAGTTTATGTTGTTCTGTTTAAGCTCACTTGGTTCCGGATAATGGACAAGGGAAACACGCCGTGAAATTTTGCCAGCTGCCAAAACATGCAAAACTCTGCTCAAACGCCTTAATTTTGTGCATGAACGGAAAATTAGCAGCATTTGGATCATATAGAGGTTCACATTAAGGAATAACAATAAGTTCTACCAAAAATATAAACAGAAGAGCATTAGTAGTTGGATTATGTGCAAGTTCCGCTCAACTAAGAGAGAGCAATAAAATTTCAATATGCAAACAAAACGAGCATGTCATATGTGGACATAGTAGATTAAATTGAAATCATCAAAGATATTGAGTCACATTAGCTTCAGTATACATGTGACAACAGTGCATGGGTTCACAACATAATGGTTGGTACAAGAAGATTATGAAGCACGACGCCTCAACTGTCAACAGAATAGCTTTGACTTGACACCAACATCACAAAATATGAGATAAAAATGACATACCCAAAAGGACATTGCAGTATTGCACGTTTTGAGTGTCAAGATCATGAGTGAATAAGCAGACAAGTCTATAGTAAAATGCAAAGGAACTAAGAGTTACCAATTTTTGGCTCAGAATCAGATGATAGAAAGACCACCGCATCTGGGTCCTGCGCTCTACAACTGACCACTTCATATGATTTACCTGTTACAAAAGCAATCATTGAGCAAGACGTTAAGTAATTAAAAGAATCTTTCATTATCTTAAAAGGCCTGCTATGAAAATTAGAGGTGCTGAGGTGGAGAGACAAACTCAATTAGATGTAAATGTTGTCCCTTTTTTTTTTTTTTTTGAAACTGGTAAATATGTAAATGTTATTCATATGACTATACTTGCCAGATGAATCCTCAAAACTGCCCATATGCCCATCATGATGGAGCTTCAATGAAACTTCTTGCCCATCAAGACCTGGATGCTGGAGTAGCCAATTGGAAATGTCAAAACTCAGAAACGATGTAAGTGACAAGGACTGAAAAATATATTAACAACCTCAACTCCTCAAGTGCACACCCAACATAAGAATCATTCTCATTCCATTCAAAATCATAGTAAATCTCATAAATAAACTCTTTTTGTTTAGAAACTAGGGAAGGATGGAAAATTTTACATGGCTTGTCCCAGAAAAGGAAATAGAGACAGGAAATCTATTCATTTGTTGGAAGGATATTTTCGACCTGATTGGGAAAAAAAATGCACCTTATTACATCCTAAAAATGAAAGAACAAAAAGTTCTCACGAATCTTACTTGATTAAAGGGCCACTGTATAAGCCAGAGCTCAGTTGAGTCTGAAATGTTAAGATTGACAAGTGAATCCTTTTTGACCTCCTCAAATTCTGATGGTGGTTTGTAGCTCAGTTCATTCGGAGCATCCATAATGATGGTATATATTAAATAAGAGCACTTGAAAATGGCAGCCAAAACAGCTCCTAAACCAAAGGTTTACACAGAAAAGCATTAGATAACTCAAAATTTGAAAATCTTTGGAGTTAATAGAACTTTGACCCACAACAGCAATAAACCAAGTGAAATCCCACAAAATGGGGTCTAAAGAGGGTAGAGTGTAGATAGACCTTACCACTACCTCTCCGAGGTAAAGAGGTTGTTTTCAAAAGACCCTCAACTCAAGCAAATCAAACCAGTAATTAAGAGAAAAACATGACAACAAATAGCAAAGTAGTGCGGAACATATATGCAAGAAACCATGACATTAACAACAAGGTGTAGTCATCTAAACGAAAATGCATTAAATCACATATGATAATTAGAAACCCAAAACCAAAGACTACATGAATATGCTGATACTACGACTAACACAGAGCTCCACTCAGCCAAAGACATGAATAGGCTAGTAATAAGAACACCCCTCAACTAACCACTAAACTTCAAGCCTTATCCACAGCCTCTATACCCTCCTATCTAAACTCAAGTAGTCTTCCCGTTACGTCATGTGATTTATGTTCATCATGTAGCATTCAAACTAAATCCTAGATAAGCTACAATACAACATATCGTGCCTAATCACCTCTCCCCAATACTTATTCAGCCTACCTCCGCCTCTCCTCCAGCCCACTATCAAAAGTGGTTTAAATTTTATAAGACTTGATAATCGCATAATCACAGTCTATGTCTAATGTTCAAATCACTTGAACTCCTAACCAAAAACTCGATTAACTTAAAAATTGAATAAGGCACTTTCTATCTGAATAACAACTATTAGTCCAGCTTCCATGGCAGACAATCAAATTCTCATGTGACAAAATTTATCGAAAATAGATAATAAATTCAAGAATAAACCAGGTGCTTCTGTAAACTAAAGTTAAAACATACTGAGAAGAGGGACTGAGAGACGAGTTAGAATGAGAAATACACGCACCGCTGCCCTGCTGGTTGCCGACGGTTTCTATGCCGCTGCCCTGCTGGTCGCCGACGGTGGCTGCGCCGCTGTTCTGTTGGTCGCCGACGGTAGCTGCGCGGTGAGAGTGAAAAAAGTGAACCGATGAATAGAATTTTTGAATTTTGATTTAGGGCACCAAATACAAAATTGGGATTGGGTTAAACATAAATCTGAAATGGGCTTGGATTTTGGGTTTTATTTAGCCAAAATTATAAATTTTATTTGATAAAAATGTTAGTGAGAATAATCTGGTGGATCCTCGTACTTGTATCGGATTGCATTATGGATTTTTCTGTAAAAAAATTATGTAGAAGAGTCCATAATACAATCCGATACAAGTACGAAGGTCCACAAATTATTCTGCCAAAAGGTTACAACATCGAATTAAAGAATTGAACTTTCAAAATCAAAATTAAAAAAAAAATTAAATTAGTTTGATTTTTCGATTTTCTTGTACTTGTGTTCATCTATAGATTGAATTGAAATATGCTTAATAAGTCTATCATAATTTGACTCGTTTAATTTTTATTACATTTTCGATTGGTTAAGTATTTTAAAAAGAAATTTATTTTTGTCTCAATTATAAATAACATAGTATCAACTAAGAATATTTTTTTAAAAAAAAAACATTCTAACAAAGTTTTTCATTAATCAATAATTTTTAAATGATTTGAAACGTGCCGAATCAAAATTTGTTTAGCTACTAAAATGAGATTGACATGAATTTTGTCATCCGTATTCAAACTAAAAAGAGTAAAGGGTCAAAGACAAACCTAAAATATTTTAATTTTTCGAGTTCCATATCTAAATTATAAGGCGGACGAATTTCTAACTCATGTATCATCAAATATTTTTCGAAGCAAACCTCAATTATTGGTTGTTGTTTTTTTCCTAATTGAAAATGTGATATTTTAAATAGAAAATAAAAAAGAGAATAACTAATTGTCAATGTGTGTCTCGATAAGCATTAAACAATTGATTACACTTCAAACAAAATTTTTGTATATCTGATAATTTTGATACGAAACTCATTAAAAAAAGATATTTTAAATATATTTTCTGACTATTAATCCTAAACTAAATTTATAAATATTTTATTCTTGTCCTTATTTTCTGTACATCTTAATTCTCAACTTTATCATGTTTTTTATACTTTACAAATTTTGTTGTTTTTCCAAATTGCAATTTGACCAACCTTTTATAGAATTTTTTGGGCATTCTTTGACTTTTTTGTTTCTTGTTTTCTTAGAACATTTTAATTTATAATATTAGTTTCTCTTTTTTTGAAAAAAAACATTAAAAAGTAAAGATAGAATATTTTCCTAGCTCATGATTTTAAAGTGCAACTTTCATATATAACAAATAAAAAATTCATATTTGTATGCTATAGCAAAATTTGCATAATTGCACTCCATAACAAACATAGAAACTGTATAATTCGCTATACATATACAGTTGAAGCAAATTATATAAAACGAAGTGTATAAAACAAGAAAGAAAAAGACACTTGGGCAGAGAACTGTATAAAAACGAAGTGTATAAAACGAATTATATTATTATAAGTGTATGAAACGATTATATACAATTTGAATTTGTATAAAATGAGAAAGAGAGAAAGACAAAAGAGACTTGACAAGGAATATGCAATTGAATCCAATTGTATAAAACGAGAAAGAGAGAAATTAGATACAATTTAAAAATTGTATAAAATGAGAAAGAGAGAAAGGCAAAAGAAACTGGGCAAGGGAGTATTTTTATTGTATAATTATAAGTGTATAGGAATAAAATATATGTACTTGCATGTATATATACAATTTTCTCACGCTTTATACAAACAGAAACGCAATTTATATATTTCGCTTTTGTTTGTATAAGTGAGAAAGGCGTGGGTGGCGAGCGAAATTAGGGAGAGTGGCGAGCGAGATCTGAAAGAGGGGAGAGAGGAGAATAAAAATATATGTATTTATACAATTTTCTCTGCTTTATATAATTAGAAACAATTTTTATACACTTGTATTTGTATAAAAATTAAGGAAGCGAGCGAGAGATCGGAGGAAAGTGGCGAGCGAGATATTTGGGAGAGAGGCGTCTGACAATTTTTTGCAAACGTTTGCTATGGAGCACAATTAAATCAAACCCTAACTACTCCATTTATTTTAGGTTATTAGTTTGCTATTTTATACAATTTTTCATTTTTAAATCAATGAGAAGTTGAATTTTGATACTCTTATTTCATTTTCTCACACACTATTTTTTCCTCATTTGTAATAATATTTACTTATTAGTCAACAAAGATAATGATAGCAGACCAAAACAAGAAAATAGTTGTTAAAAATACAAATTAATTCTGCCTATTTAGTACTTACACTTCTTAACATCAAAAATAAAAACAAAAACCTTATTGACTAGGCACAGGGTGATGGTACGATAAATATTAAATTATTATATTTTAATTTTAATGCTTCAATTTTGATATTTTAATATTTGCTATACGGTTTTTTTTTTAAAAAAATAGTGTTCAATATTGTTAAAAAATAAATTGAAATATTAAATATCATATTTAGATAATTATCATTTCTTTCAAGTATGCATAAACTTTTAACTTTATGAAATATGAAATTAAATAAATTGTAATTATCAACTTATCATGTGTATGAAACTAAAATTCAAACATTAAATTTTCAAAATTATACTGTACCACCAACCCTACATGGTTTATAAGTACAAAATATTGTCAAAGAAAAATAAATAAATCGAAAATGAAAAGAAGTTGAAAATTCAATTCTTTGTCATTGCTTACGTATTTATTACTACTCTATATAAACTTCTTCTCGAAATCTTCTTAAGAATTTTTGTTAAAATTGGATATTAATAAATATTTTTTCATTTTATTATTCATTCGGTATGGCTCAATTCGAAAAGAAATCTTTTTTATTAATAATTTTATTTTATATTTAAAATTGAAATCTGAAATATCTGATTAAAAAAATATTTAATTCTTTAACTATAGTCCCTAATAAATTTCCTTTTTTTCTTCCCTTTTTAGTTTTATGATTTTATTATATAGATTTGTTAGCCACTTGATTGATATTTTTCTACCTATTTATGTAAAATATACTAGCGCACAATGATTATTACTTATTAAATAAGATATTTCTCTCTAAATCTTAGGCTTCATCAAGTGGTAGAAATAAAAAATAAATATCACAGTTTTTTTGAGTTCGAAAAATGAATTTTTTTTTAATAAGAAGTATTTTTTTTTAATAAATCATATGTGGTGCAAATATTAATTATTAGGACTTGGCCGCAGATAGAAAGAAATCTAATATTTAAATTTAATGGGTTCGATTGTTAAGATTATTAGCAGTTGAAAATTTAAATAATTATAATTTTTGAAATATTAAGCTCAAAAATAGTATTTAATGTATTTTTGGTGGAGTTTTATACATAAATTTGAAATCTATATTCAAAGTATTGAGTTCAATTTAATCTAATGTAGGTTGCTTCCACCTTCGATTTCGAAGACTAAATGCTTACACACAATACAAAACCTTTTTTTATTAGTGTTCAATCAACTTGTTCCATCTCAATTAGTTTCACAAGTATCTGCTATTAATACAAACACTAAATAACTTTATTACCCACCTTCGATTACGAAGACCAAATATTTACACAATACAAACCTTTTTTAAAATCATAATGTTTTATTAACTTGTTCCATCTCGATTAGTTTCACAAGTATCTGCTATCAATACAAATACTTAGGAACTTTATTATTCGTAAAGATTTCAAAATTTGAAAAGAAATTGTTTGATGTTTTTTCTTGTGTGTTTGTAACTTCTTGTTGTTACTATATTCCCCAGCATTTTAATTGACCTAATTAGCTAGTTTGGTAAAACTAATACTACTATCTAGTGAGGTTGACTTATTAATAGTGGTTTAGTTTTGATTAATTAGTCTTTTTGAAGATTAAAAATAACCACTCTTTCTAATTAAGGTCAATTAAAGCTTGACAATTGATTATTATTATTGGCAATGCCTAATTGTTACTATCATTTTTATAGTGAAAGCAAATTTTGTTGTACCTAACATATATAGACTTCTTTTATTCTTAATTAAGAATACATCAAACTTAATTCCTAAATTTAAAACCTATAAGGTAATATGGGGCTAAAATATTTGAATATCTTAGACTAAGTAATTAATTACAAAATCAATATTATTTTAATATTATATGATTATTGACCAATTCATTATTTATAGTGGTCTAGCTACCTAATTACTTATTGGTTAACAAATGGCTTACCAAATTAATCTGGTTGGTGTTCCTTTTTTCCTCTTAGTTTAAGCTAATTTTGAGGATAATATATTCTTCAAAATACTCGATATTTTAATAAAAAGTATTTCTAGGGTTAGATATTTGGTATTTTTTGGATTTGGCAATTACGTTATTGATAATTAAAAATAAATATCAAATATCAAAATTTTAAATTTTGATTTTGTAATTTGATAATTGATAAATTAATTTTGATTTGGTATGATATTCAGTAATACCGTATTGAAGTTGTAGCAGATTGTATTGCAAAGTCAATACTATTTTTCTAATGATTTCTATATTTTGTGTGGATGGACGATATAATAGAAGATCAATAAATAAAATGAGATCAAGATAAGCAAATTGATATAATTAAAAGACATGTATTTGAATTGTTTATCTCCATTCTTTAACTTTCTTCTTTCAGCTTGTATTAGAGAGTTACAGACACGTGTTGACACATGATCTTCATTAAGTAAATATTTCGGTATTGGAGAAATACCAAATATCATATGATACTTATGTCTCATATCGAACCCAAACTCGAATACCATAATCCTAAATTCTACTCCGAAATACCATGTCAAATGCTCAATTAAAAAATATCAAATTATCAAAAATTTCAAATTCGATTTTCGATATTTTATGCCGTGCCCCTACTTCTAACACGCCAAATTCGGTACCTAACATAAGTCACGCATATCTGATTATTGTATTTAATTAATCTAATCAATTGCTAATAATTAAATTATTGGTTGCTGGCTTTTGTTTTGAATTATTTTATTATGATTGCTGGTACAAGTATATGATTTATTTGATTCAAATGTTTAAATAATAAACGAAAAGAGAGAGGGGTTAAACTTGAATTACATGATTGAATACCTAATAATAATTACGTATTTAAATTCACATTCGTCAAATTTATTATTTAAACGTCTTAAAGACACATAAATCACACAACTACATAAATATGATCAACAATTAATAATAATAATAATAATATATTATTATTATTATTATTATTAGAGAGGTTCTTAATGTGGAAAATCGTTAGAGATTTGGGTTTACAAAACTTAGATATAAATGTCAATTATAGAATTAAAAACTAATAATAATAATTTTTTTTTATTAGTTACTGAAAAAGTTGGTAACGACAAACACAAAAAAAAAAACAATTTGATACGTATAACTTAACAATTTGATGACATTTGAACTTAATATCTCTTTAATCACTTACAAATATTTTTAATACACTAAAGTTATTAAAAAATACTTAATTCCACGAATTTTCAATTTCTAATTAGTCTAGATAGAAGAATTTTTGGAATATTTCTAACTTAATGTGTTTTCTTATTTGTTGTGAATATACATCAAAATTCACGTGGGAGAAAATAGTGAATCTTCACTATTGTTGTGATTAATACATCAAATTCAACTCCTTTGTTGTTGCTATTCAACAAAGGAATTTATGGGCGTTTTCGAGACTTCTCTAGTTCTTTTATCAAAAATTTTAAGCTCCTATAAGAGTTTGAGTTCACTTGTTATGCCATGTTGCATATCGAGAGTGGATCAGAGTGTATCTAAGTTTAGTTAGTCAATTAGAGAAATATTTTAATACTGTCAATAATTCGAAGATAAAATTAATAATTTGCACCAAGTTTAGAAATGTTTTTTATACTTTCTCTCGTAGTTAAAACTTTGTATACCTACTTATACAATTTTGAGATTTGTGGCTCTTCATATAGTTTACAATTTGCGATAGAACAATCAATCAAGTCAACTCTTATAAACATCTTCAAGCGTGAAAATAAACATTTGTATTTTCTCCTTTAGTCAAAGTTTTAAAGATAAAATTTAAACGTGGAATTTAACCCCGTTCCTACGCAAAGAGAGGAATAATTCCAAATATAGTAGCTTATATTTGAATCTTGTTCGAATTTCTAAAAATATTTATAAAAATTTAAAGTCACACTATTCAAACGATTCAGACGTTTTACAACCATATTAATCAAATATATATATACTCAATTAAAGATACTTATTTAGAAAATCATAAAATATAAAGTTTGAGTATAGAAAACTTAGACACAAAAGTCAATCATAGTATTAAAGCATAATAGTAATAATAAAGAGTTAACAAAATTTAGGTACAAATATCAATTGTGATATTAATGCCTAATATTAATAATAACAACTTTCATTAGTTACTCAAAAAGTAGTAAAGACAAACACAAAAAAATAAATAAAAAAATTGATACTTTAAAAATCTTAACAGATTTAATGACATTTGAACTAATTAAACATCTGCTAAATCATTTACAAATATTGTAATACACTAAATTTATAAAAAAAATTATCCCTCTTATAACTAACTTCACTTTTTTTTTGCCAAAAATAAAAAATACAATCTTAAAATTCATCACAAATTAAAAATATTCTAAAGTGTCCCACAGATTCATAGTAAACAATGTACAAAAAAAGTTTTCATCAAATCATTTGACTTATCTCATAAAGTAACAAAAAAGAAGTTTTGGAAGTTTCCCTTTGGTTCACTTTCATTTTAGCAAAAATGAATTTCACCTTCTAGAAAAAGAATCCCATTAGTCCATGGTTTATTACTAGTATATTATTCATCATTTATTCACGTTTTTTCGTTGAATCGAGAATCTATCAAACATAATCCCTTAAATTCATAAGAATAAAAATAAAATTTATGTATATTGTAAATAGATTCGAATGAATAATATTTTTATTGTTTTCTAAATTTTTAATAATGTGAAGTTTGATCATTACTTTAAATATGTATTTTGTCATTAAGATTAGGAAAGTCGCGACAATAATAATAATTATAACTCAATTCTATTAGATTGAAATCGATTGCTCCTTTATATATATATATATATATATATATTATTCATC
The DNA here is from genome assembly GCA_027704765.1 of Solanum habrochaites. Lineage (NCBI taxonomy): Eukaryota > Viridiplantae > Streptophyta > Magnoliopsida > Solanales > Solanaceae > Solanum > Solanum habrochaites. Next base: position 2,716,072 of record JAKWJA010002497.1, on the reverse strand, counting down.
ATTTTACGTTATCTTTGAGTCGAGAATCTATTTAATAGAGTTTTTCAAATTCATAAGAATAAAACTATATAAAATCTATGTATATTTGCATGAATATTATTTTCGTTGTTTTCTGAAATTTTAATAATGTGAAGTTTGATTAGTATTTTAATTGTTTTTGTCATTAAAATTAGAAAAATTGCGATGACAATAATAATTATAACTCAATTCTATTAGGTTGAAATCGATTGCTCCTTTTATATATATTTTCTTTATATGGGAAGAATTATAATTATAATATTTGTAGTATATTTAGAGGAAAAATCATAATTATTTTGGGATGATGGAATATATTATAACTTATAAGATATAAAAATAAATCAAATTCAAGTTTTTAAAATTTGTTTATAAATATCTACTTTCGTATACTCAAGTTGCCTAAGGATTTCTACCTTTCACATTTGTATTTTCTCTCTCTCTCTAAGATTTTCTTCTTCTCTCTCTCTAGAATGCCTCAAGTTGATTTGGAAACTCTAGTTTCGGCATGTGCCGGCGGCGGGAGTGACCGGAAAGTTGCATGTGAGACTTTGGCTGACAGTGACGGCGACGGCGAAAAACGTGTGAAAAACGATTTGGATGACGAGGAGAAGCAATCGGAGCATCCGCCTGATTTTCCGCCGGAATCGTTCTGGCTTTCGAAAGATGCTGAGTTCGATTGGTTTGATCGGAATGCCTTTTTGGACCGGAAACAGTCTACGAAAGGTATCGGTCATAATCCAGGTTCGAATTCGAGTTCGCAGAGATTTTCGTCGACTTTGAAAAGTAAGGCTTCGATTATCGGATTTCCGAAGACTCAGAAGACTAGTTTCATCGATTCGAAACGGCGAACTTGTAAACCGGCGAACATTAGGCTTTTCCCGGCGAAAAGGTCTGAATCTACGTTGAAATCGGCTTCGGTTACGGAACCGTCGTCACCGAAGGTATCTTGTATGGGAAGAGTAAGATCGAAACGTAGATCACGAAGCCGACGATCATCGGAGAAATCAAAAAAATGTGAAAAAAATTCACTCGAGAGATCACGAAGCAACAATGGAGAGAAACGCAAATCCGGATTCTGTTCACGATTACTATCAATATTCCGATCTAGTCGGAGTAACAAAAAACCGGCAAGGTCCAGTACTGATAAAACGCTAGGTTCAAAGTCGACGACGGAGCCGATAATTCCGCTGAGAAAGAGCAAAAGTGTGAGCGCAGGTAAAACTCGAGGAGGAGCTCCGGTTAGCGTTGAACCGGTTGGTTTAGGAGGAATGAAACGGTTCTCCTCCGGCCGGCGATCGGGATCATGGGGAGGCGATGAAATCAACGCAGTTGTTTAAGTGGGTCCCAATGAAAGTGGAAAAACAAAAAGCAAAGCACAAAAAGTCTTGATGGTAGTTGGAATTTTGGCAGGAAAATTTAACGGCCTTTGTTCACATATTCGGTTAAAATTTCGAGGTAAAAAAAAGATAACGTACTTTTTTTTGGAGTTTATTTTTCTTTTATAAAAATGTTTTTTTTTTTGACCTTTTCAATAATATAATGATGATGAATAGTTTTTATATATATATATATATATATATTATATATATATATATTGTAAATATATTTTGGTTTTGGAGTGAAGGTTTGTAAATTTTTACTATTTTCTATTAGTAGTTTAGAATATTATAATGAAAATTATTTGGAAATAATGTTTTTTGGTCTTTTATTATTTAGTGTCTAGTAATCTTTTTGTGTAGAATCACGAGATTTCAGGTGTATATTTTAGTGACGATAAAATATGTTTAATTTGTGTTAGCTTTTGTTTGATGGACATATTATCTGATATCTATTGTTGGTGATAAAAAGTGATATAAATTGATTTAATAGATTTACGGATACCTTTTGTTAGTGATAAAATGATATTTTTTCAGTTTTATTTATGTAGGTTGTTTGACTCGGCAGCACAGAGTTTAAGAAAGAAAAAACTATTTTTAAATTTTGTGATTCAAAATAAATGATAAAAATTTGTGTGATTATAAATTATTTCAGAGTAAAATAGACATTTTATAGTTAAATTATTACTTAATGTAGAGATATATTATTTTTTTTGACCGAATAAAAAAAATAAGTCATATAAATTAGGACGATATATATATATATATATATATATATATATATAATATTATATATATATATATATAATATATATATATATTATATATATATATATATATATATGGGGAAATTAGTAGATTTGCGCGGTTAGAGTTAGATTTTGTTTATATTAAAAAAGATCACTAAAGAGTAAAATGTATCTTACTAGAGGGGATTTTATTTATTAAATGTGAATACAAACAAAGATGAGATATTATGGTTGATACAACAAGGACTCCACTACTAATATTGGATTTCTTGGTGGAAAATATTACACTTTTACTTTATATAATCATGATGTTTTATTTAGTTTCATTGTTAATTTTTTTTTTTGCTTTATCACTTGTGTTTGTTTATTTGTGAGTTTAGTTATCACCTTATTTTGTTATTATAAATTTATTGTTGTTATGAAAGATTTATTAAAAATAATTTTATGTTTTTACAAAGTAGACAATGGAAAATGCACATGTATAATATTTTATTTTTTTCATATCGTAATTGTAGAGTTATATTGAGTATGTTATTGTTTTAATCATGGTCTTCTATAGGGTGGAAGTTCGATATTTAGTTTGGAATTTCTGAATCTTGGATTCGAGAATTCAACAATTGGTAGTTAAAGTAGATATCAAATATCAAAAATTTTAAAATTTTGATTTGATAATTGGTAAATCTAATTTCGATTCGACGTGGAAGTCTATAATACCATATTGAAGTTGTAACCTATTTTATTATAAAGTTCATACAATTCCGTCAACTATTTCTATTTTTCTATGTGGGGGTACAATATAATAAAAAATTAACAAATAAGAAGAAATCAAGAAAAACAATTTGACACAGCTAAAAAACATATATCTCTAAGTTTTTTTGTGTTTAGTCTCTAACTTTCTCTTTAAACTTATACTAATGCGTAATGAACCTGTTGATATATGATCTTCATTAAGGAAATAATTCGATATTCAGAAATTACTTAATATCAAAATGATATTAATATCTCATACCAAATTCAAATTTAAATATTACAATTTTAAAATTTTACTTCCAAATACATATTGAATTACTGAATACTAAATATCAAAAAATTTAATTAGAAAAAATTAAGAGTCTAAAACAATGGATTTACAGCAAATTGGGAGGAATCATACAGACTGTCGAGGCAGAATTGTGGACTTTGCACATGAAGTTTGCTTCCACGACGCTCTATTTATTCTTAGAAAATAAAACTAAATGATTTTCTAGTCTTTCATAAAATAAAATAAAATATATAAAAGAAATTTTTTAAAAGTTATTTCATCTATTTTTATTAATATAAGTGATTAAAAAATCTCATTTCCTTAAAAAAAAAAAAAAAGTAAGTAGAAGACAATAATTTAGTCCTACATGCTTTTGACATTTAAATGGGTTGATTAATTAGTGTGAAAAGTGAAAAGCTTGAGATAGTTGAAAACAAATTAATTGCTTCATGTTTAAGATGGAGAATCAACTAGTCAATTTTTGAGACTTGTGAAAGAATATTAGTGATAAAATAAATAGGGAAAATACACAAGTATGTTTGAAATTTCAGAGACACACTTATACTATATTAAGGTCCTGTTATCCTTTTCAATTTATTTTATAAATAATTTTTTACCTTTTTTCGACCTACGTGACACTATCTTGTGCGCCCAGCGCGTGTTGACATTTTTTTTCAAGCTAGTACTACGTAGATTAAAAAGAGGTAGAAAATTATTTATAAAATAAGTTCAAGGGAGGTAACAGGACCTTAGTATAGTATAAGTGTGTGTATCTCTGAAATTTTGGACATAGATTAGGAGATACTTATGTATTTTCCTAAATAAATACGTTATTCTTAACGAGATATGATAATATTCATCTGTTCTAATTTTTAAGCTAAGCTTGCGCAATTTTCATTAATGTAACTCGAAGATAAATTTTCAAGATTTAATATGTGTCACCCACGTCATTGGAATATTTATTTTTTCTTTCTTTCATAGGAGTCTTTTATTAGGGGAATTTTTGTACACATATAACATATTTATTTGTCTTCCCTTTACTAATTAAGGGGTGGGTTGGGCTTCATACATTTGGATTTGTCTTCCATTTAAGGGTTGAGTTGGTCTTGCATTTCTCTTGCATGTTGGATCCAATGGAGCTCTCAATTCTTCTACTTGTTCTCTTGATATTGATCTCACCTATAATATTCACAATTTTTTAAAAAAAGAATTATTCATCATTTCAATTAACTATGAAATTTCATAATACTTTTGTGCCCAATCAGACAACTAACATATGTAAATTTAAAGAAATTTATTCATCATTTCTCAATTAACTATGAAATTTCATAATACTTTTGTGCCCAATCAGACAACTAACATATGTAAATTGAAACGGAGGGAATACTAGTTATGACATTAGCACTTAATGGTGTTTAGGGATGGCAATAAAGCAGTGCGGAGCGGGACGGGGCGAGTTGAGCTTAATCTGCAAAAAAAATTATCCATGCCGCGGTGCGTAATGTTTTTTTTTTTAAAATTTCAACCAACCCCGTAGAGACCACTCCGCATGAACTCGCTATACATAATTTTTTAGATATTTTCTTTTTTTTTTCTAGTTAAGTAATTCATAAAAGAAAATTCATTTTTTCATTAAGTTGTATTAGTTTATAGGATAATGAATTAAACTTTTATTTTTTAGAGGTCAATTAGGAAATATGTAATATATTGAATTATTTTTTGTTGCACCATTTTCATTTACTATCTTGAATATTTTAGTAGTTTTAAAGAAATTATCTTAATAAATATGCTCTATCACTCTTGTACCATGTAACAAATTAAAATTAAATTTAAACCCATATAAAATCGCTTATACCCACGGCCCGCAACCCACCCAGCCCCACTCTGTATAGCCTTAAACTCGCCCACCCCACCCCGCATCCGCTTCGCCCCATTGTCATCCATCCCTAATGGTGAAGTGAGTTCGAGAACTATGAGGTCTCAGTTCAAATTTCAACTGAGGCAAAAATAGTAGGTGATTTCAGAGTTATCCAATACATGTACTGACCAAAGATATGAGGTACACGTGGAATTAATCAAGATACATTCATATAAACCAACAAATTAAACTCAAAATACAACAAGAAAATAAAGGAGAAAGATTTGCATACCTTGCCAAGAATGTACCAAGAGACAATTTCAGTGCATGGTGGAGTTGTTAAAGAACCAGTGTATGAGTAATATTTGTGAGAATGTTTCCTTATTTCATGTGTATCAATTACTCCAAGCTGCACTTGTGTTTCTTTATGTGTTGCTACATCCCTTGCTAGCTCATTCAGTTTGTTTTGAAGCTGATCAACATTAAAAACAAATAAAATTATAATTAGAGATTGATATTAACATCATAGATATGTCCAACATTGTTATTAACATCATAGATTATCGTATCAGAGTCAGGATTTTAGTTAAAAAGAAATTTAAAATATGACGTTTTTTTATTAACATTTAATACAATTGTCAACTTGTACATAAAATATAAAAAAGTAAACATATAAGAACTCTTAATTGTGTCGAGAAGATTTCGTATAATTTTTTGGGATGGAGATTATATGAACCCTCTTACGCCTCAACCTAACCTATGGCACTGATAGATAAATATAAAATTTAAAATTAATAAATTCAAATCATGATTATATATACAAAATACATTTAATTTACTTATTAAGTTCGAAGTCTATTATTTATATATTCACACACACATATGAGAGTGGACTGGCCACCCTTCGCATCCCCCTCATGAAGTAGAGCACGGTGAAAGAATTTTTTCGTTCAATTGAAGGGGATAGGTTAGCAGCTTCAGGATAATCCAAGCAGTGAAAAAGAAGTAGGGTTCAGGCCAATCGATTCTATTTCGATTAAACGATTGGACTTTAAACCAAGAAAGAGAATTTGAACACATAGCTAGTATTAGTAACATAACAAAAAAGTCTTCCTCGTTATTAATATCTTTGCTCGCGACAATTATGACCACTAAGGAAAATGAATGAATAATAATTAATAAAATTTCAAGTACCACTAAAGTTGTGATCGGGCCGGGCAAACTTATTTCTATCCGTATAAGAAGTATCGAGTTTGAGCTTTAAAAATAAAGTGATAATACCTTGGTCATTAGAGGATCAGGATGGCCCAAATGGAAGAGGATTGATAAAACTGCTATAGTATTGTCTTGAGCAAAATGAACTAGATGAAGCTCTGCTGCATATCTGAAAAATAAAATAACAAAATATTTATTAAAAAATAATACAAATTTTTTTCATTAGTAAAACACATTAAATTCATTATAATTGATAAAGTAAAATATATTTATTTTATTAAATAAATATACAAAATGAAAGAAAATTAAAGAATAATCATACTGTTTGCCATCAATTGTATGTTCAGAAGGGGAATGCCAATGCATTTGCTTAAAATTATAAGTTTTACCATCCACAATTAAACTTCCTGCATTATCACCATATTTTATCTGCAAATATTGGTAGTTATTAAATTAATCTCATGAAAATTTAATAATAATGGAAAAAATATGTAAGTAATTTGGAGGATAAAAAAGATTAAGAAAACTAACCCCAACATTAAATCCATTATCAACCAAAGTAGCAACTTCAGAATGATTATATTGCATAATTAAGGGCTTTAAATTCTTGTTAACAACACAATTATGGCTAATTATGTTAATTGGGGACTGTGATTTGCCATTTGAGCAGGCTGAATATGTTGGGCTTAACCTGCCCCAACCATTTGGGCCTACTGGGCCTGTGTAACCAAATTTGACTCCCAAAGCATCACCTAACCCAAAAAGAGTTTTTAAGTTAGAGAAAATAATACAAATCACACTAGTTTAGGGCTTAATAATATCGCGCCTTCGATTTAGTTTTCAAAATTATGTTCTATACCAAATTTACTTTGCCACATACATGTATTTCAAATTAAGTGTAGTTTGTTCCTTGCATCCAAACGTAATTCTTACGTATCTGGGATACAATAACTCTCCCGCTCTCTCTTCTCTAAACCCTCTCGCTCGCTTCTTGCTCTCTGTGGATCTTCATTTTAGAATGTATCTAGTATCAAAGATATATATATCTAGGATACAATGACTCTGTCGCTCGCTTTTTCTCCTATATATCTGTATTTCAGTATATACCTAGTATCTTTAATCCATGTATCCAACTTGATATATGATGCAAAGTCATTATTAGTTAGATAATATGTACTTAATTTTTTCAAACTATAGAGTGAATCGGTATTTATGGTAGAAATATTTGTATATTTAGATAGATATAATACAAAAAATTTCACTAGTGGACTTTTTCAGACATCTATTTAGTCAAATGATATCTATTAAAAATAATATAAATTATCGGTTATAACAAGTAAATTAAAGATGACATAATAATACATATAAGTTAATTAAATAAAAGAAACAATTTCCAAATATTTTATGTACACCTTTTTAAATCATAGTATATAAAAAAATCATAAAGCTACCTACACAAACAGTAAGAACTTTAGACAACTAATTAAAAATCATGACCATGATGTTTTGTTCTTTTAAAAGCATATTCTCATCACAAATACGTCAAAGATTTTTCAACAATTAAAGCAAAGCTTCAAACTAGGATGGTTTTATTGAGTATACTTTTTTTAAAAAAAGTTATTAATTATTTAATATTTAAAATCTATTAGCTCGATTAATTTTGATTTGTATTACGTAGGAACAATTAAGGGAGGAGGCATTTCTTATCATAGGTTTTCAAATTCATTCGAGACATCTATTTAAGAATGGGCAATTGAAAATTCAGGGTTTAATATTTTAACCATACTAAGTTATAGGGCTCTAAAACATGTTAGATTTTTTAAAGACAAATACAAAGTTTAACCAAAGTTTATTCGCTTTGTTGAATTCGTAAACTAAACTGTACATCGGTCCAGAGGGTGAAGGAATTTCATCCATCACATTTGCTATACATGGTCCCAAAGCCACTAAATTGATTTCCATATTCAAAATAAGGTAAAGCACATTGTTTTGTCATTCGATATTCAATATCTTTATTAGAGTTCGACTAATCTGAATTCACACATTGTAGGGCCCATTCAAAAACTAATCTGAATTCACATATTCAAAAACTTGAGCCCGAGACCTTTCAGGAAAGATAGAAAGATTACAGCTCTCAACCATTCCACTATAACTCATATCCGTAGAATATTTCGATACTTAATATTTTGTTGGACATACTAGCTTCACAACGTAAAAAAATATTCAATTCAGATAAAACCGTAATACGAAAAAAAAGATATACGGACTTACCAGATGCAGTAGAAAATAGATTGAGCAGAAGAACTACACATATATTGATCACCCAAACTGAAATTCCACCAACATCAGCCATTGCTATTCCAAAAAACTAAAAAATAAAATCCAATATATCAATTTTCTTGCAAAAACCAAAAATCAAGTATTTAAATGAAACAAAAAAAAATTTGAAAAACAATTTGTACTATTAATGACTTACAGAGGATATCTGAAGCAAAAACAACTCAATGTATGAGAATTTTTTTATATTTTTTGTTGGAACATTAACTCATTTTTTGTCCTTTATTTATAAGCTTTTTGGACAAACCTTTTTACTATATAATATCAGCAGTTGTCCATTATTTGCTTTTGCTTTTTTTGTTTGAGGATATAGTTCTTTTCTAATTTAACAAGTAAAAATATTTTGTTTTTTTGTAAAAAACAAATATTGACGGTGTATATAAATTAAACTCATATAATTATGTATTCTTAATTTTATGTGACGCGTGAAAATTTCGATTAATGACTATATTTGTTTACCTTAATTTTACATGGACATGAATTTTTATCGTCTTAGTTACTAATTGTGACCATCAAAAAAGATAGGCCTTTTAATTTTTAATTAGAGATTCTAGATTTGAACTTAAAAATGAAATCGCTTTTAATAGAAAAGTTTTGTTTTACAAACAATTTTTTTCCTTCTTCTGAAAGAACAATTTATTTAACTTTGTTGTACTATATAGTTTTGAACTTTTTATTTTTATAATATGGTTCATATGAGATGCTTAAAAACTAAGCAAGATCTTAACTCTTTATTATTATTATTACTTTTTTGGTTGTAATATTATGGATGAAAGTCATTTACTAAGAGTAGAATCTCATTTAAGAATTTTAGCAAGAGTGATTTCTTCATTCTTAATCAAAATTTCTAAATGTAAATTCTATAACTATAATTATTTTTAGTAAAAAAAATTACAAATTTAAATTAATCGATGTTCAAAACAGTTAACCTTAATATGAGGGTCATCAAACCAATGTAGGCATCACAATTTTCAAGGAATATTAGGAAATTGTTGAGATATTTATTATTACTATTACTATGATATATTGTTAGAAGAAATATAAATATAGTTCATTTTTTTAGAGTACTAATATTGTTTTTCTGAAAATGTGTTATTACGTGACCCGTGACATCGAGCCAGTAAATTTTGTAAGTATGTTTTAACAAGTTGTAACATGTAATTTATTTTATTGTATGTTAGGATATCGATTCCATTTTTTTGGAACGTATAGATAAATTAGTCGTAACAAAATTTTCTTAATATTATTTTCTTGTGATGATTCTATTGAGAGAATACGATACATCAATATAATTATTTTCTGTAAGCTTGATTTACTTGATCAAAAGGTACAATAGGATCTTCAATATGAAGAAAAAGAATAAATACCTGATCTACAATAATCTCGTAATAACTTGTACCCAATCAAATGACCCTCGAAAAAAAGTATGATTACATGTATATTTATGAGTTGATTCTTGAAGATTATTTTAGAACTGAAAGGCCAAAATGTAAATTGGCCATAGGAAAAGAAGAAGAAGAAACTAGAAACTAATTAGGGGTTAGTGAGTTTTTTCCAAAAAAAAATTATTTTTTTCCCCTTAAGTGGATGGTGACAACCACAAATTACATCTTTGTTGGAGAAGCCACTGTTAATTTAGAGGTCACTAATATCTCAAAAAGGTATAACATTCAACATATAAAAGTTGTGGTATAGAGAAGACCTAAAGGGATTGGATTTGACAAGTCATAGACACACAATTCTTTATCATCTATTTTTCGTCGATCAAATTTTCATAGAAAAATCAGGTATTCTAATCCTATTCACACAGGACTTAACTTCGAGATTTCTAACTAAGGATAAAGAAATATACTTACCATGTCACTGAAAAGGATATTATCAACTTATTTTCAATGACACTAGACACTACATCATTTGAATTGAGATGCACAAAAGAAAACATTGTATTTTTGTTCCCATAGAATAATACACAAACGAAATCTATTTTGTTTCAAAGTGTCTTAAACTGATTTCACTAGTAATATTGCTTACACATAATTACCAAAATTTTAAGAAATTAGATTAGTTTAACTATCCAAGATAACTTTGATTGATATTTTCAGTACCAAAATTAACTTTGCAACTGATGTTTTAAAGTTTACTTCTAAAACAACTAGTAAGACAACACAAATTTCACTTAACATTTTTAGTCCAAGCCGAGGATTACCTCCACGAGGTAAGGGTAAGGTTTACATATTCTATCCTCTTCATACTCTATTTTACTGGATTTCACCAAGAACGTTGACGTCGTTATTTTTTTTTGTTTATATAGTCAATGATGTCAAATAAAACAGGACAAAGAGAGAGTATGCAAATTTATTTCTTTTAGAAGCACATACAACCTCCCTGGTGCTAGATCTAAATTTTAATTTCCAGCAATGCCACTTACATAACTTTATTAAACTTTTAGAAAGTCTCAACCATATTTGGCAATTGGATGAGAAGAGGCCAAGATTTTCCAGCTTGAATCTTGTTTCTTGTGACAATTACAAACAATGCACCAACTAGTGACTACAAGTTTATTATGTATGTACACAATTAGTCACGAGGAACCAAAGTTTTAAATTAAAAAAAAAATAACTTTTGGGTCTGTCAGACCTTATTTATTTTTCAACTAGGGGGCAAATAATCCTAAGATGAATATGGATCATATATTAATTCGACTGGTAGATAATTTACCTAGCTAGCATGGGCAGAGCCACCTTAATTATATAGAATCTTGAGTTTCCTATAGAAAGTATGTGGTTCAATACATAAAAGACCAAATTTTTCTAATTCTTTTTTATGACAAGGGACCGTTGGGTGCGCACAGGGTAACAATAGCCCCGCAAACCACATAGAGGTAATCCGCACTAAGCAAGCCGGTTCGATGAGCTTGACCCAAAAGGCATTCGCTTTCTTGAGACCTCCAACATGGAAGTCTCAAGCTCAAACCACTGGGCCATCCCGAAGTGTTAAAGAGACCAAATTATATAAAGAAAAAAAGTTGAACAGACTAGATTTTACCAAATTTACTACTGAGCCGATGCATGTTTTGAAGTGAATTTCTGCATTGTTCAGTCTATTCTTAAAGGAAAGGAAGTAGACAAAAGCATATTTAAGTCAAACAGATGCAGTAATATTCTATTGAACCATTCACTTTCTAACCGTGCACGAGTGTAAAATTCTACTACATTGATAAAGAAAATATGCCTAATAGATCCAGAGAATAATGCAAGGAACTCAAAGTGACTAAGAGAATCCTAGAACAAACAAGAAAAGAACAAATTATTGACAAAAATGAAATCATAATCAGCCTGATCAGTCAGAAAGCAAAATGTAGGGCCAGAAGGATTCAAAATAAGCATATAATGCAAGCACTAAAAGTCATATTCTTAATCTTATAGCTACTCAAAGTGCAAGAACCATATCTTACCAAAAGATCACTATGTATCAAAGTAGCAGAGTCTATGAATTGTGAAAGTGGAGGAAGCCTGTCACTGGACCACAGAACATGCTAATACTCAACTTCCACAATAAATGGCTACTATTGATTTCTTTTCTTTTGAGCTTCAAAAAGACATTAGGAATGCTCCATGAGTCCTAATTTAGGTGTGACTGCTTACGCCGTTAAAAGAAAGAAAGAAAGGACTTTAGAAACTTGTGGTCCAAAACAAGCCGTAAACATCTGTGTGACTATTACTAATCACTTTAAGAGTATAATGAGAGGTTTAAAGTTAAATTGTCTCTAATTAAGGAAGTATGACATTCTTTTTGGGACAAATTAAAAAAGAGAAGTATGAAATACAAATTGGGACAGTAGGAGTACTATTTTAGCCCCCATCTCAAAGCAAAGTGCAGTCCTTGATTATTCCAAGGCCAAACTGTCTTGTAATGAGAACTCAAAACTAAAAGGATAGTGAAAAATAGCATAATCTTTTCCAACTTTATCATCCTATAGTATTCCTTGTTCACCAGTTTATTATCCTATGTTTCATACACATTAAAGGTATTCCTAACAAAAAAATAATGCAATATTGCACTAAAGAAGTTTGGCGACATCCTATCAGGAGTCTGTATCAATCAGAGACACAACACACTGCAAGAAGTTCTTTACTTGTTCTTGATGAAATTTTTGGTCTCGTATACTTGAGTATCTCTTCATTGTCCTTCAATTATAGGTAGGCACTAGTCACCAGGAGATGAATAAGTAGTGGTACGGTGAGGTGTTCATTTAGACACACTTCTGTCAAGTAGAGGTGTCTGTCTGGTCACTTGCAAAGTTAAAGTGTCTAACTTACAAATCGTGCCAAGTTTAAGGGAATATCTAGGAATGTAGCCAAAATATTATAATGTTTTCCAACTTTACTCATCCTCTACTATTCCTTGTTCACCAGCTCATCATCCTATGTTTCAAACACACTAAATGTAAATTCTTAAACAAAAAATAACACTATGGTGCGCTACAGAAAAGCAGTGCTTTGGTAAGTGAGATAGACAGTGATTTTCACAAGGAATCTGTATCAATCAGAGAAAAGACACAGTGAAATAGAAGTTATTTGCCAGTTCTTGATATTTTACTAGTCTTATAGTTAGGAAGAATCTCTTCATTTTCCTTCATGGAGCACATAAACGCTCGAGAGAATTACAGAACACAAAAAAACATGTTGCATCAGTTCGGTAGAATAATTACAATTCTCGGACATATCCCAGCTGATTGTAATCAAGAGACGATCTAAGAACATGAAGGAGATAAACTTGAAGATGACAGACCTGATGGTCATACCTGCTATACCATGCAAATGGAAGGGTGATAAAGTGGTTTATAAGGCATGTTACTCCAGAATAAGCTTTAACAATTTAAGAAGTTGAATTAGCCAATAATGGGAGAATTAACCTTAACATCTCATTAGCACCACTCGTAATTGATATTATAAGTCAACGAGTTGCATAAGTGAAGAGATGGAGCATCTTTTCTACCAGAATGAAAAATATAAACACCAAAGGCTGCTCACAGTTTGTTGGACTAGATATACAAGTCATTCATAGCAAATCCCTCTATTGTGAACCATAATTTTTTCCCCGGGGAGTACATATTTACAATGTTAATCACCTATATAGCCAAGCTATGGTCTAACATAAAATATTTAACTGAAGTTGACTGCTAATACAAACAACACGACATGAAATAATAACATATTGAATTAATAATAATGTGAATAGTGGGCAATGGATGAAGTTTCCTGTTGGCTTTTAGTAACATAGGTCAATCTTTTGGACTGTGTTAAAGCCATTTACTTTTACAGACTGAAAACACAGATTTGGTGAGGATGTAGATGGAACATCAATGTACTCCAGAATATCTTTCCTTTTATATACTTATCTCCATATAAAAATTTATCTTCAGTTCATTCATAAGAGAAGTAACTTTGAGCCTCATAGCAGGTATTCTCCTGTGAAATTATCTAGAAAGAAAGCAGCTCAGAAAAATTTGACCTAAGAAATTGAACTTCAGAAAAAAGGAGAAGACCTCACACCTTAACGAGCATAAGTTGCCTGTATATATTCCACAATATCTGCACTTTCAAACATCTGGACTCCAGTATTTGGATCTTCTAAGTATGGGACCTGGAGACAAGAGTCATTATTAAGCTTTCCACATTTCTTGTGGAAATGTGTGTAACACTTAACAGATATCCAAAAGGTAGAGTAACATAAAGCAAAGCAAAACCTGGAAATGACCAACTCTTTCATATAATACTTGGCGTTTGGGGCTACCACGAGCACAACTGCACCATTGGTTTTAGTGTCTTCAGAGTAAATTAAAAGGAGTGAAATGGAATGGACACGTCAATTTTATCTTATTTCTTATTTTAAGTAAGTCATGAAAAATAATGGAAGCATCTTGTTGATCAAACTAGTCCTCTTGGAAACACAATGCAATTAGTGAAGCTTCACACCAGCTATAAATATCATCTATTAATTATTAAATTTCTTCAAACCTCTCTCCAAAACCAGCTAAGAGGAACGTCATTCTTGAAACCAGTGGCAAAGTATACTTTTGACGATAAATCAACAATTCAAAAGACAAGTGAACTAATGCATTCAGATTCTCTTCTGTTCGGGTAAGAGGAGGATCCTCTGTTCAACCCTTCTAATTAATGTCAACAATCCTTTGCATGGAACCTACTTAAATCAAATGAATGAACTAGTAGAAGACTTCATAGAAAACATATTTAATTGTTGATGGTTTTTTTTTATTGAAATAGGTAACTTAATCATTGATGGTATTCTCACAGATAACATTCTAATTTTTTCAAGCTTTCACAGTGACAAAAGCATCCTATATTGCACAGTAAACGGGTTTTGTTCATCATCCATTTCGTAGTAACATGTACCTGTGAAGTATGTGGGGTAGCTCTAGTTCGACAAGTACCTCACGTACAACTTTGCAAAATGGAGAAGGCTGAAAGAATGACACAAGTGCAAGTAAGTCATGTAATAAGATATACTATTCAGCAAAAAATCTTTTAACATAATGATTGAATTAGAAATCTGATAGAATTATTCATTTAGATACATTTAAACCAAAACTGAAAGCAAAAAACACAGTCTAACCTCGTACGCCCATAACTCAAGCGGCTTGGGAGGCAGTTTAGATGGCTTATAAGAAGACCCCTGGAAAAGTCACAAAAAGACCATCTATTTGTCCTGTTCTCAATATTAATAGTTTTCTGACAACAGTATCGATATACAGAAATCTTAACTTCGAATGAAATTATGCGCATTGGAAGTCATTTAACTTGAGGATTATGGAGACAAAGTTGTAGCACCAAAACCCATAAACTTATTAGCAGAGAGCGAAAAGCCTATACCTTCCCCATTCGACCAATCATGGCAAAGCCTGCTGTAAGTGTCTGAGATGACAATATCCAATATTCAGTAAATTGTACATCTATTAAATGCTATATCTTAGAAATCTAACTCATTGATGACCAATGTTTGTAGCTTACAGTGAAAAGACCAAGGGACAACATAAGTGGGACATTTCCATCACCTGCGCAAGGAAACCAACAGAATTGATGCACTCACTAAGAATGAGTTGTACCAAAAAGATAGAAAAGTAGTAGGAGTTCAATGTGTATCAAACCAAAGAATTTATTAAATGGGTCATTCGGAATCAATTGCGATTCATGCGAATCGAAAATCTAAACGTTGCTTTTTTTTTTATATATACAATAAAAAACTATATGGACAGCAGTATATAGCTTGAAATTTTAGGTGTATGAACAAGTTACAATAGTAACATTAAGAATTGCAATTTAAATAGCTTTTCAACAGAAGTTGGCAATTGCACCATACCATATTTTTCTACCAAGTACTTGATAATCTCATCTGATTCATACGTGGAAACTCCAGTGTTCGGATCAACCTGCAGTACAGTAACACAAAAATTAGATGCCATAATGTTGTAATAGACCAGATCAATGAATAGAAAAAAAAACTGGATTAGTTTGAAGAAGCTAAATTCAGTGGAGTTACAGCATAGCTAGTCATTTTCGCATTTCAGAGTGAGCAAAAATAAAATGCAACGCGAGACATCAGTGACTGACCAAACTACTTGAGCTTATTTTAAGCAATCTGAGCCATCAAATAGTTGTGTTAGTAGAACATAGTTTTCAAGATAACTTTAGTATATTATTCCGAAGTATCAATAAGAAAAAATTTCTTATATAATTGGCAGGTGAACTACACCCTGTGCTCTTCAATTACATTCATTAACATAGTGGTCGAGGTTTCTGAAGGAAAAAGAAGAATGTAAACAAACAGATCACTTCAATGAAAACCGTCTTCCTCACAGCTTTGTTTTTGCCTGAACATAATTATTGACAGAATCCTTCTCTTGACTCAGAGTCGCACATCATCAAGAGAATACAAGAGGAGAACATTTTGATGTCTAAAATTAAGTGAGTTTTAAGAGAACTTTTAAAAATGATGATGCAGGTTACAAGTCACCATATTACTTTATTTTAAAGCATGTCAAAGGTTAGTGGTCAAATAGCTTGCGAAGGGTTTATTTTATCTACAGGGAGCAGTAGGAGAGAAGGTATCTAACCATATAGGGGAACTGCTGCTTTCCACCCATCTGACCAACCTTGGGACGGAAATTCGGACCATTTCTTGGGCAAGGATAATAGAGGACGTCAAGATCTAAAATAGCCACTATTTCCCTAACCTGCAACAAATTGACAAATTTAACAATATGGAAGAAAAGGAAAGGAAAAAGATCAAATGAGTAGTTCAATCTGTATCATATTCAAAGAAAAGATGGTCCAGGCTGATGAAGAAAAGTGTCACAAGATTCCTTTTTCTTTTTCGGCTAACGAAAGTTGAAAGCATAAATATAATAGTTCTACACATTTTTTAGAAGTAATTCTGTAGACATTAGTGTAAACTTTCACTATCAACCATCTTAACAATTGAAACAGTAAGTGGGTTTATATAAGCAAAAGTTGCTTCTGTCAATTCCAGCTTCTTCTTTTTTTTTCGGAACTGGAAAATAAAGGTGTCAATTCCAGCTCTAATTCACATAACAGCAGTAGATCAGTTGTATTATGGTGTTGTATTTTTGGTGTTAAGATAGTAGAATAAAGGAGACAGACTCTTTGACAGGTTTGATTGGTTCTCTGTAAATTCCTTTTTGCACAGTAGGGTTGTTGGCTTCATTGTACATACATATGTTACCAATTTAAAATAAAGAAGAAGAGTAGATTATAACTATGAACCTCAATCAGAATGACAAAGAAAGAGAAAATGCATCTGCAGTTACCTTCCTACAAAATGGGCAGCTGAAGAAATCCCCACATGTTCCATGCCAGGCAATGTAAGAGAGGAAACAGGTGAATTACGTCTACAATATCAATATGTCCAAAACTTGGATAGGAAATAGGAAAAACTTAATGGATAAGAAGCATAAATTTATAGTAAAACAAATTCCGGCAGTGAATGCAATAGTGGATATTAAAATGCTTCCCCAGCAAAAATACCTTTCAAACTCATATATCTCGATTGGCTTCTCAGGTCGAGGACCTATATTTGAACTCTCCTTCACCTTGAAGCCTATTATAAACATCTCGTGTCAGAAAAGCATCACTCAAGACTTATACCCTAAAGTTCAAACTAAAGGTGGATGAGAATAATAACTACCAGCAATTTCAAGTGCATACTGGTCAGATGGAACCTCATTTTTGGGGACAAAAGACGCTGAATACCTGCAGAAGTACATAAACAATAAGCATCCTATATTTTATCAACATCTGTATTTCAGAAGAATTTATACAAAACTCTTTTAGGAAACCCAAAAGAAAGATGTAGATATTCAACTCATCATTCCTAAGAGTGAGATGTTACAATAAGTGGCATTCTAGATTCCATGCAAATCATATCATGAATAGCTATGTATGTCAAGTATTTAAGACAACTAGACACTCCAACTTAGATTTTTGTACATCTTGAAGTAATCCCTTGTGTTGTCTTGTACAACTAAATAGAAGTTGAACTTCAGAAAAGCATCATTGCACTATACATGTGGTTCTTCATTTATCGCAATTACTTTTACCACATAAAAGTGTTAGGACCGAAAATAAGCAGGTGTAAATGTGGAAGCTAGCAAAACAAACCTCGAACGATCACGAGTAATAAGACAGCGAGAAATATACCAAAAGACACAAAGATTTAACGTGGTTCGGTCAATCGACCTACGTCCACAAAGGAGATGAGCAATCCACTATAAATATGAGAGTACAAAATACAAAGAGAAACAACCTCCACCAATTCACTCAGAATACATGGGAGGTTCACACAAGTGATAACGTATCAAGCTTGTGACCCATAAATTCTCCCCCTAACCAAAACTCTAAAAGCCCTTAAGACTACATTGTGAATGTTGATTAAGTTAGAAGGAACATGTCTCTATTTATAGAGTCCTAAACCTTTTCCTACTAGAAAAGGATTAGTCAATCCAAAACCTTTTCCTAAAAAGAAAACTTATTTATGGTAAGAAATCAGGGCAAATAAAACCCAACAAATATTGCATTTTACTTCTCAATCAAGCTATAAAAATACCCTACCAGCTGCATTTCTATGAATTGACTCATTACTGTTGTACAAAAAACAGAACCTTCTCTGGTTTTCTACTTACTTTTGGTTTTCATCTTCCGCAAATAATTTTGAAATGACATCCCATGTATTGCACTCAATAAGTACAGAAAAGGAACCAACTAATAACAACATACTCAGTGAACAGATAAAGGGACCAAATGTCAAATTCTTATTAACTCTAAAAATAATAAGCTTGTCGCTGAAAATTCCACCAGGCATCCTACACTCATGCTATGAACTACAAATACCTCTACTCAGGCCATATCTAAGTCTTGATTAACTGATGTGTTTTATTAAGTTTGTTAAGATAAAATGTTTCACAATTACTATGAAAGGTCACATATCAATGAGATCTTGGGATCCTTAACCTATCACTGATTGTTCCTCACAAAAAATACAACAAGGTAGAAGACTGTTTATCTGCCCATGTCACATTACTTCTAAGTCACCCAAATACTCCTGCTCAATTTGCTTTCCTCATAGAACAATCCATCTTGGACACTATGATTACAAGAATTGTTCCTTCAGTTTCATGTTCTTGAGTTTTTTTTTGGGGGGGGGGCATAAAACGGGCATCTCATCCTTTACTGTTCTCATGCAAACGATCTATTTATTGCGGACCATAACAAGTTATAACATACCAAAATCTACAGTGCTCAATACAGATACCTGGCTGCTCCATTTCAGCAAATTGGTTTTATGCATGGATGAACATGTTACTCTTGGAGAAAACTTAAAAGAAAAGGAGTATTTTATTTCAGTTCCTAGCTGCCTGATGTTACGTATAACTGAAAAGAAGAACTCACAAAATGTCATTTCAGAAAACTTTATTTAAAAATGTTCATCACAAAAGCTGATTATTATCTTTCTTTACTAAGTTGTGTCCTCCTCTTGTATTAGTAAGCAGATTTTGTATACTGGACATGCTTCTTCTTCATAATGGAAGTCAAATCATGGGGTTATTAGAAGAAGTTAATGCTTGGCTGAAGTACAAATAACTGAAATGAGAGACTCATATTCTCACCCTAAGGTTATAGAGGGCATTCTTTTGTAGCAGCTAGTCAGTTGGAGTTTAGTTGCCCAAAAGTACACAAGTTTTTGCAAGAAACTGGGATCACTAAACAAAATATTATATTAAGCTTGGCTGTATTGGTTTACCAGTTATTCTTGGGCAAGTTCTCATCCATTGAGACCCCCTAGGACTAAGCTCACAATCTCCTTGCCCTAACACACAGGTCAACCATTGGTCACTAGATAGAGTCCTTAGATTTGTAAGTCGAGTCACGTAACTTAAAATAACTATTATACTAAATGCAAAACCACAACTTTGTATCAAATCAAAACTAGTACTTTGCAACTACTTGGCTCCTGATGTTTGTTCTTTTGACTTGAACTAAATTAAAAGCATCCAGAAGAATATGTTAACATTGCTTATAATTCTCAATAAACCCAGAGTAATAACCCTAATAACCGCGGTGTCTAGCCAGCTTGTGCATCTTAACTAATTCCACAGAGTACCTACTATTATTGTTACCTTCCACTAGCAAAAGTACCGGATAAATCTATCCACATCCTTGGATATATGGGAAGGTATTACGTAATGGTTTTTCCTCTGCTGAGATTGAACCTAAGACGTCCTAGTTCCCAACCTACTTGACCATTAGGCCTCACCCTGAGTGCACAACTCATTCCATTTCTAGAAACACTTCAAATTTTCCAATTCACAAATACAACACAATTAGGAATCCAATGATATATAATTAGTCCAACAAAACCAATCAATCACTAAAGAAGCTAATCTCAATCAAAAATTAGTTCGGGCCAGCTAGTAAAATCTTCTGTATCCATTCATATTCAGATAATTCATCATAATTACACTACTTTACAAACACATAATAAAATTTTATCTAAATTGAGGTTATTAAACATGAAATTAAACTGAATGAAGTAACATACCCAGAAACAAGAGCACCAGTACCAAGGCGAAAAAGCAAAGCAAGAGAAGCACCCAATATGTCCAAAATCTTATCACCTCTCGGTGTAAATGGCTTAGGTTTCGGCGGTTTGAAGTTCGGCGGCGGCGAAAATGAAGAATTAGGTTCCGCTTGAGTGCTCACAGAAGTGGGACCATTGGAGCTGTCTGAAGATTGCGCCATTGACTTTACAAACAAAACTCTGTTGTTTCTAGAGATTTTGTGAGAAGAAACTGGCCGGAAAATTGGCGCCGGTGAAACGTTGAGAACTCCGGTCATGGTTCCCGGCGAAGTTTTGCAGTGGTCTCTGTTTGATGTGGCGGAAAATGGAACAGGTAATTAATTCCGTTAAGTGGTTTATATTTATTTTTAGGGATTTTATTTTTAGTCCCTCAACTATTAATAAATTAATTTATTAATCTATATAATTTTGTAACTAAATCATATTGAACCTTCAATTATAAAAATGATGATAGTTAATATATGAAATTAGTAAAAAAGTAATAACTTTATTAATTTAACAATACATATTGAATAACATTAGTAAAAAAGTGACATTACACCTCAATAATTAAATATTATAGAAGTTGATAATTTATCGCAAGTAGAAGAAATTAAAAGTATATTACTTTAATAATTTATGAACATATATTTAGTCATATGTTAAAATTAATAAGCTTTTTTATAAAATAAAAAAATGAATTTAGTTTTGACGTTTATCATCGCTAAAAAAAGTGTACTCAAAATATCATTACTACTTTTTCAATTTCTAATTAGAGAATATCTTATATCATTAAGCAATGATCATAAAATACCAAAATTCTAATGTTAGTAATTTGTATTATATGAAAATTTATGTAATTTATAGTTTTCTTCATCAGTATATAAACATTTTGATCTCAAAATGATTATTCTCAACTTTATTTTTGAAAAAATAGTACGAGACTTGACCCAAAATGAATAATATAAAAATCATGAAAGAAATATATATATATTTACCGCACCAAAGATGCAAATAGTATAATTTGAGGGTGATATTAAATTCCCTTTTGAGTGGTAAAAATGTGGAATAAGTCGTCATGATAGTTTAAAGTTTAAACATGTAACTGATTTTATAAGACAAATTTACATCGATTAGAAATTGATTAAAAAAACTTATATATATGAATTTAGGAATATATATGCAACTCATAAATATTGAATTCATGATACAAATTTAATATTTTCAATGTAGAACATAATATGCATGGATACATAATCACACTTTATTTTCAATGAATGTATTTGATTTAATCTTCTAAATATTGAAGTACAGATTCAATCGAATTCATCAAATTTAAATTCTCAATATAGAAAAAAGAGTGAAAGGTTCCTAAGTTCCTTATAAGTACTTGGTCAAGCTAATTCTTCATGACAAATAAAATCTTAATTTGAAATGATACTAAGTCAGTATACATGTATTTGTTCGCGAGAGCAAATTAATCAAAAAAAAGAGGAGGGAGATTATCGTTCGATTTGCTATGAATATCGTCATCATTGTAATGGCCACAAAATAATATATGTAAAGTTTCAAATGTAAATACGTTTCGATGTTCAGTTGGTTAAATATTTTTTCTTAATAAATAAATTGTGTGTAGGGTAACACAACATATCAATTTGTGTTCTATTTTTTTTTTTTTTAATAATTTAGATATGGAACTCGTAGAGAAATATTAAATAGTTAAAATAAGTAAATAAAATAATGAACCATTAATATATATATGAAATTCGCGAAAAAATAATAGTTTAAATATTATTTTTCTATACCTATAAATCTTATTTTTTCTACCACTAATTAGAAAAGAGATCATATCATTTGATCTCTTTAAGCAATGATTTTAAACTGTAAAACTCTAATGCTAGTAAATTATGCTTTAATTGTTTAAACAAAATTTCAAAATATTACTCCATTTATTTTATTTATATATCTTATTTAATCTTTGGAGAGTAAAGAATATGTTCTTTTGAGAATAACTATTTTAAATACCTCTATCGCATTAGCGATTGGCTATGATTTTCTCATTTATAAATCCGATTTAATTTATTAAAATACTGCATAGAAATCTTTGAAATTGTTTATTTTGATTGCTTACAAGACTGTGTCGCAAGAAGTTAGTTTTTCTATCGAGGATTAAAATGGTTATTATTCACCGACAAGTTAGATCGTGATATTTGTTGATATGTTTTAATTGATATTTGAAAAGTTAAATATATTTTCATCGATAATAATATTTTAAGTATTTTGAGTGGCTTAAAAATATATTTAATGTTATTTTGTCACATTTAATAGTTTGTTGCAATAAAGTATAGTCTAAAGACAATTAATGAATTAATCCCACACTCCACATGATAAGTTTGGATTTTTTTAAACACATTTTAATACACTTATAATATAATATGACAATTTTTTATCAAATAACATAATATATTTTAAAAATAATAATAATTCAAAAATATTACATTACAATTCACTTTTAATATATATTACAGATTTATCATAATATTACTATAAATAATAATAAATAAAAAATATCACTAAATCAAATATTATTTTTAAAAATATATTTATTCATGTAATTTTTCCATATAAAAACAAGTATAAAAGGAAGCCCAAGTCAAGTGTTCATCAGCCCAAAAAGGAAAGAAAAAAGAAAAGAATTTGCATATGGCAAAATTTCTTGCTTTATTTTTTTCTTGCTATTTTATTAGGTAGAATTTATATACATATATACTTCACAATGTTTCAATTATTCTATTTAAGTATATATATATATATTTAAAACTATTTCGATATGTTTTATTTTAAATTGAGTAGTATATCATAAAAATCTCTGTATCTCCACAAATTAAAATAGCGTTAGATATACATATTTTAAATTTTATTTGTATAATTATACTGAATATATTATTTTTGTTACTGTTTTTCTAACTTTTTTTTATTACATAAGAAGATTATAATCAGAGACAAAACTATAAGAAGACTTTAGAGTTCAAATTCATTAAAACAAGTCTTTAATCCCTCCGTCAATGTGGGACTCAACTCGATATTTCTAGGCACTCTGCACATTCATGTGAACTAACTTAATTGTAAACGATGCAATATGGAGGCCGAGTAAATTAACAATTAAAATTAATCTAACTCGATTACTATAATAAAGATATAAATTTTAGGCCTAACTCATACTACGTACTTCTTCGACCTATCTCTTTGAGGGCAAACAAAATGTTTGTTTAAGTACACTATTAAATCATTACACTTGCAACTTAATTATTTGGGAGAGTAAATTAACCAAAAAAGAAATTATTATTGGGATTTGTAATAAATATTGTCATTGTCATCATTTTAGAGACAAGAAAACAATATATGTAATGTTTCAAATTTCAAATGGAAGTGCTACACTTTTAGGATTGTGTTGTTTCACATAAGAGCTTCTTCAAATTAGACTTATTGCTATTGATTTTGATGATCCCTATAAGATATGAATTAATTATTGGAACAAACAAATCGATAAAAAACAATAGCCACATATATATTTATTTGTAATGCAATTTCTAAACCCTACTGTAGACATTAAAATTTTGTGGCACTTTATAAGATGCGTTTAGTTTGAGTTGGGACTGTACAAATTGTGTTCAACTGAAATAAGAATTCTTGGAGGCTACTCAACCCTAAACCCTAGTTTATGCCTACATAAAGGGTACTAAATTTCCTTAAAAGGTATCTCGGAAATTTCATAAAGAGATCAAGATCTCGAATACTCCACAAATTGATGGTTTATTATAAAGAGAGGTCAAAATCAAAATCATTCTAGTTCGAGAAATACGCCATTAACGGCCCTCGAATCATGAATAAATCATAAGAGAGTAGTATCAAGGGATCAACAAAATTGTACCCTCAATCTATCTTGATTAATAAAATTTATGTTTCTTCATATTTTATTTGTATAATTTATTTATTTTCCATATGTTTAAAATTTGGTGCAAACACCTACCGAGAAAAATATCTAGCTATATTAGCTCATCATACACATACACTATATTAAAAATAATATTTAGTTATAATTAATTAATAAAAATTTCTTAATTATAATAAATATATTTTTTAACAGTAGTTAGCATTCTTTATTAATGTTTTTATTTATTATCGTCAAAAAATTAATTTTATTATATATATATATATAAGGTGGGGTTGGGGGAGCTAAGAATGTGGGCGTTTTGCGTGTTGATATCATCATCAAGCACTTGTTTACTATGCATTCACTTTTTTTTATTTTCATATTTCTCTAAAGGTTCAAGTGGGCCTTAGTCACATTCATATTTCCATTTTGTTTGATTTATTTTTGGAAAAAAATCATCCAATATTTAATACGATGTTTAACTTGATTAATTTGAATTTATGCTGAAAAGTCATTGTAAATAGACTAAACATTATTATAGGAGCTATATCTCTCAAAGCACTTTAGTGATTTAGCGTATGTACTCATTTTGAGACTCGACTAATCTTAATTCATGTCAGGTTATCATTACAAATAAACTAAATATCGATCATAGTAGAAGCTAGATCTCTCAACCCACTTTGGGTGTCTAGAAGTATCCATTTTGAAACTCAACTAATTCGAATTCGTATAAGAAAATATATGATAATAAAAGTTACACCTCTGAAAGCACTTTAAGGTAACACGTTTTCTACTAAAGACGATTCTATATACACTGACTATTTCTTCTCAACTTAATTTTTATTTTATTTTCGAAGAATATTAGTGTTTCAACAAATTTTCACATTCCATAAATTTAAACAACTATTCTTATGATTAAAGTTGTGAATTGTAACTCCTAAAAAATATATCAAGAATATTAAAAGACATATAATATGAATAGAGATGTAATAGCATCTTACATATTATCAAATACATTTTCAGGCGTGTGGATCAAACTTGAAAAGTATCTTTAATTAATTAATGATTTTGCTTGAGTCCAAATTGGAAAAGTTATAATTACAAGCCACTAACTAATCTTATCCTAATCAGCATTTTATTTGAGGTAATTAATTGATTGATAAATTAAACCTAGCAAATAACAAGAGTGGTTTAATTAGCCACTAGTTAATATAGTGAATAGTTAGGTGGACCACACAACTTGAGAGGCTTGATTAACTCAAGTCCACGGTTCATGCATTACATAAATAGTTAAAAGTAAAGATTATTTTATCGAGTATGGTTGTGACGGAGTGATAAGTATTTTTCATCTTTAACAAGAAATTTTGGGTCTTAGTACCTCTGATACAGAGGTGCCTTTGTTAGGGAGTGTTTTACCCTCTAATATGAAACTATCCGACACGAATTCAAATTTGGTTAGGGTTCAATATAAATATCAGACACCCAAATGAAATTATTTACATATTTTTATAATAGAGAAATTAACGAGCACATGATTTCAAACTTAAATAGATAATAGGTCCAATTTTTTACTCTGTCTTCACGTAAATATTTTAATATACGTCAAAGTCATACATAATGTGTTTGCGCTTTTATCACTGGACTGAATCGTGTCATAAAAGTGATATCTATAATTCAATATCAAGATCAAATGTGCCTATATTACAAAAAAATATTTTAAGAAAATCAAGATAAATTATTTCTATAGTTCTAACAAATTAAAATATCACAAATGAAATGAGAAAAACAATGATATTATTAGATGCCAAAACCGAGTTTTTTTGCACAAAATATCAGTCACACTGTGTAAAAAAGAAACAAGAAAAAATAATAGTCAATTAATTAATGTGCAATAGAAGAGGAGTCAATGAAGTATCAATTAGGTAATTAAGTATACCAATTTATGGTGCATGTAATAGTCAACCACTTGCAATTGTTTTAGTGGTCCTTACTAGTGTTACATTCTTGTTTTAAACCATAGAGGAAAATAAGTTTTAACAAGTCAAAATATGTATGTAAATTCATCTTCTTTCTCCTCTAAGTTCACTATAACAGAAATAATAATTTTAGCAGCATTTAATTCTTAATTATCGTTAAGTACGTATTTTTAGCGGTAATTATCACTCTTTGTACCCCTAAAACCTTTAGTGACATTGGTTCTAATGACACTTAACTAATGCCGGTAAAAACTTTAACACTCTTTATTAGTATCAATATTTAATGCCGACAAAAGTTATTTTTATTATAGTGGTTATCAATCGGATCTCCTATGCAATAATATTGTCAACTCTTATATGATTTTGCGTAGTTCTTATTTAATGAGTTAGTTTTTGAAATTTAGTTATATGAAATATTTTATTTTCTTTACGGAAGTAATTAATAACGCGATTCTATTGACTCGGGAAAAAGAAAAAAAAATAGACTAGCTAGCTATAGCAAGTCCTTTTTTTTTTTTGTAACCAATTGAATTTAATCATAAATATACTGCTAGTTGCTGGTGGAGAACGTAAATAGTAAATTCAACTTAATTCAATATTTCTAACATAAAATATAAATAGCTATCTAATTTTAAGCGAATGTTACATTTAAATTTCATATTTCAAAAATATCAACAATAAAAACCCTAAATATTAAATTTATCAAATTTAAATTCTAAATTCATTCTTACCCTATTCACCAAAGGTAAATGGCCATGGAATAGAGTTTCAAATAGAGCATAATCATGTCAACCTAGTGATATATTAAGACTCTTATTATAAGCACTCAATTAGACATCAACAACAAAAAATCAACTAGGTGGGGTCCAAAAGTTCTTAGGTTATACTTGTAATATCCCTTATTCCAAGGGGCATTTACAAATATCATTTCTTTATAAAAAGCAAACACAAATTATATGCTCCAAACAACAAATAATTAAACATTAATACTCAAATATACCAACAATGGGTAATTGCATAGTTCTTCAAGAAAAAGTTGTAAAAGTGATGAAAACAGATGGGAAAATTCTTGAATACAAAGCTCCCATCAAAGTTCAACAAATTTTATCACAATTTTCTAACCATGTAATTTCTAACTCCCATCAAGTCATTGAAAATCAACATCTTCAACCAAATGATGAGTTGCTAGGTGGCCAAATTTATTATCTTTTGCCAAGTTTACCAAAGCCAAGATCAGCCAAAAAAAAGGTCAAGTTTGCAAATGATCAAGTGAAAAAGAAGGTCAAGTTTGCAAATGATGATCAATTAGTAAATGATGAGGAGGTTAAGTGTGCAAATGATCATCAAGTTGAATTATTAGAAGCTAATCATGATCATCATCATCACCAAAAGAAAGAGGTTATTAGGGTTAAAATTGTCATTTCAAAGAAAGAGTTGCAAGAATTGTTGAGTAGTAGTGAAGGTGGAATAATCAAAGTTGATGATATGATCAAGAGTACAACTATTGTTAAAGAAAGTACAATAACTAATGGTAAAGGATGGAAGCCTATTCTTGATATTATACCTGAAATTAATACTTGATCACTAGCATACTAAGCCTATGTTCAGGTCTGTTTGCGTGCAGTTCAACTATTTTATCAGATATTCGTACTATCTCCCGTCAACACAAATATCTGATAATTCTGCCCATCAAAGCTTGAGCTCTACTAGCATATATACCTTCTTCCTAGTAGTATTTCAAACTTTTCATAGTGTTTACTTTGTATATAGGTGTATACATGCACCCATAATTATAGGGAGCAAAACAAGATAATTTTGATCTTTTGACTATTAACATGAGTTCCTTCTTTGTTTGCTCTAGAAGCTATTAAAGTAGACAAATTAGGAACTAGTTTTGAAGGGCATCATGTCCATGATAACCTTGTACTTTGTTATGATACATCAATATAAATATAATATATAGTATATTTCTTCGATTTAATTTATGTGTTCAAATTATTATTTAGCGAGTATTGTGATATTTCAAGATATTTTGAATAATTAACAGTTTTAAATATGTAAATTTTATTAACGATCGAAGATTATATGTCCTAAAATCATATTGGTTATTAGTTAATAGTTTGCCCTTTATATTCGACAAGAGAACTAAAGTTGAATATTCCAATAAAAACAAATGACTTTTTTATTTTCTTAAAAAGTAATTTGATGATTTTAGTACCATACTAAAATAAAAATTGAGATATAGCTTAATTGTCAAATAAAACTTACTCGTATTCGACGTATACATCAAGTCCATACATGTGCGCCATGTGTTTAAATTTATAGTTTATTTTATTTAACCATCATTAATTTAACATATATTTTATTTTATTAAATCACATAATAATAAAAAATTATATTAATTTGATATAAACATGCGATGTAGATTGATCCAAATTTTCAGATCTATATATTCTGATAACTAGAAAAACCGAAAGTCATTTATGGGAAATCCTGTTCCCCACTAATAAATAATTTAATTTTATAGGTTATGAATTTTATAATAATAATTTTAAGTGGTAATTATCTATTTATATATATTTAATTAATTTGTTAATACAAAATATACGTTTGAACAAAAACCAAAATTATCAATATCTTAGCTATATTAACGAAAAGGTGATCAATTAAATAATATTTGTTAAAAAGTTATATACCATATTAAGAAATAATTAATAGTAGATACATAAATTAAAATTAATTTTTATAAAAATAAATATATTAAATTTTAAATATTTTTAATTTTACGATGACTTTTTATAAATTAGTGGATTTCACTTTTCATTGACCACTCAGCATATTTTTGTTACTATTATATAAGCTAATGTTAGTTGGTGAATGTGAATAAAAGATTACTAGTAATGTATATTCATAACCATGAACAATTATAAAATTACTTCACCTAAAAGTGTCTTTTTTTAAAAAAAAAATAAAAAAATTATACTTATTTACATAATTATGTTTTCATTTTAATATCTTATAGAAAGATTCAGTTTAAATATAGAAAATTAAATTCATAGAGATAGCAAGTAATTCACGAGAATTTAACATTTTATATTTACGATATGTATTACGATGAAAGAATTCAGAAAAATTTCCTTACATATCTAGCTAATTGTACCCAATATAATTTAACGTAAAATAACATTTTCAACTATTTATTCTAAATTACACATTACGATTATTATTATTATTAAATGAAATTTACTTATAATTATTTTTTAAATAATATAATTATATAAATATTTTTTTACCTTGTCAATATATCAAATTTTAATTATTACACATCTTATGGGCGGTGACCGCCCAACAAATGAACTAGTACAAAAATAAAGACTCTATGGTCCACTCAGTCTCCAAATGGGGAAAATTTCATAAACTATTAAAATCGAGAATTGCGATGAAATGATTAAAATTTCTTTCATTTTAATTTAAAAGTTTTTTATTTAAATTGAGATAGTGAAAAAATATTCATATAAAAGTATTTTTAAAAAAAAATAAATTTTATAATATATAAATTTAAATTTAATTAAAATTTAATACGATATCAGACTAGAAAAATACTAGAAAATGAAATTTCTCATCTCGACGGGTAAAAAGCAAAGGAAAATATAATTAAAAATATAATCTTCTTTTCGAATGTGGGGTTATAAAAAGGAGATGGTGACATTTATTTTGTAAATGAAAAAGGAATATTTGTCTGATTAAAATAGTATTTTTTATAGTAATAGTTGGTTAATTTCCATTTTGAGAATATCATGATCTTGATAGCAAAATTCATTAAAAAAAATCAAAGTTTTAGCCTATAATATGTATATTTTTCTTTTGATATTGTGATATTCTATGTGCATTATTTTGTACTTAATAAAAAAACTTTTCTTATCCTTTAATTTTTCATTTCGATATAAAATTCATTTAAAATATTATATTTATTTTTTTTAAAAAAAGTTGCCATCAACTTAGAAGCTTATAGAATCTTATTTTTCTTTTTGTCGTGTTTTATTAGATGGAGTTAGGTTTATTTTCATGAAAAAATAAATAATTAATTGAAGCTAATTTTTTTTAATTATTCGATACTCAATATTATATCAGGGTTAACTAAATTTAGAATCACGTATTGCAGAGTCCTAAATAACGATGCTTGTAACAAATTTTTTCCGTTATTTAAGCGGTTGCATACTTGTATACTCTTCTTTTACATTATTCATTTTGGCTTCTTTAATGAATAAAGTTAAATTAATATAATAACAAGATTTGGTTAAAATATAGAATGGCTTACAAGCAATATAATCAAGATGTTAATTGAAAAACACCAACAACAACTTTTAGTAACCATAAATTGAAAAATATCAAGGGCAAAATTAGAAATTTACGCAAATGAATTTGAACGGATTAAAATTGACTAAGTTTATAAATCATTAAAATAAAATTTGCCTATTTAAATGAGTGGGTATTTGATTTTTGCTTTTTTTAAAATAGGCTGATATATTTAATTTAATTTTTTGTCCTTCGAAATCAAAATTATGTCTATAAATAATAAAATACTATAATGTAAAAATATAAATTTATGACCTACGAAAATGTATAAAATTAAAGACTAACACAATATAGAGGGAAAAATATAAATAACCTCGTTAACTAACCATGCTCGAATGAGGTGAATTAAGTTAATAAAATTAAAAGTGATAAATTTAATTGAATTTAAACGAGTTGAACGAATTATATTTTTATAAACTAATTTAACGATCCCAAAGAGCAATGTGAATGTATTTTAAAAATGGTATCAACAAAATAAGCAAATTATTAGCATGTTACGTGCCTTTGGCTCAAAGAATATATAATAGTACACACATATATAGTAAAACGTTATATACAGTACACGTGCATATATAATATAAAGAATAATATCACAAGTAAGATTTAATGAGGATAATGTGTATGCAAACGGATATATTAATACTCTTCACGCATTGATAAATCAAAATTATCAATTAACAAATAATGACATGATAAAAATTTTCTCTAATGAAAATAGCATATAGCTGAGCTAAACTTTTAATAGATAATGTAAATGAACATTTTTTCAAAAAAATCGATAATATATTTAAATTTGTACACTAATTATTTGTCAATATCCAAAACTAATTTTACGAGTCTGAGACTTTGAAGAGGTAGTGTATACGCTAACACATATATTAATACCTTTTACCATTGATTATGTTAATTCAAATTTTAAATTTGTCTATAACATTCAATATTTATAGTTTAATTATTATAAAACAAAGTCTTACTATAGAAAAGGTATGCATTTTTCTTGCTTAAAAAAAAATGACAACATGAATGATGAAATGAATTTCAATAATAAGTAAGTTCCTCATTGCATAAAAAAATGGATTAATTGCTTCTTCAAGCTTTATATATACCATGTAATTTATAGTATAAACCAATCCCTAATGTCCTTTAAAAAATTAAATTTAATCGAATTGAAATAACTTTATATCATCTAAAAGTTATTTATTATTTTATTAATATTGAATTGGACAGGTTTATATATATATATATATATATATATATGGAAGAAAATATCTCATGAGGTAGGATCTCTATTAAAATTGTAAAATGTCATATTGCATAATCCAAAATTAATTTTTTTTTAAAAATTAAAAATACAATGCTAAATATCTCGAAATTAATATTTAGATTATTGTACTTTTATGGTATATGTCTTTATCCAATTGCTCATTGCTACAATTTGTGTGTGGATGATAAATCAAAATGCAACCAACTAAAAGAAGCCACAACAACAACAAAAAATTTGACATAAAAGTGAAAAGTGCAAACCATATCATATATACCTAACATAATCACTATAATAGTTGGATATTTATTGAGTACATAGATATATTTATTGTTAGGTGAAATCTTTCAGCTTAATTTATGATCGACTGATAATTCAATGCAAAAAGTATTTCGTATTTACATAAAATTTGAAAAAAATATATATATTCCAAAATTAAGATGTAATATAAACCATTTAATAACTTGATATAAGCATTAAACTTAGCTTAATTTATGATGAACAAGGACCTAAAAGGATAAAATGTTATAAGAACATAGCTTCAATATTTAATGTTCTTTTTATCACATACATTTAAAAGTTTGATGAATGGCTATAAATAAAAAATAATTTATGGTGTTATAATATATTTGAAAAATTGTAAAAAGTATCTAGTAAATGATAATCATTTAGTTTATGAGTTCATTTGAAGTAATATGGATCAAACAAATAATTAGAAGAGTACATACCAATTAATTGAAGTCCATATGCTTAATTGCAATCCACCTTTTTTATAAAAAAACATAATATATCTTATATAATATTC
The DNA here is from genome assembly GCA_027704765.1 of Solanum habrochaites. Classification (NCBI taxonomy): domain Eukaryota; kingdom Viridiplantae; phylum Streptophyta; class Magnoliopsida; order Solanales; family Solanaceae; genus Solanum; species Solanum habrochaites. The sequence continues at coordinate 2,683,013 of JAKWJA010002497.1, read as the reverse complement.
GCTGACTCGATTAATTCAACCATACCTATAAAAATAATTAGAGAGAATCACTTGTTATCAGATGTGGACCTACTCTTAACATTTCAGGGAAATCGGTATCATATTAAAAGGTTTTAAAGCTACCTTTATTGGTTATAAAGAATTTTTTTCATTCTTTCGAGATAATCGGCGAAATATGAAAAAAAATTTATCTACTTTGTCATATCGTTTGTAATTATAATGTATAATTTTAGGCCAAATATTACTCATTGACTCAAAATATGATCATTTAAAAATATATAGATACCTTGCAACTTTCATTCTCTTAAATTCTCCAAAATATATCATGAGTTATATTTAGTGCTGATTACTATATAATAAGAAAGTGCTATTAAATGTGGCTGATATTACCTACCTATTTCTTTCCTCTATTTTAATTAATAAAATAATTTAATAATAATTAATCCATTTTCCTTGTGGTATTGCATGAAGGATATATTCAAACTAATATCTACCCCCACCCACAAAATATTCAAATATGCTGGGATTATATATTTTTGATTTTTCGGTAACGATATTATATTGAGTCTCGAGTAAATATGAACTTACACATAAAATTTATCTCATATTTGATGATCGAAAGATAAAACATTCTTTAATAAAGATTTGCTTGGATTTTATGCATATGTATTGTGTATTACAAGATTCATCTGATTGTACACGTGTTGAACATTTACTCTACACGTAAAAATAATAAATTTCGAACACAATAAATCAAATGAGATATAATAAAATTTTGAACTAGAATTCCTATTATTGAAAGACAGATTCAAAATTTGAATAAAAACTTTTTAACTTATAGGTAACACTTTGAATCCGCTATTATAATATATTTAAATTCTGAATCCGCTCGATCTTTATTATATTATATTTTAATTTGTCATGCTTGAGCCACCCTCAATTTCTTTTCTTTTTATTTCTCTTGTATAGTTGCGTATTGATAACATCACCAAACACTAGTTTACCTATTTTTTTTTTATTTAAAAAAAATCTATGATGCATTTTATTTTGTAGTTACCAATTTATTCGATGTTATCAAAGTGGGACCCTATATTATATTCATATCATTAATTATTTTTTATTTTTTCGTAAGTTAAAAAACTAAGTTTATATATATAATATATATATATATATATATATATATATATAGATATATATATATATATATACATATATATATATATAAAATCACATTTGGAGGATAAAGCATGAAAAGTGTAATAAAAGCAATCAATATTTGTGTTAAGATTTAATTTGCACGCCATAGAACACAACTTGAGATATAATCAACTTGATTGTGCACTAAATAATGAATTAATATGGATATAATTAACTTGACTTATTCAATGAATTATTAAGTGCTAAATTATTCCATTATCAACATAGTATCATGATTAAATGATCACATATTTTTCATAAATACACATTTTTGAAGCTGATAATTAAATATCTTTAATCAAATATTATATAGATCAAAATCGAAAGCTCATAGATAAAAACATAAGTATCCTCAATAAAATGTCAAAGTGAGATGTGTGCTCCTGATGATATTATTAGGACAACAAAATAATATTTATACTATGTTACTTATATTTACTTTACGAGAAATAAAGTGTGTATTTTGTGATAATTTATTTCATTCTTTCTAACATTATCTATAAGAAAAATCACCTTAGAAATGAATGATAATTTTATATTCCACGAACATTACTAAAAATACAAAATTAGCTATGAAATTTATTAATATCCTCCATTAATTTAATGTTATATATCTCTTAGCTAATTAAATATTCTTATAAATCATCACTAAATGAAATTAATAAAACTCTACCTCTTAATTTTTAAATTTAAACCAACCTTAGAGTAGAAAATAACAAAAAATCCACAAAAGGCAAAAAAAAATATATATATAAAATGAGTGTAAACTTATCATAGTAATTAGTAGTCAACCACTTGTATTACCAAAAGGCATTAGTGGTCCTACTTGCTCTTTAACTTAATTAAAATGGGGGTAATGATATATATATATATATTATATATGTATATATATATATATATATTATATATCTATATATATATATATATATATATTATATATATATATGTATGTATGGTGTTTGGTGAGAATCCACCAACAAATTAAGGTGAATTTTTCCACAGTAATTAACAACTAATAACAGCAATAATCTCTATTTGAGAGCTCATTAGTGGACACAATTGAAATACATGAGAAATACTAAGGATACTCTAATTAACATTGTATAATATTTTTTGTTTTGAGTTAACATATTTATACGTTTATATGTATTTTTTCTCTTACCAATTTTTAACGTAAAACAATTTATTCTTAGCTCAATGATGGAATCGAAGTTAATGAAAGAGGTTCAATCAAATCCCCTCCATATAGAGGTGAAGAAGTGTCGCGACACCAGTTTCAAAACCCAAATACCCTCATCTTGGAGCGTACAATGGGGTTCAATATTAAAATCTTAAAGATTGAATATATAGAGGTTCAAATTTTGAATTCGATCTCTACCTTTATCCATAAATTATATAATACGAACATGATTATTTTTTTTAAAAAAAATTATTGTGTATATTTTTATAAACAAGTTGAATCTCCTTGACATAAAAAAGGCTTATAAGTATATAGCATTTTAATTTATATATTTTTTAATCGTCTATTTTAATTTCTGATTGCGCCACTATTTAGAGCCTATTTGGCTCAGCTTAAAAGCTGGTCAAACTGACTTAAAAGCTAATTTTGACTTATTTAGCTGTTTGGCAATACTCAAAATAACTTATTTTAAGCCAAAGTTAAAAGCTGGGTAGGGTTTTTTTTTTTTAGCTTATAAGTTGTTTTAAGTTGACCACATTTTTATCTTTTTGCCCTTAATATTTTTATACAATCTCCAAATTACCCACATAATCCTAACATATTTTTCTTCCATTTTTTCCTTTTCACGTGTGGATGATAGACAATTACTATTACTAATGAATGAAAATAAAATAAATCTTAAATCTTTCAAGTGATCTATTCAAATTATATGTTATTAAAATGTAAAATAAGTTGCACACATAACTTAAATAAAAATTTATATTCCTCTTATAAATAATTTGTGATAATAAAGAAATATGTCTATGATAGACAATTATTATTACCTATGGATGAAACTAAAATAAAATCTTAAATCGTTCTTTGATCTATTCAAATTATATATCTTTAAAATCTATAATTAATTTTATTCCTCTTATAAATAATTTGTGATGAGAAAGAAATATGATAATAATATCAAAATATAATTATTTATGGTTGTAAAATATAAATTAATTAACTTTTATTATGTTAACAACTTTTAAGAGTATTTCAGACATTTTGATTTAAAAAACTGTTTATCAGCACTTATTTGCCAAACACTTGAACAACTTTTTTTTAACTTTAACACTTTTATCCAAACGCATAACTGCTTATTTTAAAAATAAATTTCAACACTTTCAAAAATACTTTTTTAAAGCTGCTTTTATTAAGCTCATCTAAACGGACCCTTAGCCCTCAAGTTGCATAATCAACAAACATAAAAAAGGTGAGGGTTCAAACTTCAAGTGTTTTCTCAATTGGGCCTAGTTGCTACTTTATGACCCATTTATGACCCATTTGTACATGTCCTAAACTAATATAAAATTTTTCTCTCTTTTGGGCTTTTGATACACTTTTTACCTGTCCAAAAACTAGCAAGATAATACCAAAAATAGATGAGTCTTTGAGCCAATTACAACACAATACAAAATAACGATCCTTAAATTATAGTAAAATAAATTAATTAAGTTGGACAAAGCATCAAACAATTAGCAGTGACCATGACTGATTAGTCATCACTAGATTTCAAACAAAACTAACCAGACTCTGACATTAAATCACAAATAGGCATAAGGATTAAGGAGGATAACTACATTTTACCAACTAAAACTAATCTGAAATCAAATAGGTATAGGAACGTTGAATCATGTGCTATGATACCACTTGGTGAGGTTACGAAGGGAATTAGAGCGTCATACGAAAACTTATTATTTACAAACATATGGTTGATAAATCAGATGTCAAAAACTTATACTAAAAATATGATATTATTATATCAAAATTAATATAAAAAAAACATTGAAACTTTATTTAAAAACTTGATGACGTGGCCAAATTATAATTGGTCACGTGTTGCAAAACCATTGTTAAAAAATAATGGCATTAATGAGCCTTTTCTTTAGCAGTAATGATATAAATGAGCCAAACTTTTAACTGATGACATAAATAAGCCTTTTCTGAAAGTTCGATAACATATTTGAGCATTGTCCCTAAAAATTATAACAGAAATAAACGATTTATTTTTGACCAAAATATAATATGAAATACATTTAAATTTGTGATAAACTATTTATGGTCCTTTCAGTCTTTGTAAATATGTTCATTCCTAAATTGCCTATCCATATTTTAGTTAGGCAAAAAAATTATCCAATAGATATTGAAAAAAATTTACAATTTTTATTTTTAATAATTTTTAAATATCTATTCTTTTTTAAAAACTATCAATATAATCTAATTTAATTATAAAAATCAAATTAAATTAATTTTCGAAAAAACGCACGATTACGAAATAGGAAGTGCATACAGACCCTCGATGAATAATAATTTATTTTTAAAAAATATATAATCCCTAAAATAAGTCGATTTTCTTTTTATTTAACCTTTTTCAATTTAACTTCCCACTAATGAATTTTCCTCTCTCTAATGGATACTCTCGTTAACTCAGCGCTTGAAGAAATTTGCTCCAATGGCGATTCCGGTCTTCATCTCTCCAAGCTATGGCCGAAGCTACAACCTTCAATTTCCAGTCAAGGACTTAAACTTTGTCCAAACGTCAAAAAAGTTCTTTGGTTTAACCTCATTGACATTCCTGGCCTTAAATTCGTTTCCAATGGCGTTGTTTATACTCCGACTGATAGTTGTATTCGTTCGTTCGAGCAAAGTGAGCGATTGGATTTGAAAATCATCGCGCCGGAGCATATGTGTGATGCTTTTATTGGAGTTTATGATATTAATGCCTCCGATGCTAAACTTTCTGACCGTGAACGGCGTGTTCTTCGTTACCTTGCTACTGTTAGGTTTGTGTTTGTTTTTTCTTTCTAATTTATTTTATGAGTTGTTATTAGAGTTAATTGATAAAAACTATGCTGGATTTCGAGTTTTATACCTTTTATGCTTATAATCTGAGTTTCTCTACATAGATGACCTTAATGCAGTTATTTGAGCTAGTTATTAAGAGATGTAACAGAGGTGAGAAGGAAGAAGAGTAAAATCTTATTAGAAGTTTTTGCCTCTCAATAAGTGCAAATCAGTCCTTTTATATGGACTAACTAATCGAGTGATCAGTTATAACTAACTAACTATCTTAATTATGGTTAATAACTAATACTAACAATCTGAGAGATAGAATTAGACAGTTCTTCCACTTAGTCTACATTGTTACTACTTGATCATCCTTTCTCAATATTGATTGAGGTAGTGAGGGAATATCAGAAACTCTTAGCTTGGAACTCAAGTAGTGATGTTGAACGTTGTTGAGTCCTTTGATTAGGATGTGTGTACGTTGATTTTTTGTAGGAATGTAGCTAGTTGACACCAATCCTTGGTTTATTTTTCCCTTGTAAACTGACAATCAATCTCAAGGTGTTTAGTTCTTTCATGATAGACATGGTTAGCTGCAATTTGCATTGTTGCTTTACTATCAGTATTTACGCTCACATGTTCCTTTACTTCAGCTCCACAATCCTTCAGAAGTCCTAAGAATGATATAAGTTCAGCCACGTGGAAGCCATGCTTCTGTATTCTGATTCTGCTGAGTTTTTGATACTGTTGACTGATTATTAGATTTCCAGGTTATCAAGGAGTCTCCCAACTTCACTAAGTTGCTTATTACTGACTTTCTTGAATGAGGATAGGATACCCAGCTGGATCACAAAAGCCTGGGATTGTAGAGTTGGATTTCCTAGATATGCCTTGTCCAGGTTGATTCTTCACATACCTTTGGTTCCTTAAGGCTGCTTCAAGGGGAGATTTTTTTGGTTGTTGTAGAAACTGACTTAGAGTCTGTACTCCAAATGCAATATCAGGCCTAGTCATGGTGAAGTGAAGTAATTTCCCAATCAAATCCTTGGTATCCTGATTTGTCAGTCAGAGGATCATTCATTTCACTAGTTGAACCCTTAGTTCTGATGGAGTCACATATTGTCTGGTTGTTAGCTTGGCATTAGTAGTGTTATTGCTGGCTTAGCACCACTGAGTCCAGCTTCTGAGATGAGTTTCAGAGAATCTACCTCTGATGCATCAATATTACATGTTCAAACCTTGCAAATTCAATTCCTAGAAAATATCTCAGCTCATCCAGATCTTTCATTTTAAATGCCTGTTTCAGTTTTCCTCTGGTTTCTTCTATTATTTTTTTACTGTCTCGTGTGATCAGCATGTCATCTAAATAGATGAGTATGATGTTGTCCCTTCTGGTGTCTTTCTGATAAACATTGCATGGTCAAAATCACTTTGTCTGAACTCGAAGTTTGATCAGTGCTTCACACAACTTGGCATTCCAATGTCTAGATGCTTGCTTAAGTCCATATAGTTTGAGCATATAAGAATTGTAATTTAGAGTTGATTGTTAAAAAAAACACCTAAACTATCTTGTTTTTTCAAGTTTGGTACTATGAAGAAAATTACTCCCCATGTCCCAAAATACTTGTCATATTTAGTTTCTGGGGTGTGAAACGACATAAAACTTTGATGGAACCTTTAATGTATATTTTTCAATATATTTATATCAGAAGAATTGCAAATTGTAGTACTTTAGCGCATTGTTTTGGAATATCTAAATTTTAATTTGAAATATTGAATCAATCTACTGCAATTTAATTTTGAACATCGATAAAATTGACTCTTTAGAAGCGAGACGTGACAAGTATGCTGGGATTATGGGAGTAGGACTTGTAAATTTCGTGGTCATAAATGTGCCATTACATTTGGGGGCTGTAAAATTTTTGTAACATAAAGCTTCTCCTTAATGCTAAAGTGAGAAGTTAAAAAATTAAATTGTTTTCAAATTTAGAAAGATGTCAACCTTTTTGGGACTGAGTAATAAGAAACTAATGTAATTTTTTTATTAAGTAATAAGAAACTAATGTTATTTTTTTTCTGGTCTTTAACATGCCATAATTTTAGTGTGGCTATACAAGCTTTTGCATGAAAGGTAAAATTGGAAGTTTAACAGAGAAAAAAAAGACTTTTGTAACCTGTAGTCTTAAACATGTTGTAGCGTTTATGTGGTTATAAAAATTTCTCATCAAGGGTAAAAAGGGAAATTTTGAGAAAAATATGTATCTTTTGAAATCTGTGGTTATAAACAACACCTAGGTGATTTTTCAAGTACTTGATCACCTCCACTGTCAACCGGTAGGTTGAGGGTTTGAGTCACGTGTAGGGTAAGTGAGAACGCTATTGTTCCTCCTGGTAGGGGTGGAAAAAAACTATTTCTTCCCATCCATCTAAACCTTGATGTTCATAAACTTTTGTGCACATAACTAATTCCACGCAGTTCTTCCCAAATGTTGTCCGATCAACTTTTGTGCACATGGGCTATACTGGATACTTGCTACCTCCCACTAGTAGCAGGTAACTCTTCTACAAGGCTTAGATAGAAGGGGAAAAAATCATCTAGTGGTATTTGTTTGCCAGGATTTAAACCTTGGTCCCAAGATTCTTTCCCTTATTCATATTTAGGCCATACCCTTGGGCCTTGGTTTTATGCTATGGGGAAAAATTATTAGGTTTACTAGTAATTGAAGTAGTTTAATTGCTTACCAAGGTCTCTTAACTTTGACTGAGTTTCAGAGGAAAAGGAGTAGCACAAAATGAGCTTGGCAAAGACTTTAAGATCAAAGGCAACGACATGTTCTACATAGTGAGGAAGCTTGAAAAACGAGGATTAATTGTCAGACAGCCAACAATCCTTAGGGTTAGAGACACGGGTCCAGTTTCTACCAATATGCTCTATTTATCCCGCTATGCAAAGAATTTGGGTAGTCAACAAAGGCTTGAGATAACCAAGGGGGTTAATTCCTTGGAGGATAGTGAGATCACTGATGGTGAAGATGAAAATAGTGTTGGTGTTGCTGAGGAAGCTCTTGATGTAGATCTGTGCGTAAAAGATTTTCTACCAGAACTAGAAGCCGTCTGTGATAAGCTTGAAAGTGCTGAGGGAAAGGTTGGTTTTGATGTTGAATGCTCCATCTATCTGGCTTTTGGATGTACTCTATTGCTGATTCTTTTATTTATTTTAATTTATGAAGGTCCTTGCTATGGCTGATATCAAGCCAGAACTTGGCTATCAAGGGACTCGTGGGCATAGGAGATGGAGATATGTATGTTCTTCCTTTTTATTATTTTGTATCCTCAGTATGTTGCAACTCATAAACCCACCTCATGCATCATATTTAAATCCAAAATTTTTACTCCCAGATTCTCAAGAAGCTGAAGGAGGCTCACTTGGTGAAGGAGGATGAGGTCATTATGGATGGGAAGGTCAGTGAAAAGAACTGGCTTATAAGTACCAACTGCTCAGGGTTTCATCTGTTACATTTTAGACTTCCCATACAAGTATCTAAGACACCTTGAAAGTGCCCATGGCTTTACTGCATATACTCCCATTTCTTCTACTGTTTCTCCTTTTCCTTTATGGACTTAAATCCAAGGGTAATTATAATTCTTTTCTAACATTTTCTCCTATTGGAATCATGGATTGAACATCTTTGTTGGGAATCCACTGAAAATTGGTCAAATTCATCAGCTTCCTGAACAAATCTAATCTAGCAGAAATCAGTTTAATATTTGCTGATTATTTAAGCTAGATTTCCTTTTTGTTTGATAGGTGTTTCAATCAACTTCGTCTCTTACAGTAAAGAAAGTTTTTGACTATATCTTTTGCAGCTGTTTAGTCTAACTTGTACTTTAGGGAAGTATATTCTTGACTTTCAACTTAAAGCAGTTCTGATAATAGATAAAGTGATAGACATTTAAATATTTACGTAATACTTTGATGAATTGTATACTTGTTGGAGGAAGTAATTCTTTTTCTTACCAAAGACTATTTGCTGATTCAACCTAGTTAATGCAACTAAATGACATATTGTCCTTTTCTGAAAGTTGTTATTGGCCCAAAATTTTGAATTGTGATTTACTGCATTGGAAACTGAGACTGAAATACATACATACACAAGGTTTGCAGTTCCATAAAATTAAAGAGATATTGACAAATTTCTTGCTAAATAGAGGTCAATCTTGCCTAAACTCAAGCTTAGACTTTAGCGGAAGGGAAGTATTTATTTTTTTGGTGGTTCTTGGATTCTTTTTAGTTTTATACTTTGATTCATGTGGTTATTGGATCTTAATAAGATATAAGAGTTGTATCTGGAGATTGGAAGCAGCTATTGTCTTCTGCTAAGTTACTCTTTAAATTTTTTCCCTGTAAATTCTCAAACACACTGTATGGATTTCTTTGAAATTAGTGTCCGAAGAGTAGCGTAAAGATTCACTGGGTTGAGCTGATACTTTTCTTTATTTTTTCCTTACTTTGGGAGAGGGAGAGGGAGAGGGGGATGTTGGCGGAGAGGCTTACACCTATAACTTGAATGATAGCTAGTTTACTACCTATTGAATTGATTCCAGTAAAAGTTTTTTAGCTTCACCATTTCTTGTCTTCATCTTCTTTCTAACTAACAATTTCAGAATACTACTTTTTTCCCTGTATGATCGATTAAAAATAAACATATGTGCCATAACAAAAGTGTAGAAACACTCTTGAGCTCTTACATATTTTATAGGAAGTAGGACTTTGACTGGCTAATTAATTGCTTGTCATATGCCCACATTGCAGGAGGTTAAGTGTCTACATCTGTTGAAGGGTTTTTCACCAAAACATTTTGAAACAATGATGAAAAAGGGCAAGGGAGGTAATATTTCAGACCTGCTTTCAGAGCTTCCTATTGAGCATCAAATTTACGATATGGTTGATGCTGAGGGAGATAGAGGGTTGCCCTTCAATCAGGTATTGGATGTTTTCTTTTATGAATGTCAAAACTAATGTTGATATCATTTTAGTAGTGCTATTTTACGTGTATATTGTCTTCTTCATTTTGGTTTAATTTCACCCAAGCTGTAATTTGTGTCCTGGATCATAATTTCTGATTCTTTTCGCGGTCAACTTTGAACGTAAGTTGATTATGTCTTTACGATCACTTTTTGGTGCAATTTCACCCAAAGCCTCATTTTTATCTTTATGATTTGTTGAAGTGTGTGACAATCTCATTTAAAAGCTTAAGATTTAATTATATTCTCAACACAAACCCTCACATGCGGGCCTGATTCTTTTTCATGGCCAAGCACGTGAAAATTCTTTTTAATTTTGGGTGGCAGTTAGATTCGATCACAGGACATTTGCCTATTCTGATACCATGTTGAAGTGTGTAGCCATATCATCTAAAAACTTACGCTATAGTGAGAGCATACTTTTATTATTTAATTATATTCTCAACATGATCATTCTTCAAGCCTTGGGATCATATTTTGGATCTTTTTTGAGTCAGCATTTTGTGATTTGGTACTCATTTATGTGTATACTATGAAATAAATGACAAAAGAAGAGACATCAAATGTGTATTTACAGGAGGGTTCCCCCCCCCCCCCCCCCCCCGCGGCCCCTCCAAAACACACACACACAAAGGGATTTTGTCTAATGGCAAGAAATTAACACGTGGTGTGTTTGTTAGATGCACGTCACTGGTTCAAATTTTACCGCAGACAAAGATTGGTATTTAAGTGAGATGGGTAGAGGGTGGGCGCATTATCCGCCAAGTTCTGAACCCTATGCCATTAACCCTGGTGATTTCTCAATTGTAAAAGAAATATATATATATATATAATATATATATATATATTATATATATATATATATATATATATATATATATATATATATGTATATGTTTTTTGCTCCATTTGCACCCTTTTTCATTAAAGCCCACAATTTATTTGCGCTAAAAGCTCCAACAGACCTCAGAGATTTTTTGCTCTTTTCGCTTTGGATAATACTGCTCACAAATGACAATGTTGGTTGAATATGAATATTATTGGGCAGGTTGGGTTATGACCCACAATTCAATCCATCTTGATCTAACCCATTTGACCCAAATAAATTTTGTGCTGGTTGGATTACTATCCGTTTATTAACTAAATCGTTTGACTTGCCCAAATTTAATCCAACCTGCTCATTTGAGTTTTGACACACAAAAGTAGAACCAACTTTTCTGTTCTGGGGAAGAAGTTACAAATTTCTGACTGCATACTCTCTCTATTTTGGTGGTGTAAAGAGAATTGAATAGAGGAAGTAGATTAACTTGTAGACTTCTTAGGTGCTTTTTCGGGGAGGCCTCTGGGAGCTAAAAGCAGGTGTATAGGTATTTGGAATGGGTTGATTGAAAAGTGTGCAAGAAGATTGGTGAATAGGAAGAGCCAATATCTTTCCCTAGGGGGAAGACTAACACTTATTAATAGTGTCTTGGATTCTATGCCTACTTATATGATGTCCCTTTTTCCTATTCCTGATGGAGTAACTGATAGACTGGATGCTCTAAGAAGAAACTTTCTATGAGAGGGCAACAGTGAGACAAAAAATTTCACCTGGTTAAATGGAAAGCCTTGATTGGGAATAAACAAGCTGGAGGTCTATGAGTGAGAAACTTGAAGACTCAAAATCAATCTATACTAATGAAATTGCTCTGGAGGCTAACCTCCAATGAACAAGCATTATGGAAGGAGGTGATTTTGGCCAAATATGAAATGGAAGATCACTGGTCAATTAATATGGTGACCAACACTTATGGAACCAGCCTTTGGAGAGCCATAAGGAATCTCTGGCCAAAACTTAGAGGGAACTGCAAAATCAAGATTGGAAATGGTGTGAAGGTCTTCTTTTGGGAAGATAGTTGGCTGGAACAAGGTCCTTAAAAACCCCTTTCCTAATGTGTTCATCCTCAACCAACAACAGAGGGCTACTGTGGCAGTGGTTTGAGCTTTGGACTTCCATTTTGGAGGTCTCAAGTTCGAAACCCCTGTGCTCACCCAAAGGGTAGCAGCTGTGGGTTTCCTTTGTCATAAAAAAAAACAAAACTAAGGATGGAATTTGAGGTTTGGTTAGTTTAGCTACAAAAAATAAAAATATATTGCAAAAGGTTTGGTTAATATCCAGAGTTCTGTAGAATTCTACTACTCTCTGGATCTCCCAATCATAAAAAGGCTTTCTATAAGTTGCAATTATTTATTTTGTTTTACATTTGTGCCTCTTTTAAGATTGCTTTTCAGTTATAAGGTATGAAACACATTTGTTGATTGGATTCATGTATTTGTGGGTGCATTTGACTTTTCAAATATGTATCTTATGCGAGGGTTCCTTCAGATATACATATGTGATATCAAAACTTTCCTTGCCATTATAATGTTTTTTCAGGTATGCAAAAGGCTGGGATTAAGCAATAAACAACACTACAATCGGCTGTTTGATATTGTTCATAGATTCGGAATACATATGGAGCCAGAACTCATGAACAAAGCCAAGGTTTACCGACTCTGGACACCTGGAAACCATAATCCTGGAGCTTCACCTATCACTCTGAATAAACCAGTAGTAGACCCTTCCGAAATTTCTGGCTGCCCTCCACTTGGAACACACACAGAAATTCAAGAGAACTCAGCATTAGCCAGACAAGATGTGGATGCTTCAGTTCCTGAAGGTAATGGTGGTGCTAATAGCCAAAGTGTAAGCACAGGAACTTCCCCAGAAGTTTCTGATGGCTTGGTGCTGGATGAAAAGAATGGATCTGCCCCAGTTTGTATGAGCAGTTCACTGGACTCGACCATCAAGGAAAGCAGTACCACTTCTGATGCAGAGTTGCAGATAGTGAATGCAGCAGCATCATATGTTGCGCCAGAAGATGCTCTGGCTCTTGCTGTGCCGACGCCTCCAAGACGCCGATCTTATCCGAGGTATCCCTGTCTCACACTGGAAGCAACCAGTGCAAAGAGGGAGCAGAGGATACTTAAATTTCTACAGGTGTTTTTATTTGCCCATTCTTTTTAAGCTCTTCTGTTTGTTAGGATACTGCTACAAATTATATTGCTACAGATAAAGGATCACAAATATATTTTCTTTAATCAGGAGGAGAAGTTCCTGGTCAAATCAGAGCTATACAGACGGCTTCAGGATCTTGAGAAGGAGAAGACGACAGAGACAGACAGAAAGACCTTAGATCGTTGTCTGAATAAGCTCTTGCAAGGAGGACATTGTAAACTTATTGTTGCTTATGTCCCTGTTCTAACAAATTGTAACCACAGTCGGAAGATACAGGTTGTTTTGCATCCTTCAGTTTCTAGCGTATCTGCGGAACAGATTCATGAGAGATTCAGGTCTTTTGAAACATACATCCGCACTCAAGCTTCTTCTCAATTGAAAAAGGGAGAGCCATTTCCTCAACTGAATGATGTCACCAGGACACATCAAAGCACAAAATTGAACCAAGCTGAGCGAGCTGAAGCTATGCGTACAAATGGATATGTACTGGCCAAGATGGTTCGCACAAAGATTTTTCACATTTATCTATGGGAATATGTGAACAGTTTGCCTGGTCGTGAAGATGTTTTGTCATCTTTTAAAGATGGTCATGACCTGAAAAATCCTCATAGTACATCTAAATTAATTGATCTAAATGCAGCTATTAAGGCCATGCCGCTTGAACTGTTCTTACAAGTTGTTGGCTCTACTCAAAAGTTTGAGGATACGATTGAGAAATGTAAAAATGGGTTTCGCCTTTCTGATCTTCCTCTGTTGGAGTACAAGCATCTGATGGATATCCGAGCGACTGGACGACTATCATCATTGATTGACATTTTGCGACGTTTGAAGGTACAATGAGTTTTACTGTGAGAATTAAAATTGTTGATGCTTGGAACCGTGTGGTTAGTGGAAAGGCTTAGACTATTAAGATATGAATGTTGCTACTGGAAATAGGAGTTCATTGTTTTCCCAAAAGACGAAGTTTCTTCTATATACATGCCTTATTTCTAGAGGAGCTAAAATGTTATCCAGCTGTTTTGCTGGAGTTCACTTACAATCTCCATTATCCACTTGATGTATTCCTGATGCTTTTTCAATAAAAGAGGATAATCCTATGGCTATTGTAGACATCCTAGGATCCTTATAAGAATTGGGGGGGGGGGGGGTCTAGTGGTAGTTTTGCTTTTTTCTTTATCTTTTTGTTTGATAGGCACACTCCTGTGATGTAGGCTATGCTGTAAATTTCTGGTTGCTAGCTTTGGGCTGATGATCGATATACAAAACGTTACTTTTATAAAAATAGAGCATAGTACATGTAGTTCAGGTTGTTTGTAGAGAACCTGATACATAAAATTCAGTCACCTGTAGCTCTTGACTAATTCAAAAATTATTTAAGGAAGAACCTTGATGAGAGTGAAAATTGTTTTCTTTGTAACTTTCCCAACAACGTTCTTTTTGCTGGTATATCTAATGTATAAAGTTAGTCTTTTCCGATAAAAAGAAAAGTTGTTAGCTTCCACAATATTTAGAGCCTGTGGAGTACTCAAAGAAATAGCAGTTTTTGTAGTTGAAAGCTGTTTGCGACACTTGTAGGACGTCTAATAGGTATTGAGTTTCAGGATTCCTGATGATGCTTTCAGTTTGGTGTTATGTGGTATATCCCCTCTTTCCAATAAAGAAAAGAACACAAGAGAAAGAGTCAGAAATTATAATTGGTGCTAACTGCCTGACAACATATCTCTCCCTGCGAAATACATTCTTACTGGTCATTACTTTAAAGGAATCCCAAAGTTTCAATAACTTGTGCAAAAGCTGGCTATGTTGCTTGGACTCTTAAAAACTGTCAACGGATGCATGTTGAATTCTCCAAAAGTAGTGCATTCTTGGAGGATTGGAAAATAAAAAGTGACTTATGGAATAAAATATATTGAACTTCTTCCTACTCTTGTGTCTGTAAGAGTTTATGGTAGTTGTTTATTGATGCAATAGTTAATTGGTTGTGTATTTTTCCTATGGCAGTTGATTAGGCTTGTATGTGGTGGACATCCAGAAAACACTGCAGATCTCCCTCATACTACTCTGACTCACATATTGGAGCTTAAACCTTACATTGAGGAACCTGTTTGCTTAGTGGGTTCATATCATTCTATTCATTGTCCAGATCTTCGCCCTCAAATCAGACATGATTTTGTTCTTTCAAGTAAAAAAGCTGTTGAGGAATACTGGAACACTTTGGAGTATTGCTATTCTGCTAGTGATCGTAAAGCCGCTTTGCATGCATTCCCCGGCTGCTCAGTTAATGAGGTTTAATTCTTTCTATTTTCTTTGTCTTTCAGTGACTACTTTGAATTTCCATTCTTTGAGCATAGTGGATGTCCACGGGAAAGGCCAGGCCACAGTAAGTCTGTATTTGATGCAGGATTACTTTGCATTTCTAGAAGAGGCTGTTATAATCTTTTCTACAGTTGAGTATTTGATCTACCTTTAGTGGTATCTTCAGCTTTTAAAGGACATAACAACTCGAGTAATGGCCGAACAGTTGACAATATTTCATGCAACAAAATGTGTAAAGCCAAGGGCCTTAATTAGCCAACTTATGATGAAGTCGTGCACTTAATAGCATGTCTAATTTCTGTAGAGTTCGATTGCATCCTTGAAATGGTTAAGAACGTGGGGAAATTTCTTGTTGTACTTTTATTTCTCTATGATTTGTTATTTTACTTATTTATTATTGAAAATGTTACTGTGAGTCTGTGACTTGAATATTATATTTGCCAAGTATTGAAGAAAAATATTGAAGTAATGGTTGAAGAGTTACCTTGATAGAAAAACCACCTAGTGGAAGTTTGAATATTGAATTGTAGTGCTTTGAATTATTGAAAGTTGTGAAATTTGTATAGAAATGGAACTGGTGTTGAGCCTTTTGCCCAAAATAGAAAGTAATAAGGATGAGTAGTTTTTCTTTGATTTGTTAATTTGGAGGAATAAAATGGATTGTCATGCAAGATACTTATATGCCTATCCTAAAGAAAGATTGTCTTTTAGAACTTTCATTTGTTTATATAATAAGATGGTTTGCTTTACTTGGTTAGTCTCTTGCTCTTTTGCATGTTTGATGCTTCTTCATTCTTAAGAACTTGCTGCTGAATGAGTATTATATTTGGAGTACTTTTGTTTCATCTTTTGTTGCATTGTATTTAGGCTATCTGTCCCTCTTGATTATTTATTCTCAGTTTCTGTTTGTACTGAGAGGGAAGTAAAATGTTGGTCAGGTATTTCATTTCCGATCATGGGCCTCAATCAGAGTTATGACAGCTGATCAACGGGCTGAACTCCTTAAGCGTGTTATTAACGATGGCCCACAGAGGAAACTTTCATTCAAGGAATGTGAGGAGATTGCTAAAGATCTGAATTTGACTTTGGAGCAGGTTCTTCTGTGTTCTCTTTGCCGCTCTCTGACTTACAATAAGAAAATTATTTAATAAACTTACAGGACATCTGGAAGTTGAATCTGTTAAAAAGTATTGATGTGGTAGTTTATCTAACTTATCTGATGACTAGATATTATGAGATCATTTAGTAACTGTTTGGCTTTCATCAACTCCTTTCTTTTAATGGGATGCCAGGAATGTAGTTATGTTCTTGGCATTTGGAGAACTCATTTACATAAAAGTAGACATCTCCAATTTTGTTCGTTTCCAGCGTAAAATCATGTCAAGTCTTCCTCCGCATTTTTTGGTTTTGAATTGTATGTGTTTATGTTGTGATGTTGCTTAAGAAACTTCATGCACAACATAGTCTTTCCTCTTTAGTTTACTTATTTTGTTGGCCATCTTCTTCCAGTAGTGTTAAAATCTGGATCCACTTGTAAGCCTATAAAACAGAGTTGCTGAGGCATATATATTGGGAAATATGCTGCTGGCAAACTGATTGATTCTAGGTTAGCAATTTATTGTTGGAAACCAGGCTTTCCAGATTAATGACTTGCTCAAATGTCAGTGTTTAATTGCAGTTCTGCCATAAAATAAGATAGTTGCCATTTTCACGTACTACTAGATGAGTAAAGCTGAATTAGTTTGGTATTGGAAGGTTAAAGAGGGGAAATAATAGAAAACACAAAAAATGTTGAAGATACACCCAAGCTACTAGGCTAAGGGACAGAAGGAATTTTACCAGTGTTAATCTGAAAAAGGATATAGAGGAGTTGCTGCTGATTTTGTAAAAAGAGAGAAGGAAGAAAAAGGTGAGTCAAAAACAACAAAGCAAAAAAAATAAAAAATGGATAAGAGATGAGTTGGCAGTTGTTGTTGACTTTGTAAAGGACTTCTAGTTAGACACATAAGGCCAGCACTCACTGATAAAATAAAGGTCAATATTGTACTTAATAATCTACACTCCCTACTATATATCTCTGTTAAGGGAGCAATGGTACTGCTCTTAATTATGTCTTGTGCTCCTGACTCGAACACGTGCATGTTTGAGGGAAGCCACATCATTGTCATACATATAAAAGAAGATGCATTGAAAATCATCATGTTAAAGGACCAAAGATTGCTTACGAGGGGCCAGGAGTAAGGTATCTGTGTTGCCTTCAAATTTTTCCTACATCATTTTATTACTAAATCTGTCACAAACAAGCAGCATAGTAGAAATCAGCTTCTATTTGCTATGTACACAGTGAACTCTCACTTTCTTGTTGCTCAACTTGATGAATTTGAAACTTCATCCTTTTAATTAGGGAGCACATTAAAATGATGAATCAGTGAATGCATCAAACAACACCTACTGGTCACTTTTGCATGCATGAAAAGCTAGAGTAGTTTTCCATTAGAAATCGTCTTGATTGGTACTCTCTTATGTAATGACTGGAGAAATTCTTCTAGACCTTAAGAGATTCTTATTTTTTGAAGGAAACTCTGTTTAATTAAATTTGTTTTTAGACAGTTGCATTCTCGGGGAAAGCTCATTCTTACCTGTCACTGGAAAAAAAAGAAAGAAGCTTTTTCCAGTACTGATGTCTCATTTATATCATTGAAGTTCCTACATTTTTCAGTCAGGTTACTGCTCACTTGCAGGTCCTTCGTGTCTATCATGATAAACGACAACGACGACTTACCAGCTTTGATCGAGCTTCAGATGCTGGAAAGGGCGAAATTCAGCCGCATCAAGGTACACCTACATTTTCTCCAAAGAAAAGGAAAAGACCTGTAACAAGGAAATCTTCAAAGCCTACGGAGTCTGGTACCGAGTTCGGACAGCCCCAGCCATTGAGCCAGATATTCAACGAGGAGCAAAGCTCTTTCCCGTCTACTTCGTGTGCACAGACATGCAGCTTGGAGGGATATCACCTTCGAGATGACGTGGTAGCTGCTGAAGAGTCAGAATTACCTGAAGATGATGGGGTAGGACGTGCTTTTCTTGATAAAATTGCCTTGTCAAGAGCGAAGCCTACACGCAAGGGAAGGTTCTGGTGGACAGATGATATAGATAGGTAAATCTTATGAATTGTTCCTACCTCATGAGGTCAATAACCAAATGGCTGGTTGGTATGAACAGATCTTTTTCAGAAGTTCCTGATGATAATAAGATTTTTGAGCCTTAAATTCTTGTCATCTAATTGGTGATTTACTGCTACATCTTTAATGCTACCCATGGTATCCTGTTGCCCGGATCTATTTGTATGTTTAAGCTTATTACTTGGATTACATGAGAAATTTTATGTACAGGCAACTGGTGATCGAATATGCAAGACACAGAGCTTCTCTTGGAGCAAAATTCAATCGTGTAGACTGGGGAAAGCTTCATAATCTTCCAGCACCGCCTGATGCCTGCAGAAGGAGAATGGCATTATTGAGAACAAATCGGCAGTTCAGAAAATCTATTACGAGACTGTGTAACGTGCTTAGTCAGCGTTACGTGGATTACCTTGAGAAATCCAAAGATAAACAATTGAACCATGAGGGTCATCAAGCAACACAGTGTTGTTGTCTTAAAAATACCTCGAACTTCCTCGCTCAAGATCCATGGGATAACTTTGATGATGCCGATATAAAATTGGCCCTGGAAGATGCTCTGCGTTACAAAAAGATATCCAAATCGGAGACCTTCAAAGATGTTCAGCCTTTCTTTGATAACAACTCAGATGTTAATACTGATGAAAGAGATGTGAGACTCATGCTTTCTTGTCAGTTATTTCATGAGCTTCTGTGGCATGAATTAGTCGTTAATTACTTAGATTTAGGCCTTAGCATTTCAACAAAAATATCGCAACTTGAGGTGCCGGCACTTTCTGTAGGTTGTTTGCAGAAGTGTAGCTTATCTGGTTTTCTGAAGAAACTGTGACTAACTCAATTTTTTTCTTTACAAGATTGTTATTTGAATTTTGTATTTCATTTGTTTGATTTTCCCTTCTCTTTCAGGTTTCTTGTGGTCCTCAGTCAGTTTTACCAGTTTCTTGTGGCCAATATGTTGATAATTTTAGTGAAAATACTGAAGATTCTGGTACACCAATAAGCTCAAATAGGATCGCTCAGAAGTATGTGAATCTTACTATTGGTGGCATCCCCGTCAGTAAACAATTATATGAATCAGCAGCAGTTGCTAATGCTGCAGAGCTATTTAAGCTCATCTTTCTCTGTAGCTCAAAATCTCCACTTGTGCCAACCTTGCTTGCTGAAACTTTAAGGCGCTATTCTGAGCATGATCTCTTTGCTGCTTTCAACTACCTCAGGGAGAAAAAAGTTTTGGTAAATCTTGTTTTGTACTACTATGTATTTAGATGCTGGCCTTGGTACATTTTTTAATTGTCTCTCCATATCAATTTATGTGATGATATTTCTGTTTAGAGATGTTCAAAATACTTTATGTGATTCCATTACATATACTAGTCTAATGTTTCATCAATTTTCAAAAATTTAATTTCATCAAGCAATTGAAATTATTTTGTACTTTTATGTGATGTTGGACTGACTAGCTTTTCATTCATCACTATAATTTTTTTTTTGAAAAAGGTAACAAGTGGTTGTATAAATCTTCAGCACTAAGGCTGGGGTCCCAAAAAAATTACATCACAGAACTACTTACAACTGAGTGGGCTCAGCAACCCAAAGAAAATCTATCTCTAGATCCTATCTCATCTTACAAGGATCCTTAGATGTCTACAATCGCTACAGGATCATCTATACAGGATCACCATAATATTTTCTTCCACTTCAGTTAGTATAGTATATTTATATAAGTCAAATATATGTCTTAAATTTTGTGCTAGTCAAATGCCATATAAAAAAAACAGGAAGTATAAATTTACAGCTTGTTTTTTTACAAGTAATCGGTCTTCACTTATGTCCTATAACTATAAACGTAAACTACTTCACCAAAACTATAAACGTAAACTAAATGAAATTCACTATCATTTTCTTCAGTAGATGCAACTGTTGCTACAAAGACCCATCCTGTGTCTTGACCTATAATTAGAAAAAGATTTGTCTTCATCTGTTGTTTTCTCCTGCAAATATTTCCTAAGCTTTAAAAATTTCTCCTTGCAGATTGGTGGCCATTCCAATTGTCCTTTTGTCCTTTCTCAAACCTTCTTGAATTGTATAGAATTTTCTCCATTCCCAAGTGATACCGGAAAAAGAGCTGCTAAGTTTGCTAGCTGGCTTAGTGAAAGAGAGAAGGAATTGATTGCTGAGGGGGTGGATCTTCCAACAGATTTGCAGTGTGGAGATGTTTACCACCTTCTTGCTCTGCTTTCTTCAGGAGAACTATCTATTGCACCATGCCTACCCGATGAAGGTGTTGGAGAGGTTGAGGACTCCCGGACATTTAAACGCAAGAATGATGACAGTGAATTTTCTGACAGTGACAGGTATAAAAAGCTGAAAACTTCAATGGCCAGTGATAGTGAGCTTTGCTCACGCCGGGCAAAAGGTTTTCCAGGAATTAGGTTGTGCTTGAGGCATGCTACACTTTCAAGAATAAAAATTATGGATTTACTCAAAGACAATGATAACTATACTTGTGCACAATCTGTTAAAGATCATCAAGCCACTGATATTGGCAGTGTCTCATTCGACTCAGATGACCAAGTAAATGAACTTCATGATAGCGGGGTCCCATATACCGCAGTTTCTCCGACTGAGTCACCATGGCAAGCCATGACGACCTATGCTGAACGTGTTTGTTCCTTTGGTTCTTGTGTGGAACAGAACTCTCTGGTATATCCGGAAATGTTTAGATCTGTTTATTCAGCTATCCAAGTGGCTGGTGACCAAGGTTTGTGCATGAAAGATATCTCAAGGATTCTAAAGATGCAAGGTATCTAACCATAAACCTACTAGGTCTTCTAACCCCGCCATTTAAATACTCATTGCTTCTATTTATTTATTTTTAACAGATAAAAAGCTTTCTGAAGCTGTCATTGAGGTGCTAGAAGCATTTGGACGAGTTGTGAAGGTGCGTCTGAATTAACAATTAGCTATCTTTCCTTGTTGTTGATGAAGTTTTATGCACCTGCATAGAGTTATGAAAGAATTCTGATGAAATCCTCAGTTATAGTTTATCTGATGTTATTTTTGTGAAATAAGATTTCTCACTCATTTACTGAATAGTAAATATTAGTAAATGGATTGTTTTAAAAAGAGTCTTTCTTGTAGAAGAAATAGAAGCTGTTGGTTCATTTGCTTTTAAAACGGATACTTGTAATGGTATGGTCAATGTGGATTCACTTGTGCGTTAAATTTTGAGAATTTACTTCATATAAAACTGACTGATTGCTCCTGAAAACAGATGATATTACTTTGAAATCCCCCATAGCCCCCAAATTGTATTGTAATTAGAATAATGGCATATTTGGTATGTTTTAACATGAATATGCTGGTTTAAAGTGTCAAATGATACTTCCTTTGTCCCATTTTATGTGGCACCCTTTCCTTTGTGGTCTGTCCCAAAAATAATGTCACCTTACTATAATTATAAACAATTTTAACTTTTAAATTCCTCTTTTACCCTTAATGAAATGAAACTCAGCTACACAAATATGCAAGTATTGTTTTATGTCACATAAAATGGGATAGAGGGAGTATTAAGAAAATTGTTGTTTATATAAAGAATCTACCATACATCGCCTGATTTTTTGTTAAAGCATGATGTACAATAAAGACAGGGGTTGGAAAGAGAAGAAAATATGAGTTGAGAGGCCAAAATGCTTTGATGAGAGTTCCCTGATGTCTTGAGTTGGTTCAGTGATATGGAAACTTTTGTGGGTTAAAAAATGAATCATGTAACTAGGCACCCAAATTGGCATAGTTGTCATGAACATGTACTTCAAAATTCTTGTATTATTTGTAGATTGTTCATGAGTTTAAGTTTGGTGTGTTGGCGTTCTTCTCAGTTAAGTGTTAGTATGTTTAGTGTTGTGGATTAATATATCATTGAGCCACTTGTTCTATGAATAAAATTGATTTACATGCTTAATCGCTGCTGACCAGCTTCGGCAATATTGTGTGGAGGTAACCACTATAACTCAATAAGACCCATGACATTATGTATTAAGCTTGTAGTTTGTTTGTTTTACATGTGGTTTGAGTAAGGAAAGATGGCACTATAGCTAGTGATGTAATTAATAGAGAATGGAACAGAGTGCAGTAGAAGGCCCATCTTCTATTTAACTAATCATCTAGTGGCCACACAAAATGCAGGTCAATGCTTACGACTCTATTCGGGTGGTTGATTCTTTATATTGTTCCAAGTACTTTTTGATTCCAGTGGCTGCTATTCATGAAGATGCTACGTCATCTCCTTATGAAGATTCCAAGGCTAAAACAGATGAGGAGTCTGCTACACATATTGGAGAAAATCATAAAGATGTGGAGTTGCAGAAGGAAATACGTGGGAATTCTAATAAGGTACACAAAGTCACAATTCTTAATCTTCCTAAAGCGGTTGTTGAACCTTCAAGGGAAAAGAAAACCATCAATGAGGCAAAAGGTTGTCGGCCTACTGAAGCTAGTTCACCCACAAGAAATCACCCAGAAGAACCATATGATCTCCGCTCTACTGGTTTGCATTTGTGTAAGCCAATATTGCCTTGGCTAAATGGTGATGGTACTACAAATGAACGTGTCTACAATGGGCTTGTACGCCGTGTTCTTGGCATAGTGATGCAAAATCCGGGAATAAAAGAGGTACGTCCTTTTACTTGCATAAAAACATATATACCTGATCATGACCAGTGAATCTGTGCAATTTAAAAGTATTACTTTCTAGTTTTGTGCATAATGAATTGCTTCAAAATATTTGGGACAATTGATCCTTGTTGGTTGTAGAATAAATCAGTGAATTTCTTCTTAATTTTTTCTAGCTCTAGTTGTTAATACAGTATCTTTTTTTTTTTTTTTCATTTTTCTTAGTCTTTAGTGCTAGGTTCATTTGCTTCTCTATCTTTTTCAATGTTCTCACAGATTTTGTGCTATGTTCTTGGGAACACCACTTCATATCGATTTGTTATGCTTCATGTCATATGGATTCATTTCCTAATGAATACTGGAACTCAATCATTGATGATTGAATCATAGGGTCATTCTTTTCCTCATCTTGATCATTGATGAACACTGCATATTTTCAGCTTGACTGTGTTATGTATAATCCGTCCTCGTAGCAATATATATATATATATATATATATATATATATATATTATATATATATATATATATATATATATATATATATATAAACAGATACTTTTAACTTATATTATTAGTTTCAAACTGACTTCTTAATTATTGTTCAGGGTGATATTATCTGCCACATGCATGTTCTGAATCCTCAGGTATGATATTTATTTCTGTTTCCTCAGACTTGTTTCTTCAGTCTGTTGATTATCATATAAAATGTAACATGAAGCAGTATCATTGTTCTTGCCCAAGAAATAATAAAATTCCAATGATCTCTTCTCCCAAGGCTCTCTTTCCATAAATTATGAGCTGCTCAAAATTTTCATGTTTTCTATTATACCAATCTGGGACTTCCTCTAGCCAGATTTATCCTTCCGAGTGCGCATTTGGAACTCCTGATGTGCCTTCTATAAACAAAGTTCATCTCCTTACCATACTTGTAGTTTCTACATACCGGGATATTTCTAGTTAGTGAGATAGTTTGCATCCTAGGCTAGGGGTGGAGTTAGAAGCTCAGCTACGGGTCGAAACCAATAGCTTTTCCTTGAATAATGTAGTTGTGTTGAGAAATTTATTAAATGTGTACACATTAAATTTAGAATCTAGTTATCAACACTTCTGAAGTCATCGTTCTAAAATCCAGAACCCATAAAGTTGAAATCCTGACTCCGTATCTCTTGAGGCAGAGATTTGCTGGCACCTAATGGAGATCTTAAAGTTTCAACAATTATTCAAATCCTTTTGCTTGTAACACTTTACCTACACCAGACTTCACATTTGAAATTACACTATGTTATGTTGTTGTGTAGTAGTAATGTTTTATGGGCATGAGATAGACAAGACACTTTTACATCTTCTCATCTGCTAAAACAATTCTTCTTGTGTCTTTCAGAGTTGCAGAAGTTTGTTAAACATGATGGTCCTGGATAACGTTATCTTTTCGCGTAAGATTCCTCAGGCAAATCCAAGCGGAGCACCAGCAATTCTGAGTAGTCTTATTGGTAGCCATTTCAAGAAACCGAAGTTAGTTTCAAGGGAACATTTCTTTGCAAATCCCTCCAGTACACACCTGTTGTAATGTAGGTAGATGTTGGATCTAGTTATTTATTTGTTTTGATCTTTTTGTTCTCTTGGTTCCTGTTTGGTACCAAGGCATAGTAGTTGTTGTTGTCATCTCCTCTTGCTCATCTTTGTATAGTAATTTCTCTAGGAAAAAATTGCACAACTTTTAGCCCGTCCGATGCAGAATCGTAGTATGTAAATGTAATTTAATAGATTTTCAAAAATCCAATAACTTTTGCCTACTACAAGTTATTATTAACTTGTGGTTGTTATATTAGCTAGAAAAATGTTCAATTAGGAAATTAAAATACATTATTTTCACATTTACTATTTTGTACTCTAACATGAATTCAGTTGTACGGGTACAAATAATTAGAGTTGGGTCTCAATTTTCAAAACTATGGTTGTTTAAGCCATGAATACAACATTCTCAGCTGCTGCTCCCAAAGCTCTAATGGAGCTAAAAGCAGCACTCTTCAATGGCTTCCAATCATTCAATCAACTTAAACACATTCATGCTCGCCTTATTCGTACAGGTTTTGATCAAAACAACTATCTTTTGAACTTGTTATTAAAATTTACTTTGAACAATTTCAACAATCCAAATTATGCTAAGCTTGTATTCAATCAAGCTCAAGAACCCAACATTTTTCTTTACAATACTATGATTCGTGGGTTGGTTTCGAATAATTGTTTTCACCAATCAATTGAATTTTTCCATGGGATGAGAAATGAAGGTTTCTTGCCTAACAATTTTACTTTTCCATTCTTGTTGAAATCTTGCACGAGGTTATCAGATTTTGAATTGGGTGTTAAGGCTCATGGGCTTGTTGTTAAAGGGGGATTTGATTATGATGTGTTTGTGAAGACTGGGTTGGTTTGTTTTTATGCTAGGTGTGGGTTTCTTGATGATGCACACCAGATGTTTGATGATATTCCTGACAAGAATGTTGTATCTTGGACTGCGATAATTACGGGGTATATTGATTTTGGGAAGTTTAAGGAGGCTATTGATTTGTTTCGGAGGTCGTTGGAGGTGGGTTTGATTCCGGATAGTTTTACTCTTGTTAGGGTTTTGTCTGCGTGTAGTCGGGTAGGGGATGTTAGTGCTGGTGAGTGGATACATGGGTACGCGGTGGAGATGGGTATGGGGAGGAATGTGTTTGTTAATACTGGTTTGGTTGATATGTATGCTAAATGTGGGGAAATGGCGAAAGCTCGTGAGGTTTTTGATGAGATGGTAGAGAAGGATGTTGTGTCTTGGAGTGCTATGATACAGGGTTACGCGGTCAATGGGCTACCTAAAGAGGCGTTGGAGGTGTTTTACACGATGCAACG
Organism: Solanum habrochaites; assembly: GCA_027704765.1. Classification (NCBI taxonomy): domain Eukaryota; kingdom Viridiplantae; phylum Streptophyta; class Magnoliopsida; order Solanales; family Solanaceae; genus Solanum; species Solanum habrochaites. Next base: position 2,656,697 of record JAKWJA010002497.1, on the reverse strand, counting down.
AGAGAATGTTAGACCGGATTGCTATTCAATGGTTGGTGTACTTTCTGCTTGTTCAAGGTTAGGAGCGTTACAAGTTGGCGAATGGGCTAGTAAGTTGATGGACATGAATGAGTTTTTGTCTAATGCTGTTTTAGGTACAGCACTTATCGATATGTATGCTAAATGTGGACGGATGGTATCAGCTTGGGAAATCTTCAAACAAATGTTGGTGAAGGATAGAGTAATCTGGAATGCTGTTTTGTCTGGTCTTGCTATGCACGGGTACGTAAAATCTGCCTTTTGTTGTTTTGGTCAAGTAGAGAAACTTGGTATAAAACCTGACGGAAACACATTCATTGGTCTCCTTTGTGCTTGCACTCATGCTGGCCTTGTTGACGAAGGTCGTAAATATTTCCAGAGCATGACTCACTTATACTCTTTGGAACCATCAATTGAACATTATGGATGTATGGTTGATCTTCTAGGTCGAGCTGGCTTGCTGGATGAAGCTCACTCGTTGATCGAGAGTATGCCAATGAAGGCTAATGCTGTCGTTTGGGGAGCTCTGTTAAGTGGCTGCAGGTTACATCGCGATACCAAGCTGGCTGAACATGTGCTAAAGCAGTTGATTGAATTGGAACCATGGAACTCTGGTAACTATGTTCATTTATCAAACATATATGCATCTAACAATAAATGGGACGATTCAGAAAATATGAGGTCGTGTATGAACGAAAGAAGAATGCAGAAGATACCTGCATATAGTTGGATAGAGATTGATGGAATAGTTCATGAGTTTCTTGTTGGAGATACATATCATCCAATATCAGATAACATATACGTTAAACTCGGTGAACTGAGCAAGGAGTTAAGAGAGGTAGGTTATGTTCCAAGAACAGAATACGTTCTATTTGACATCGAGGAGGAGGAGAAGGAGCATTTCGTGGGGTGTCATAGTGAGAAGCTCGCGCTTGCATATGGCTTACTAAGTACGAAACCTGGTGATGGTATCAGGATAATAAAGAATCTTCGTATCTGTGGTGATTGCCATACGTTCTTCAAGCTTGTCTCAATGATAACGGGGAGAGAAATTATCTTACGAGATAATAACCGTTTTCATTGTTTCCTTGAAGGTTCATGCTCTTGTGGCGATTACTGGTAAGACTTCAGTTGGTAATATGATGTTGCAGAAGAGAATTGAGGCCAATTGGTGCCATTCCCTTATGCAGAATAGATAGACCTAATATTTTATCTGTCATCAGCTCTGATAAGACCAATGGGGGTGACATGAGTGGTTGATTCCATGACTCGGACTTGTGATCTATAATTCATACGAAGATAACTTTACCGTTACTCCAAGGAAGAGGAGCAATGTAAGTAACATTTGACGATTCATTGATCCTCTGTGATGTAGAGGTTGATCAATCCTCCGCATTAGGTTGATTGCAGTCCATCTTCTAGGTTTGCAGATAGTCGCCATTTGGTGGACTATCCAGAAAGAAAGAAACAGCTGAATTTTTCGAATGACCTTTAAACGCATTGCATTTTTTACCTAAGCTCTACGCCAAGAGAACTAAACCTAGTGTTTCGATGGAGAAGTGTAGAGGAGCGGACCCATCATCCCCGAGTTTTAAAGGTTGCGGTTGGTCATGAGGGTTGGCTCCAAATGGATTTCTCGGGATAAAAGGAAACACAGTTCTTTATGTTGGATATTTATATTAATAAAAAAAGAAACCGATTTGTTTTATGACAAATTTAGAAATTATGATCTAAATTATCAGTTATTTTTGTGCTTTTAAAAACATAGCAAGAAAAATATTTGGTTTGGCTATGTGTTCGATTTAGCTAGCGTTTGGCCCCAAATTTCTTTCTTTCTTATACGTTCCACCATTTGCATGCTGGGATTGTTTTTCATCACCACCAGAGTGTTGATGCATAGTATCGTAATCGAGTTTATCTGAACTCAATACTTTAAGCAAGAGCATAAGTATATGTTACACAATCCACAAAGATCACTACTATTACTCATAACTTCGAAAATGCACTATGGTGGATTCATGCTGGTCAAAAACAAATACTTAACGTTTACGGTCACCCAGGCAAACAACCCTCCTCTAAGAAGAATTGTGCTATGTTCCCCCGATCCCACGAGTGCTCAAAACAAAGCCACAGGGCATACAAGAAAACAGAAGATTACGCGAATGACAACGATCAAACTCATCTTATGATAAACTAAGTATTTCTAGGAACAAAATTATTCATCAAACAAAATACTTAACCATCTGAATTTCTTTTTTCTTAAAACCACATTTCTCATAAAAAGGTCTATTCTCTTCAGTGCAATCAAGGATTACCTTATAACACCCCAGTGAATGAGCATGATCAGCAAGATATTCAACAATTCTCTTACCTAATTGCATCCCACGAGCACTCGAATCGACCACAACATCCTCAATATGTCCAGCTTTACCACAATTCCTCACAAACTTCTTCTCAATAAACACACTTCCAGTAGCAACAATCTTCCCTAATCGAACATCTTCAATCACACAAATACAATGATCATCCCCATATTTCGCGATTTCTTCAAATCTCTCCTTAAATCTCTCGTCCGAAACAGAATCACAGACAGTCAATTGTCTCAGCAATTCAATAAAGCCTTTTTCTTTATCAGTAACCTCCAGCTTGCGGATGTGAAGCGAATCTTCAACAGAGTTTTCGCTCTGCATCATTGCCTTCAAACACTAACCAATTTTCCAGCACAATCATTTTAGATTTTCTTGAAAAAAAAAAACAATAAGGTTCCATAAGACCAAATCCAATATAAGTAAAATGTCAATACCAAAATTAACAACAACATACCCAACGCATTCCCACAAGTGAGGTCTGGGAAGGATAGAGTATACACAAACCTTACCTCTACCTCGTGTAAATAGAGGAGTTATTTCCAAAGGACCCTCATCTTAAATAACACAAAACACCAAATACCGAAATTTGCAAAAACAAAGACTTCTCCTAAGCTTTATCTCAAATTAACTAAATCATCAAAAGGAGAAAAAGGATTTCTAAAAAGAACTTGAATAAAAGATGATATGACTGAAAATTTCCGATTAGAGGCACAACTAGAATATCAATTACGGTTTCCCAATAGCTTTTGCCAAAACAATTATATCTATAATCGTATCAGAACTCAATAAGCTACATTTCCTAAAACCTAAACTTACAAATCCGTTATTTGTTTCCAAACCGAGATCTCTCATTTGTATGAATAATGAGTTGCTCACTTCATCTTCTAAAATCAACCAAGCATGGAAAATCTATCACCTCGACTCAAACAAAGGGATTCTTCTAAGCAGGCAAGTAGCATACATCGTAGCAGCCTAGTTGAACTCTATCAATGTACTCTATTAGTTAAGGCAAAAAACGAGTATTGCTCGTAAGGACTAAAAACCTGCAACTTTCTTCCTACTAGCATTATATTTTTTTCCCCATTTACCAACTTCTTACTACACTTGTCTCTCTTTGGACAAGAAATTTTCCCCCCAAATTAGCACACAACAACATCTTCTAAATAATCAAACTAAATCACACCATAGCTTTGAACTAGTAATTCATAAAAGCAATGGATTGTGTTTCACCATCTTCACCAAATTTAGCATATACAACAAAATAAATCCACAAATCCTATACAGAATCACAAGCAAATTAAACAAAACTTTCTCTTCTTCCGCTTTTCGTGGTCAATTCAATATCATTTACAGCTAAATTTGTTCGTGCTTTCATAAAAAAAAATTCAATTTCAACATCGGAGGTTAACAATTACTCTCAATTAGCTTAATCCAAACAGTAATTTTAAAAAAAAATAATCAACATTTATTATCTATCAGCTACTTTCAATCAAATCATATACAATGGAGATAGAAAATTATTGTTCATTTTGAAAAAGGAAAAAAAAAACTGACCTGAGAGAGCAAATAATCATATGGAGAAGAAGATCTGCAGTGAAATTATTTGGGTGAATTGCAATATGGACAAAAGAAAATGGTCGGGTCGGGTCGATTTAATGGGTAGGGTTCTAAGAAAATTGAGTATTTTAATATTTGAGTGTTTATTTAAATTCTAAACTTTGACATGTGAATTTTTTAAAATATGAAGTTAAATTTATGGGAAAATTGTATATAATAGCAAACTAATAACCTAAATTAAATGGAATAGCTAGGGTTTGATTTAATTGTGCTCCATAGCAAACATTAGCTAAAATTTGCCAGCGTCTCTCTCCCATAAATCTCGCTCGCCACTCTCCATTCTCGCTCGCCTCTCTCGCTTTATACACAGAAGTGTATAATTTTGTTTCTGTTTTGTATAAAGCGAGAGAAAATTGTATATACACATGCAAAAATGTATATCTTCGTGTTATACACTTAATTATACAATTTACAAATATTTTACTTCAAATATTGCAGAGAAAAAGGCCAACGAATTATACAATTGCGAATTATACAATTGCAGTGAAATACAATTTTCTCTAGCTTTATACAACAGAAGTGTATATATTGTATTTCTGTTTTTGTATAAAGCGAGAAAAACATATATCTTCTTGCTATACACTTATAATTATGCAATATACATACATTTTAGTTCGATTCAACTGTATGCAAAATAAATTATACAATTGCAGCGAAATAGGCCAACGAATTATACAATTTAGGCCAGCGAATTATACAATTGTATATGTATAGCAAATTATACAGTTTTATGTTTGCTATGGAGCGCAATTATGCAAAGTTTGCTATAACATACAAATATTAATTTTTTGTTTGCTATAAGTGAAAGTTGCCCTAAATTTATTACAAAATATAATGGAAAGGGTATTTTGAATTCGAACTACAGAAATTGTGTGTTTAAATTATTTATAATGGTATAGAGATATATTGATTTTTTTTTTTATGTTTGGTTTAGTTTATTAAAATAATATGTATTGTTTAATTTTAGAAGAAAAAAAGATACAAAATATTATCCATGAAATATAATGGAAAGAATTTTTTATAGACAATTATATTTTTCATGTGTATTAAAACTCTTAACACTATTAATATCATGAATTAATTATATCTTATTAATACCAAATAAAGTGTGTGACTAATGTTTGCATAACTTATATATAAGTTTCTATCACTAAATTATAAGTAAATCTTTTTTTTTATATATTAATATGTTCAATTCCTTTGACACAATGTTGTAGATATTGTTGAGATAAAACATAAAAGGGAAAAAGGGCAAATATATCTCTGAACTATCATAAATGCTATGTCGATATCCTTCGTCATACTTTAGGGATGTTGGTATCCCATGTCGTTCAAAAACTAGAGCATATATACCCTTTATACTAATGGACATACACGTGTCATAAACTTATTCCGACTCAACATCAAATCGATGATAAGATTGCTCCACGTGTCTCTATTTAATCTTCCGTTAAAGTGAAGGGCATATACACTTTAGTTTTTTGACAACAGAGACATCAAATCCCAAAAGTATGACAGAGAATATCTGTATATCATTTACGATAATTTAAAGATATATTTATCATTTTTCCCGACATAAAATAACCTTTAAAAAGAAGAAGAAGAAGACAGAGACGAGTAAGTTATATACAAACTTAAAATAATTCATTAAATTAAGGTAACAGCTTAAACAGAGAAGGATTATTCTGTTGCTACATATTTTACAGATATAATATTTGCTATGACATCAGTATTTATTAGAGTATAATTTATGTATGTGTAGTTTGTGGATAAAGTTACATGTGATTCACCTAAGTCTCTTTTGAAGACTTTTTTTTTTTTTTTATCTCGATTATTTCATTGAGCATAAATATTGCATAAGACTTGAATAATAGAAAAAAATCATCTCATATTTTTTTACCTTCACTAAATTCAAACATAAGATTTTATGATTTTATTCTTATTTCATTGATCACTAGGTTTTGTGCAACCTTCGATTATTTTACTGTACATCTGCTATCTCATACCAACATATATATCATGATCTGCTCACCATGACTTACTGATAGAAATAAATTATCCAAAATATTTTGGAAAATTTGCATAATTTGACATACTTCTCTACCATATATATGATTATTACCTATACTTTCAAAATATTACATATTTTGTCACTAGTTAAGAACTTTCGATCATATATTGAAGACAGTACACTTAGTTACTTGTATTTTTACTACAAAATACACAAAAATAGAGAGAGTGGAGCGTGAAATTCGTATGTATCTCAAATATATGTGAATCACACTAGACATACGTATTTATCTGTATTTGAAAAGGTTCATATGTATCTAAGATTAGAGGTGAATCAGAATTTGAAGACTTTGGGTGCACTCATATCACCTTAGCTCAAATATGAGCTTTTAAAAAAAAAGGTAAACTTAAAATAAAAATAAGGAAATCACTCTAGCTAGATTTGAAGCTAAGTGTTTCACTGGTGTATCCTCTAGCTTATACTAACAGCACAATGGCGCTCGTATGCTTTTCATGAATGCACTGTGATACCAGATACATAGGAGAGTAGCAAGCGAGACAGGAGAGAGGCAAACGAGATTTGCAGTGTATCTCAAATACATGCGGATCCACTCGGATACAATATATCTAGAACAAATTACACCTAAGTTTGACCTCATGTATATGAGATATATGTATCTAGACGTATCTAGAGACAATAAAATCTGATGATAAGATACGTAATATCGCAAACTAAAGTATATCTGAATAATTAGCTTTTAAACTAATGAAATTTATATAAGTTCCCCAAATATTTTTAGCCTTCGATTGATTTTGAATAGAAAATCTCACCATTGTTAGTTTTTTTTTTTTTTTTTTTTTTTTTTTTTTGAAATTATAAGTTCTTTCAATTAAATTTTTTTCTTACCAAACCTTATAATTGTCGGTATGCAATTCAATTCAAAATTTATGCACCCTAATTTGGTCCCTACTTGAGTATTTGTTGCCATAGAGGGACCATGTTGCCTACTATATATTAAACACAATAAATAAGAATTGCACATCCAATTCAAGTCTACAAAATTAATTAAAGTTAGGTAACCAGCAATATCAATCAAAGGATCTATAATATTACTCATCGATTCATGTAAATTTAGTAATTTTTATCAAGATATTCTATATATAATTTATTAAATTTTCTTCAAGTATATAAATGTGTAACTATAAATTCAGTTATTATTATATATCAATTTAAATCGTTGCAGAAATTCTTAAAAAACAATAAATTATTATTTCATCTATGATAATAAAAATGATTAAACTCCCTTCACCTTACTTGAAGTTCTAGAGATCAAGCCCTTAAAAATAGGATATTTGTTAGTAGAGAATCCCGTTTATAACTACTCTTCTAAGCGATCTACTACTTGATTCGAATTAGTATATCTGAAATGTCAGAAAGTGAAATATAAATAGAAAGTTTTGTCAATATTATGCATGACATTTTCTTTTTATACGTGATAAAATTTTTGTGATAATAAGCACCTCCTTTTATGGATCATACGTAATGCAGACTGATAAAAATATTGATACGAATATTAAATATCGAAATAGAAAAAAAATATATAAGAAGCATGACCCTCTAAATTTTACCTAGTCAAATGAATCTAATTGTTAGACATGGTAGTCAAATAAATGAGCTTCTCTATTATTGTTTGCTAGGTCAATTGAGTCAACAAACCATTTTTTAATCATGTTTTACATATATAATATAGTTAATAGGAAAGAAAAATGATCAATTGATTTAACATTAGTTAATGGAAATTATTTTAATGGGCAGTTGAAACTTGGAAAATTTAAATGTCTAATATTACAACTTTGTCTTAGAAAAATATAATATTAAATGTTCTTTTTTTGTTTTGCTTGATTTTATAATAGTATCACAATTTTGTCTCCAAATTGGAATTGAAATTATTATATTCGTGACCTATTAAATCATTGAAAAAAAATATTTAAAATGTTGAAATTTGGAAAGAAAAAAAAGTTGGTCTACTCTGGCTACTGTATTAAATATTTACCAACCAAAAAAATAGAATAAAAATAAAATTATATTACAATAGATTTAAAATTGACCCATGCAACGTAGAAATAAAATATCATTTTTCCAGCAAGGCTTGACCAAGACAATATAGAGTGGAAAAGTAGAAAAGTAAGCATTGTGATTTTTATTTTTTTTTAATTTCGATGATCGCTTCGTTCAGATCAACTTTCATGTATCTCGATTAATTTTAAAGAATAGATTTGAATTATAAATTCTATGACTTTCAATTACTTTATTGATCACACGAACAAACCTTTAGATGTTGATTTTTTGTGAATTATATATTTGTAACAAAAGATAACTTGATCGTCAAAAATTGTGATAAGTACTACGTAATTCATTATTCTTAATTAGAGATTTTAAATTTGAGTTCTCTGAATGTAAAATTATCTCTAATAAGAAGTATTTTATTTTTCAAAAAATAAATTTTCTAACGTAAATTTAATTTAGTCAAATTTTAAAATGAGTACGAAATATCGGACGGAAGAAGAACGACTTGGAACTTGATGGTCAATTTTTTATTATTATTATTATTGGAAACTTTTTTATTTTTTGTACTATTATATTATCTTTTAATGTTACTATATTGTTCTCTTAAATTTCAAGCTAATAATAGACGCGCATACTAAAGGGCGTGAAGGTCACTTCTGAGTTTGGCAATATAATCGGATAAACTATCAATCGTTTGGTTAGAAGATAAGTTATACATTAATTAATAATAAATGAATGAGTAATGCAATTTTCATTTCATGAGTTCGTAGAAGGAACTCAAGGAAGTAACTTACATGATGCAATTATAAATACGATATTCAGATCAGTTTTCAAGCTTTTCGAAGTAATTGTATAAAAATATGTTACTTTCAATTAATATGTATTAGATAATTACATTTATTAAGACTTGGACTAATGTGAAGAGATCTCTATTAAAATCTCGACCTAAACTTTTATAAATTTCAATTTACTTTGTTGATTGTTAGGTTGAATTGAGTGCGAAGTTATTGTACGTAAATACTATTACAACTGTTTATTTTCGTGGGGGTGGGGGGTGGGGTGGAGGTAAGAATTATACATTAGTTTGATTTATTTTTTTGGTACATACACACCATAGGGTATTAGGGTTATATATCACTTTGATTTATTTTTTTTTGGTACATAAACATCATAGGGTATTAGGGTTATATAGAAAGAAATAAAGAATATATATAGTAGTGAATTATTGATTTATAATCTTAAATCAAACTTTTGAAAAAAAGAAATATATATCAATTATTTGGAGTACAAAAAGTGCAAAATAGACTTTGTGCTTTCTTTATATGCACATAAGGGTAGATCGAAGTTTGTAATTAAAAAACAAAAATAATACTTAAGAGGATTAAAAGCAAAGAAATGAGACAAAAAGAAGAAAAAATAGAAGCAATAAAGAAGTAGGAGAATATCAAAGTCAATAGCTTCCATTCTAGTTCCATTTTTTCCTCTTCCTTATGTTTCGATTAATACAGATTCGTATCGTGTAAAGTTCATTTAAAAAAGAATTATTTTTTTTACTCGATGTTGGATAACTGCATCAGAGCTCGACTATTTCAAATTTACACCGCTAGAACCAGACTATTTCTAATTTGCACTATTTAGAGCTAACCTTAATTGGAGAAAACACACCCTATCAATGACTTTTTCATATCATTACTCGAACCCAAGACCATTAGTCAAGACAGGAGTAGCCTCATTCACTACCCACATTCTTTAATGGTAAAAACACTTCCATTTTCTGGTTTCAAACATAAAAACTTTAATTAAGAAAAAAAAAGTAATATTCATCTTCCGACAATTTTGATTAGTCTAACACTCTAGTAATATCATCAATGATAAATTTATTAAATTCATACAAAGAATCATTCACTACCTATGATCTAGACTGAATTCTAAATTTATACATTCTAAGGATTTTGATGTTTCCAAGTGAATTGTATTTATTGATAGAGATGTAAGTGTTTGGCAAAATCTTAAATCACTCTATTTGATAAAATATCAACTAATTATTAAAAAGATATACACATATATTCATGATATATGGTCCTACATAAACTATTAAAGTCCAAATTATGAAACTTTGAAAATAGACCACGTACAATCAAGACTTGTGGATGAGACTTGAGTTTGAGCAACAATTATTAACACACTACTTTTTCGGATGGTAAAATTAATCTATAAAAATATAATTTATATACGTTGATGATCGTTTATTATTAACTCAAGCTAGTTTATCATTCAATAATATAATCATTTAAAAATTGAATTGATATATCCTCCAATAAATCAAAAATTCTATTCGTTACCAAAAAAAATCTTGTTTTTGTAGTTAAAAATAAGTTAAATCCTTGAAATTTCATAAGATAATTTATAGCGATATTTTTATAGCAATATTAATATCTAACATTCATTTTTAAATCATAAATTCTAAATATTTTTTATTTTTAAATTTCATAAAAAATCAAATAGTACCACATATATTATATTTAAAGGATTCACATGTTTAAAGACACTAATAACCTTTTAGAAAGCACACTTTAGAGTTAATAACAAAAACACATACAAACTATACTACCAAACATTAGTCATTACTTCCTATTATATTAAGACACACCTCGATTTAAGTTAACCTTCATGCGTTTAGTGTCGATGTGAAACACATATTTAACTAACAAACATTATTGTGTGTTTTAATATAAAAAGATGACAATTTAAATAAATTAAAACAACGAATTACTAAGATATGAAACTCACGAAAAGAAAAAAAAGAAGCTAAATGAGTGAGCCTAATATGTGTTACGTTACATATATTAGCTATTTCTACTTCCTTTTATATTAAAACACACCTCAATATTAAGCTGACCTCTACACACATAATGTCGATTTGAAACAGATATTTAGCTAACCAACATCATTGTACGTTTTAATACAAAGAAGATAATAACGAATAATTAAAATATGAAACTCGAGAAAAAAATATTAAAATATAATTTTTGGGTATATTAATTAATTTATTTTTTGGTTGTGTGTAGTGGAATAATCAAAAGTTTAGTAGTGGAATAATCAAATGAACCCTTTTATTCAAAATCCGTACGGGCGAGTATAACTCTCTATTTTCATACTCGAGCGCGTGGAAATTTGTCAAGTGGACTTACCGGCGAAAAAACGCAGTCTGTAAAAATATATATATACACTTCGCGTCCCACACATTTCGTACTCCGTTTCATTCTCCGGCGACTCTCTCTCTCTACAACTTTCTCTCTCTAAAAACTCACTCACTGGACTTCCTTCGTTGTCCGAATTTCAAGGCCATTAGTAGAGCAGAAGCAGTTATTTGACCGAGTCTCTCTCAATGGAAGTCGAAACTACCGGCGTGTCAAATTTTGATCTCAACAACTCTTCATCTCAGGTTAGTTCTCTTCCTCCGTATCGAAAACTCATAGACATGTCGGGTTGTAAACTGACGGAGCTCCGTATTCCCGATTTTCGGAGCTCCGACGACATGCCGGAACTCGAAGGATTTGGTTCGCCGGTTTCTGCTGGTGTAGAATGTGAAAACGGTATGGTTTCGTTTCCGGCGTCTCCTTCTGTATCTGAAAATGTAGGCCGGGAATGTGATTTTACTCAGTCCGTTGAAAAGACGCCGTCGAATGCCGCGAAGAGATTGCAGAAAGTTTATCGGAGTTATCGTACACGGCGTATGTTAGCTGACTCTGCTGTGGTAGCTGAAGAGCTTTGGTACGAGCCAATAATTTACTTTAATCAAATATAATTCATTTTTTTTATATTAACGTGAAAAAATTGCATCATAGCAATATTTTTTTGTAATTTTTTTAAAAAATAAACTCGATTTATTTCAATATGACTGTAAAAATTAATTAAATTGACTTTGTCATTTGTATGAAGGTGGCAAGCAATAGATTATGCTCGGTTGAATCACAGTACAATTTCATTCTTCGATTACTCGAAGCCGGAGACGGCGGTTTCACGGTGGAATCGCGTCGGCTTGAATGCTTCTAAGGTACTCTCGATCTCAAATTATTAATCGTAATTTTCTTTTACGTAACATCGCCATAATTGAGGCATTGTCTTCAGTAATAATTGCTACTCAAGGTAAAATTAGATAATTTTGTTTTTGATTTTCTAAAATAAAAAATAATTTGAGATAACTATTTTTATAAATTACGACGGATAATTTTAAGTATAAAGAAATTTTACTTTGCAGATGATTGATGGCTAAATTATGCATAGATCTCGATACCAAGCTCAGGGATTAGTTTTACAATTGGTATAGTTTTACAAGTTCTAGTTCATATAAAATTGAAAATTATTAAAAAGATCTTATTATATACTATTCATTGTTTTTTATAATATAAAATATAATATAATTTGCCTTTCTTTTAGTTTTACTAGAACTAGCACAAGGTCCCATAATTTAAAGCTGTTTTTGTCATGTTAGGTAATCTTTCATATTCCACTATTTATTTTGTGTAGTATTTAGCATAGTCCCCACATAAAAGTTTTGAAGATATATAGCTATGTGGAATTATTCTATGCTACAGACAAAACAATTCGAGAACTCCACTGGTAGAATTAAACGAAATATTATACTGAATATATTATTGTTATACTAATCAAAATTTGTAGTTGTAATGCAAAATTTATATCAGGACTATTTTTCGCATCTGAAAAAAACAAACAAGCTAAGTATTAACTGTATGTACATTCTGGTTAGGTTGGTAAAGGTTTATCCAAAGATGCTGAAGCTCAGACATTAGCTTTTCAACACTGGATTGAGGCTGTGAGTCTGTCCTTTTTACTTTTTACTCTGTTGCCCGGTCTTGCTTTGTTCAATTTCATTATTAATGAGATATGATATTTGATCTATGTGTTGTGGTAACTGTAGATTGATCCACGCCATCGATATGGACATAACATGCATATCTATTATGAAGAATGGTGTAAAACTGATGCTGGTCAGCCCTTCTTCTTTTGGTAAGGAAACTGAATGCTGAAACACTGTCTCAAATGTAAATCTTCAGGTCGCCAAAGTCTATATCCTCCAAAAGTAGTGCATTTTTGGAGTAGAACAACATAGACATTGACGACATGAAGATTTACATCTGAGACAGTGCATGTGATACCAGTTAAATGTTATAAGCTTTAGTCTGGGTAGCTTAGAATGACTAGGCATGTGCAGGTTGGATCTTGGAGATGGCAGAAAGGTTGATCTCAAAGAATGTCCAAGAGCTAAGCTTCAGAAACAATGCATAAAGTATCTTGGACCTGTATGTGCTGAATCTTTTGTTACTCATGATCTACATATCATGTAGTTTAGCATCAATTACACACTGCAACAGACATATGTCCACTAAAATACTTGCACCAACAGCTCCGTCATACACGATCTAACTTGATTCCTTGTTATGCATGTCCCAGCACACAACTCCTAATTGTTCCTTCTTCATCTTTTTGTTATCAGCAAGAAAGACAACATTATGAGTACATAATTGCTGGCGGGAAAATACTGCATAAGCTAACCGGAACTTTTCTTGACACAACTAAAGGCCCCGAAGGGGCAAAATGGATCTTTGTGATGAGCACATCAAAAAGACTATATGCTGGTGAGGTGAGTGGTATGGCGTTGCTGCATAAATTTCTTGCTTTTGTTTTCCTTTATTAATATAACTTCATTATTCTTACTATTCTGTAATGTCTTTCAGAAAAAGAAAGGAATGTTTCATCATTCCAGTTTTCTGGCTGGTGGGGCTGCTTTAGCTGCTGGAAGACTAGTGGTACAGGATGGGACAGTGAAGGTAAATTGATCTAAATATCGTAAATCTTTAACTATTAAACATCAAATTGATCAAGTAGATTATGTTTACCTTCGTCGGATATGATCCTTGTATAACTCTCTTTGTGATAATTCTTTCGTAATTCCCAGCAACTCCAGTATTCTACACCATATAATTGTTATAGAGACTCTTTTGCCTTGCTGTTTACATTGTTTTGCTTGAATACTGCAAACTCTGACATTCTTTTTCTTCAGTCCATTTCACCTTACAGTGGCCATTATCGGCCATCAGATGATAGCCTCGAAACCTTTTTATCAATTCTCAAGGAACACGGAGTCAACGTGGATGAAGTTGAGGTGAGTGATAATCCATGTGTCTAGTCTTACATCCATATTCCTCTTCTGTATCTAACACATGAGAGAGCCGTTTATCTCATTATTTACTTTTGAAAATCCAAAAAATTCGTTTCCCCTAAAGCTTATTATAAGCTACGTTGCTTGAACTCTTCAAAATGACATTGAATACAAGGTGAATCCCCCCAACACGGGGCTGGAAGCTTGGGGCGGGATTCACCTTCAATACCAAGGGAGGCAGTTTTTACCATACTGTCTAAATAATCCTCATCTTTGTGATCTGTCATCAGATAAAAAAGGCAAATGAAGACTATGACACCTCCACAGATGTAAATATAAAATCTGTTGACAATCGTCCGCCAAAACTTTCAACTCCTCCACCATCAGTGGAAGAAGAGAAGCAAGTGCATTCCACAGAATCAATTGGATCACCACAAGCTGCAACAAGTCCAACTTGCTGCTACCAGAGAACGCTCTCAGGCGGCCTTCACAGCCCGCGAACAGAAGTACCAAAGACTGCTATACTAGAAAGGATCAATTCGAAGAAATCTTCAAGATCATATCAACTAGGCCATCAACTATCTCGAGTCTGGTCAACAGGCGCCGGCCCAAGAATTGGCTGCATTGCTGATTACCCTGCTGAACTAAGATGGCAAGCCTTGGAACTAACTAATGTTTCACCTAAACCTTCTCCATCATCAACTCCTAGACCTTTAGACGCTCTTTGTTCGCCTACTTGTTCTTCCCCAGTTTTCAACAGTGTACTTGTCAAGTCTTCTTGAATTCGAGTCTTTGTTTTCTTAAATTTCATGTTCCTGCTACAATATTACTCTAGCAAATGTACATGCCTTTGTTCTTCAGTTATTTGTACTTCTAACATTTGAGTATGAGTTATGTCCTCGCATATTCCTACTGTTTTTTCAAATTAATTCCGCGAATACACATTATAGAAGAATATTGAGTAGCTCATAGTTCACACACAGCAGAATTCAACTCACTTGCAAAGGACACAAAGGGGTGTTCATTGAATCTGCTTATCAGGATACTTACACAAATATGTGGTCTCTCATATTAGTAGCTCGTATATAAAATTCAAAAGCAACTATAGTCTTAATTGAAAAAAATTCGTTTAATTTATAAACCAATCCAACTTTGCTCAAGTTTCGCGTACCAAGAATTACTTAAATTGACGCTAAATCTCATTTTTAGATTAAACTCAATTTTTTTGACCTAATTCTATCAAATTATGGGTGATTAAATTACTAAGTTTGTATTAACGGCTCTAACTAGCAATAATATTAATCAACTTGAAATTCATCAAAAATAGAAACACATAAGATGATTTCTTTTATTTATTTAATTTTTGTGGACATGATTATCTGATATAAATATCAAGTTCGATAATAAGACTTTCTCTCTTAATGAGATATTTCAGATTCAAGTATTTAATTCCTGAATGAATCTTACACGATACAAATTTAATTTAATCGTACTTCAATATACGGAATAGGTTTGAAAAAGATGTTATGCTAGAAACTACTACTAAGTACCAAATTAGCATTCGCACGTGTACTTTATAGATACATACAGCTTTTTTTTACCTATATTTATGATTTGGCAATGACACGTAGTACTCATTCACCGCTTTATTTTTTTTCTCTGAGTCTCATTTTCTCCTTTATTCTCTCTTACACCACACTATGATCACATCGGAAATTCAACAACACGGCTGTGCACGGCGGAGCAACAGAGGTTTTCCGGTAGCGACGACGACGATAAAGATGAACTGGTGGATTGTGAAATGGAAGCAACGCAAAGTTCGATTTCATAAAGAGACGGATCTGAAATTCGAAGGTTATGATCACTTTTTTTATAAGTGATTTGAAATTAATATATAATCTACATGTTCATTTGAACTTTTTTAATACGTAAAACAGGATATATATAAACAAAAGTTACTGAATTCACGTGAAGCTAATCGACGGTTGACTATGAGGTTAGTTTGTTTTTTTTTCCCTTTTTTTTCATTATGGGATTTATATAGTTGATTTTAATTTGAAGTATTAATTTATATTTAAATTACAGAGAAATAAATGGTTAATTATTTAAACACGTCGTTGCTACGTATATAGGTAAGAAATAAGACAAAAATAATAAGGCAAAGATAGAATCAAAACCTTAAAGTTGAGTTTAATTACGGAATTACCCTTTTTATTTCCACGTGGCAGCAGTAGAAGTGGCCACATCCCTCCACCATAATGTCCTACGTAGTACACTACGATATATTCAAATGGCATAAAGTCATTAAAACAACCAGATTAAAACTTAATAAGAATTGGATTTTAATATAAATTAAAATAAAATATCTATGTTCGTTTCTAATAAGAGTATTTGAGTTTAATAAAGTGGACAAATAAAATTAAACGAAAAATAACCCTACAAAGCATATCTTACTAAAATACTAGTTGACAAGTGGCTTATGAAGCACTACCTCGGTCTTATTTTATATGTCGTTTATTTTTATAAATAATTAATTCATAATACTTATCATTTCATAAAATCAATGCGTAAATTAATATATTGTTTTCTTTTTACCCTTGTAAGTTATAAACATTTTACTTACATTTGATTAACCTAGCTAAGTAACTAATTCCCGTTCATTGGTTAAATTAATTAATCAAAATAAATTAATTTATATTCATGGATTGAAAACTTGAATTTTTTTTTAAAATAAATAAAGACAGAAGAGTAAAATTACATCATTGCTTAGTGTAAATGTGAAATAAAAATGTGACGTATAAAATGAAGCGAATGAAGTAGCTGATAAGTAGCTTACAAGTAAATTTATGTTTTTTTAAAAAAATTAAAAAGAATTTAATATATATGTATATATATATCAAGAAAAGCAAAAGAAAAATATCTCCCTCCACTAATTTCTTTTGCTATATCTTTTGTATTATTATTAATTAATTTTTTGCAACAATTTGGTCATTTAAATTTGGATTAATTCTATATCTTTTTCCTTCTTATGTACGTTAACATCTTATAAATATAATATTTAATCACTTATTAAATTAGAATATAATTAATTATTTATTTCCCTATATCGTCCCTACTATGTGGTAAATATTTTAGCCACGTTGGTGCCATGTAACACAACAAAAGGCGCCGCAATGATATATTCGAAGTTTTCTGAATACAATGAATTTATGAAATTAACGCTTTTTATTTTCCACGTGTCGGTATCTCAATTGCCCACGTGTCAGTACCCCCCCTCTTCTCTCTTCATAGAGACTAAACAACATGCTGCATATAAATTAAATTACATTATTTTTATGTCAATACTTTCTTTTTGTTAATTTTATATGGCTAAGTTTTGAAAATATTTTTCTAAAAAATCTATTCCTAATCAGGTACAATCATATAGTATAAAATAATAGCATAAGATTAGGTATTTTTTTTTTAATTATTGAGAACTGTTTGTTACACCTATAACAATTTTTTGTTTTTGTTATTGTTTTGTGGTCTTTTTTAAGCATATTTTCTTCTATTCATTTTTTTTTTTATAAATGATCAAGAGCTGTTCACTTTTTATAAAAGCCATAACACTTATACTATGTTTGAATTATTGTTACCTATTGTATCGTTGCTATACCTACAATGTTTGTTTTGATTGTTATTTAAAATGAATTGTATTGTATCGTTAAATTTCGTTGTTACGTAACAATGAAAACTCTTATTTTATGGAACAACCAATTTGGTGTGTTCTTATTGTTACTTAATTTTTTTTTTCAATTATATATTTACATAATATTTCAAAATATTATTTTACCTTTTATCTTAATTCTAGTCAAACTTACCCTAGAATAATTAGTATTTTTTAGTAAGTTTATAAATTACTATGAAATTAAACAATTAAAATATTAATAAACAATAACAAACAATACAGTCTAGTCAAACATTGTATTCATCATACAATATAATACAATATGAAACAATGAGTAACAATGATTCAAACAAAGTGTTAGGGATATCGAGCCTGTTTGACCTTATATAGAGCAAAACTCAAGAGGAGATATTTGAATTTTTGCGAATTGAGCCCAACCATAAAGTATATGAATCAAGTATTTCTTCGAGTAGAGACTCTAAGATCTTGTAGTTATGTTTCTTTACGTATAGATAGTAATCAGTTCATGAATAAGTGCGGGTTAGAGTTCAATTCAATTTCATGAAAATGATTAAGTACATGAATAGACTCGACTCTCGACTTTTAACTCTTTAACTTAGGTTTTTTTACATTATTTATATCTATAACCGATTTATGAATGAGTGCGTTGGGAGTGCGAATCCGCGCCCCGCCACATAGCCATCATGTGTCGAGCCTCAATATGTGACATTGTCACACACGTGGTCTTTGGTGATACAGTACAATAGTGGACTGTGCATTTTTTTTTCTGATTTGACATGACACGTGTCACTCATTCACTACTCCTTTTTTTTTTCTTTCTTTTTATTTCTGCTCTTTTCTCTTCACTTTTTAATTTTAATTTAAATTGATTTTTTGGTGTGCAGGTTGTTTTTCTTTTCAAAATGGACAAATTTACGCCGCCGTGCAAGGCGGAGGAAGGGAAGTTTGCTGGTGGAGATGGAAAAGGTGAACTGGTGGATTTTGAAATGGAAGCAGCACAAGCATTGGCTTGTTTAGCTAATCCAGGGAGTAGAAGTGATGAATTTTCAGTTCCAGGACCATCTGGTCGCTCTGAGGTAGTTTTTTTTATTTTGAATAGAAGAACTTTTTTTCATGTTTATTTCAGTTATTATAGTCGATTCCAACTAGTTTGTGATTTTGTAAGTATATTGTGTGTGTGTGTTTTGAAATTTTGATTTTGGAGTGTGTTATGTAGTGAATATTGAGTTGAAATGGGTAAATTTATGATGATATGTGTATATGTATTCAGGCATTGGTCATATGCGAATTTGTGTATTTGTATGATGATTATTGAGTTGATTTCTCATATGGTCGTGTTCAGGTAATAGTTGGCGATCGGCTATGGAAGTTGAGTATTTGGAGAAAGTAGTTTTTAATGGTATTTGAAAATTGGAGTTGTGTTTGGGCATGAACACAAGTTTTTAGAGTTGTTTTAGAGTTTTTGTTAGTAGATTGAAGCAAAAAAGTGGTTTGTTCTTCATATTTCGGAAAAATCACTCTTCTTTCTCGATTCCAGTTTCCTTCAATAAGGGAAGTGCTTTGCTAAGATAATAGCTATTAGTTAAGTGATTATACGAGAAATCAAACTCGATGAATTATTGTACATTGTAACTTCCATGATTGGAACTGTAGCCTGTTAAACTTTGCTAGTAATCTTGGTTACAATTTGGGGTGAGTTAGGAGTGATCTCTTCTGTTTTAGTGAAAATTTTGAGTAGTTAATAGTTTTGTTCATCGTTTGCTGAAACGACGTTCTTGTGCTTCGTTTATCACATTATTTTGCTCTGTATGGTTTGTTGCTTTCTCAATTATTTGTTATGTCAGTTGCTAAGCCTTGTTTTACCTATGTACTGTCCTTTTCAAACTGCCTTGTCATGTGTTGCGCCGAGGTCTTTCGGAAACAAACTCACTATCTTCGCGAAGTAGGGGTTTGGTCGAAGTACACTATCTACCCTTCCCAGACGCCTTTTGTGGAAATACACTGGGTATGTTGTTGTCTGTTTGCTGAAACAACAAAATAGGGTGCCTTGTTTTTACGTTCGAAATCTACAATTCGGGGAATTTTGCAAGCAGGGGCGAATGTAGAAGTAAAGCTACTGGTTCAGCTGAGTTTAGTAACTCTGCCCCAGACCCTGTACACGAGTTGATGTGTTTTGGGTATATCTCCTTTTCTGAAGAGCATGTGAGCTGTAGGCACAACTACATATCCGGGTACTATTTTAGGTGCAGGTTGTTATACGGATTTAATAAGTCTGAACAAATATTAAATGTCGAACCCATTAATTCAAATGATCAGCGAGTATAGTTGCATTCTGAATCCGTGAAGTTCAAATCTTAGATCCGCCTATGTAGATTGTACCGGCTTCTTTAACTTAAATTACTTCTAAGTTCTCCGTTATAAACCAGTGGAAAAGATAATGCACATATTTCAAACATAAGTAGCTCAATGAGCTATTAGAGGCGGTTTCAAGATTTGAACTTGATCTTTTTAAATCTGTAAGATTCTTTGGCTAAACATTGTACTTAACAAATAATGGGTTCAAAATTTAATATTTGTTCAAAGTTTTGGGATTTTACACATATATATCTCCGGTTTTTGTCCTAAATACTAGGTTAAGTTGAACCCATTGTGCGAAGGTGGATGCAGCCTTTGGATCGTATGGTGTCTTCACTTAATCTTGGAAAAAATAAATAGTCTTCTTGATTTGGTTTGCAATGGTAAAGCACTCGTTCTATATTAAACCCGACTTGTTTACTATCTTTTCAGCAAGTCATTTTAATGGAAAGCTGTTAGAAGATTCCTCTTTAAGAATTTCACCAGGTAGGGGTTTTCAAGGACAACAATGCACGGTGTTTTACTATAAATAGTTCTAATACTGTTTTCTTTTAATGAGTAATGAGTTCTCGCTAAATGGGTTTGCCCATCCGTGTTATATCTTAACTCGTGGTTTGTCCTTAGAACTGTTAAGAGAGGGGTGTCCGAGAGAGTAGATGCAAAATATGGTTTGGAAAAGGAGCTAGTTAGGCACCCAAGGTGTGGACTAGTGGTCAATGAGGTGAGTTGAGAACTATGAGGTCTCATTTCAAAGTCTAGCAGGGACAAAAACGCTGTTATTTCTTGCCATATGTCCCTGGTTCTGGTGGGAGATGACAGGTATTCTGTGGAATCAGCCGAGGTACACGAGAAAAAGGAAGAAGAGTTAGCTGGTTTGACAGGGTTTTTTGTGTTAGTATATGAGATGGTGGTTGGCTTGTTAGTTCCCTTGTTCTTCCCCGTGGCTTTTTGGGGAGGCTGGAAGCTTTGCATGCCATTAGAGCTTGATTAATGCGTAAAGGAGGATTGAATTGGATGAGACTTTTTAAGTGAGGAGGAATCGTGTTGTGATGGGGCTAAAGATAGGTCTTTCTGAGCTTGAACATGAACATTTTGGTTTGTGGAAGACCATTCTTTTTGGATCATTAGCTTGGCTATGGTTATGGAGCTCCCCTAAACGGCTCTCATTTTCAGCTGCATGATGAGGAGAGGAATTTTGTTTATGGGAAGGTGAGTGTTAGTGATGTGGTTTGAGTATGGGTGGAGCAGTGAGTTAGGAGGTAGTAGCAGTTGTAAATAGTAGGTTATCAGTTGGTTTCTCATTCGTTAATTGTGGTGTTGGATCTGTAGGTGAGGTTGTGGGACCGCTGGTGGTCCAAATAATCAAATGGAGAGCATGTAGTGAGAACTTGCACTTTTCCTTTAATATTTTTTATAGCTAGAGCACATTATTGAATAATATCTATTAGTTTTTCTTTATTATATACTCATTGATATTGGTACTTGCGTGAAGCGCATACCGTAAAAAAAAAACTAGATCTATATTATAATTTCATGCACACTGGCATATTCAATATATGTTTCTATCTAGCATTATGCCATGCTCGGGCAGAATCCAAGAAACAATTCATAAGAAAAGACGGATCATGATTATCTAGCATATTCTTGCTGAAGTTGGTTGTATGCCCTATTATCAGCCATATCTAATGGATAATACTACTCTTTAGTTTGCCTGTATTTACTCCTGAAAACTGTTAGTTCCCGAGTGTAGAATCGAAAATATGGCTGGAAAAGAAAATCCTAAGTAGGGGTTTCTCTCATTGTTATTGTCTCTTTATAGGAGGTGGAAACATCTATTCAAAGCATTGATGAATCATGAAGTTCAAACTCAGACATTACAGTTTCATGTATGTATCTTACTGCCTCCACTTTTATTCCAGCAGCTGAGAAGGTCTCCTGTATGTTATGGCATTTTCATTCCTCCTTGCTCATACTATGGAATAGACCCCTAACCTGTGCTGTAGCTTCGCAATGTAGAAAGAGTTAGACACTTGGACTGTTGGTTTCCTCTGCCTCCTGGCATAAAACATATCTTGAGTCTATTTGTATGCCTCTTTTCTGTGAAGCTTCATGTGTGAGGCATGCTTTTCTGGCCACCAACCATGCAAAACACTTACCTTGTCATGTTTGCTTATAAGCTTAATAAGGGCTTACATGATGAGCAGTATCAAATGACATGTCTGATCAGTACCGTATAGCATTTCGACATTTCCATACGTAGAAACAGATATAGCTAAGGATTTTGGGATGCCAGTTTGAGTTTCAATTTGTTGGAAGTCATTCATCTATGAAGATCGAGGTTAAGATCCCTTCCCAATTCTCTTCTTCATCATGGACGCTTGATGATCTTTTAAGAATTTGTCATTGCAATGACTACTTCACTACTCTGGAACCACTCCATTTCCCTTCCACCATTGGTATAGTACGTGTCGCTAGTTTAGTGGAAAGCTGTTAGAAAGAGCTGTAAGTTTCCTTCCACTAAGAATTTCACAAGGTAGGGTGTTTCAAAGGACAAGAATGCGAGGTGTTTACTTTTAATGATTCTAATTCTGTTTTCTTTATTGAATTCTTGCTAAATGAGTTTACTCTATGGTAGGAAAATACAGCAGAATTTAGGTAACAGAAAAAAAGCATATATTCTTGTGCTACTTGGCTCTTGAAACGTTACACAATTGACAAGAATTTCTTCTTGAGGCAACCTATTTGAACTTACTGTTGTAAATTATTGGTTGCTCGTAGAGGAAGTTAGCCCACCATTTCCATTATTTTACTGCTCGATCAAGCAGATGAAATTTATCATTAAAATTGTTGTGGAATTGCGGACATTCTCTCTTGTGTAGAAGCCACAGTTAGAGTAGTTTGTCTAGTGCAATATGGGCTTAATTTTAGCTGTAGATGGGATTTTTCGGTCTCTAACAACTTTCTTGAAGACAAATGATCACTTTTGCCTAATCCAGTTGCTTGATGAGCATTTAACTCTCATTTAAAGGAAAATGGCACTCTTCAAAAGAAAAAAGTAAAGTATTCTGTTATCTTTATCTAAGCAGACAGATATATTGACTTTTGATACTAATACCAGATCGTTTGGAGGAGTCGAGTAATTCTTTTGCTTTTAACAGGAACATGTAATAACGATACAGTCCGAGCATGAATCTGAACCAAAAACATGTCCTCAACATGTTCTGAACTATCCACCAGTTGCCAGCAGAAGATCGAGGCAGAATTTGACTGAGGTACTGAAAATTATTGATCTCCCATTTTATATCCTTCAGGGTGTCCCTACACTGTTGCTTGATTTTGGTAATCTCAGGAGGAGAAGGAAGAACGGAGACTCTCTCGTGTTTTGGCGAATAGAGAGTCTGCTAGGCAAACAATTCGCCGGAGACAGGTATGTTCATCTGAGGGATTCTTTTGGTAACATCAGTTTATAAGCGAATCTCAATTAACTAATTCGAGTTCTATGGTTGTTGTTTATCTCCTTGCGGTAGGTATATGTTAGAAATTACGTCTGCATCCTGTTCACTTGTTAATAGAATACTTAATGACATGGCAAGGTCTTGATTAATGCAGTAGGACTTCATGTAAAGTCGTGCATGTATCGTGCTCATGTTATTATTTCTTTTTAGGCTATGTATGAGGAATTGACAAGAAAAGCAGCTGATCTTTCATCGGAGAACAACAATTTGAAGAAGGTATTCAGAATTTCTCTTCACTTGCATTATCCAAGTTTTGAAAAACAACTTGGTTGTGAAAGTAATTATAACTTAGTCCATGGCTCCATGCGATCTTAAGATACTCGTCCTACTATTGCATTTCTTTTTATGGTATGCTACAAATCTCCACGAACTCACTTTTGTCTGTATGATGTTTGTTACAATTAGAAAAAGGAGCTGGCAGCTAAGGAGTACGATTATTTGAAGAACGAAAATGTTACCTTAAGACGACAGGTAATCCTGGTTTTATCGGGGAAAATATCAACTTTGAAATTCAGAATATGAAAGAGAGATATGATCCACTTGAACAGTCTCTTGTGAAAAAACATGACTTTGGCGTTCTGCAGATGTCTAGAATAGAGAAGGCTGAAGCAGAGGAAACAGATGGTGCTTCTAGGTCGAAACCAGTAGAAATCTCCACTACAAGTCCAACTCCAGCTCCGACCTCTCTTTTTAATGAGCCTCCTATATTACCTTTCTTTTGGCCATCCATCGTTCAACCTTTCAACCTATTACAATGTAGTACTCAAAATATTTCTGATATTGCATCAGTGGTGCCTTCACCTATTGCCGGCGAATTAAATTCTATCAACAGACAACAGTTTTCGAATCCAGGAAATCCACTATATTTACTTCCCTTCCCTTGCTTGATCCCATTTTATCCTCAAAGTAATCCGTTCCTTCCGTGGGCCTCTACGGTTACTGAAAAACATGACGAGACTTCCTCAGCCCATCAGTGTAGTACATCATATATGAACATGGAGAACAATCAAGCAGCAACTACCCAGGAAACCGAGACGGAAACTTTTCTTGGTTTTCCACCAGACTCGTGTGCATCTGACAGAAGGCGACAGCTCTCTAGAGAAATGATCCCTATGACTGGTCCCTCTGGATATATTGACACTCATCATCAACAAGACGACGATACCCCTAATACCAATGCTCTCTCTTGTACCGCGGGACACAGAGGAGATACATCAGAAAAGACATCTGAAGAACCCATCACCTGCTCTAGCGAAAAGATGGCAGATGCCATTGCAGCAGCAACAGAAGCTCGGAAACGAAGGAAAGAGCTACTGCATTTGAAAGGCCACCATTAAACTCCTCAGGCCTGAAGTTCCGCGAAAAGTTATCGATAGACAATCTCTACAGTAAAGGTGCACTCCTTTTAACAAGCCATCTTTTAATTTTCAGTAAGAGATATAATCATGATGCAACGGCAACAAAACATTTACAAGTTTTGTGAGAATTTTGTTTTTGCTATAGAGTAAATATTAGAAGAGGATGTAAAATATATGCGCTCCTATATTTTGAACATTTCAAAAAGTTTTAGTTGTTTTGAAATAATTTGACTGTGAACTCGTTACCCCTACCTCGGGAATATCAGGTGCGAGTAAATTACATCTATTGATAGAGTAAGTAACAAAAAAAATTAAGAATGATGAAAAACAAGATCTATTAGTATCTTATTGAAACGATATCTAGCTTTTAATACACAACATTAAATAATGGCCTATAAACTAAGATAGGACTTTTAACACAAGGTTTATTCCCACCCCAAACTAAAGAACTAGAAATATACCATGATTTATCTCTAGTGAATTTCCCCTTCAACTCAACTGTAAATGATTTTTTCTCATTTACTTTACTAAATGACAAAATATTTGGCACAACATTTATAGAAAGACACTTTGGTCCCCTAACTTTTGCTTTATACACAGCATTGCCATTCCCAACATATGTCACAGTTCTATAGAAAATTGCAGAAATATCAGTTTCATTTGGATTTTGAAGTTGTAAGTGCATTGAAGGGTAATTTAGTCCATCTGCCCCTAATGCTTTTGGTATGCTTGAACAGTTGTACATTTTGCTTCCTGTGAGTAAAGCTATGTTTGTACTGTTATAGCCTTCTTTGCAAAAATAGCCTATATATGAGTTAATATCAAGATCATATATTAAACCAGGATTAATTGCCTTTGTTGGATTTATTTGTCCTGATCCTGAGGCTAATTCAGCTCCCACTGGTCTAATCTTCATAGATGTAGCTGAAAATAAACAAAAAAATGTTTTAACTTTTATATAACAACAATATAATATAATATTTACTCTATCAGGTCAAACATCGATGAAGCTAACTACAAACGAGAGAAGGCTGGTCAAATCGTAAAGATTTATAGTAAAATAAACAAAAAAAAAAGTTCTAACTTCTATACAACAATAATATAAAATATTTTTTACACGATCAGATCAAACATTGATGAAACTAACTAAGAGCAAAGGAATGTTGATTAAATGGAAAATTATTATAGTAAAATGAACAAAAAAGAAGTTCATTAACTTTCATACAACAACAATATAAAATATTTTTTTACACTATTAGAATCTTAAATACTTACAATAGAATTATTGATTTCACCTTTAAGTTTGCCCAAGAAGATATGTGCAATGCTTAAAGTAAATTTGTTTTCAAGTAAGAAAATTTAGAAGAGACTTAAGAAGGAAAGTATCACACTCAAATAGTGACATTGGGATTCTGAATTAATTTTTACACTATTAAGCTGCATAATGAGCATCTACCATATATATTAGATTTTGATTATCCCATTGTCACTAAAGCCACCTAAAAGATAATTATGATAAGTAAACTATATGCGTATAAAATTTGAGATACGTGTCAAAAATATACCGGTTGTCATGAGAGCGGATTTGATAGCTGCAGGAGACCAATCAGGATGAAATGATTTAACATAAGCAGTGGCAGCAGCAGCATGTGGACAAGACATGGAAGTGCCTGAATCAACATTATACTTCACAATTCTCTTGTCTTTAGTTCCATCACTATTGATAGAATTCAATCCTGTAAATGCAGCCAAGATGCTCAATCCAGGGGCAGATATGTCAGGCTGTCAAAAATAATAATAATAATAATATTACTTCGTGTCAGTTCGTGTCAGAGTAATGGTAGAGTTAGAGTTTTTACTAAAAAAAAAGTTAAGAAGCAAACACGTGTTGATGAAATGGGTGACATTCGAAGAGGATAAAAGTATACGCAGTCTAAAGGTATTCAAAACTTAAAACACAAAGCGATAAGATATTTAAACAGATTTAACTTGTAGTATATAACAATATACCCATTGTTATCACATGAGTGACATATGAAGAGTGTAGGGTTGTAGGGTGTATGTTGTCTTAAGGATAGTCAAATGCAAACACACGATAATAAAAAAGTCAGAAGAAGGTAGAGTGTATATAGTTTAAGGATAGTCAAAAAATAAACAGACGACAAAAAAAATCAAAGGAAATTTAATGTATAGTATACAACAACACAGTGTGTGATCGCACATATGGAGTCTGGAGATAAAGAGATTGTTTTTAATAGACCTTTAACTAAATAAATTTTCATTAAGTGAAGTATGAAAGAAAATAAATAAATAAATATACGATGAAGTCAAAGACATTCAATATATAGTATATTGATATAAAATAATTTTATAATTAAGGGATGCCAATTTTAATATACTTTGATAAGCATTTTATGAGTTTAAGCAACATAATTTTTTATCAAAACCACTGATTCTCATTTTTTTTTTCTTACCTTGAGAATGTTGAGACTGATTGATTGAGGTCCTCTAGATGAGAAAGAAGGCACAAATGGTGCAGTCATGTTCACAGTTCTTGTTTTGTGTATCACAGCTTGAGGGGATCTGAATATTCATTAAAAAAAAACATAAATATGACATATAATTCAGCGATGAAATTAGAATTTTCAGAAAGAAAATATAAAAAAGTGTATAAGTACACGTGAAAAAAGTACATAAAAAACAATTTTGGTGTCATATATACTTTGTGAAAAATTAAATAACTATAATATCATGAGGAGAATACATTTTTCCCTTTTATTAATTAATCATTAAATAATATCAGTAATAATTGTGATAAAGTAATAAGTTTTTTCTTCATTTTTAATCACATGTCTCAGTTTTGAGCCCAAAATATGAAGCTTCAAAAGATATCTCATGACATGAATTCTAATTTAATCAATTTTCAAATACGAATAACACCTTATACCAAATGAAAGAATTAATCTATAAAAGTTGTGATAGAGTAATAAGTTTCTCTTTCATTCTTAACCACGATTAATTCCAAAATATCAAAATATGATGTATCTTTTTTTAGAAAATGCTTTACTTCAATATTAAATTTTCATGGTACAAATTCAAATTTAATTAAAATTAGAGAAAAACTTACTTTGTAGATTGTATGTACTTGTCAACTTGTGCAGCATATGTTGTGTTGATACTTGTTGATGATATATATGTAATAAATGGAGTATCTGTCATTTTATCAGATAATATAATTGTACCAGCTCCTTGTAATGCTTTTAGGGTATAATCTTGTTGATTACTTCCAAGACAATATACTATTTTCCCTTTCACTTTGGTATCATCTAAAGTCCCATAATCGCACGCACTGAAGTTTAAGAAAGAAATGAAAATTATAAATATACGAAAGGTATGATTATATGATAACATACAAATGTTGATATATCATGTTTTTGTAGGTACACTGGTATTTTCCTTTTTGTTCGATGAAAATCACATGTTATACTATATTTCATGACTAATATATGTGTTATGGTCTATACATGTTCGCATTTTAAAAAGTAATGATGAGATAAGGCTAACATGAAAGGATAAGTAAAAAAAAACATCTCAATTTTCATTTGAATAAATAAGTTGAATGAAAAGCCTTTGATATATTTATCATTATAGGCAGACAATTGTGATATTTTTAAACATATCATATTAATAATGGTGTAAAAATATTTTGAAATTTATGATTTTAAAAATAGCCATAAATATTTATTTGGGTCGGGAAGAAAAAAGTGATTTTTTTTTAAAAAAAAATTTGAGATTATAAACATGTCATAATTTTTATGCGAGCAATTAGGGGCAGACCCACACTGAGTTCGCCTGGTGCTGCACACAATGAGTAAATGATTTGATTGGGCCATTGACTCTTGGGTGGATGTTGAAGACTCGTGTAGCGTTGTTAAACCGGGTCACTGAGAACAATGTTTATACTTTGTACAATATTATAAATATTAATGTAAGGTGAGTCATGAAGTTAAATTATTTTCTAGAGTATAGAAATGTACGTTTGACTCGAAATAAATTAATAAAAAAAGATAATATCACATAAATTGAGACACACCTGTAATTTCCATAATAAGATGCATTCTTTGCTTGTGCAAGAGTTCCTGAGGTTAATGGAAACCATTTTTTCGTTGGTTCAAATGTGTTGACTGAAATTCCCTATAAAAGAAAAAATACATTAATTTATCATATAGAACTTGTAATTACAACAATTTTTCTTTACTTATTATATATAGAGGTGTTAAATCGATAAATTAAGTTAAATTTAAACGAGTTAGTCATTGTTTTTAGGAAATTATTTTTCATGGATTTTTTTTGGTTTTTCATTAGGTATTTAAAGCTCCGACTAAATTCGAATCGAATACTGTATAGCTCACTCAGGAGTTATGTTCTCAACATAATTTTCTCCATATTCAGAACTCGAACTCGAGATCTCTGAATAATGGTGAAACAATCTCACCCCTTACCATGCACCACAATCGATGTTGGTATTTCCGGTGAAGTCTATTACTATTGTAGAACAATGAATATTTTCTCAAAGAGTTTGTGTAACTTACAGAAATAGCCACTCCATTGCCCAACATAGCATCAGTTTCAAATTTTCTATCAGAGCTAGTAGCAGCCACTGTGAAAATCCATGGGGCTACATTTTCAATAGTTCCCAAATCAGGCCCACTATTTCCAGCAGCACAACTTGTCAAAATCCCCTTTTTTAGGGCATGAAATGCTCCAATAGCAATCGAATCCTCGAAAAATTCGCGCCCTCCGCCTCCGACGGAGAGGGAAATTATGTCCACCCCGTCGGAGATGGCAGCGTCGAACGCGGCTAAAATGTCCATGTCCGTGCACCCCATGGACCAACACGCTTTGTAGGTGGCAATGCGCGCGGATGGGACACCTCCGCGTGCAGTGCCTTCTGCTATACCGTACAAGCTAGCGCCCGGGACGGGTACTCCACCAACCGTGGACGCCACGTGGGTCCCGTGGCCTTCGAAATCGGCCGGTGAGAGCTCGTTGTCATTTCCCGCACCTCCAAGATTGAAAAATTGTGCTCCGATCACTTTGCTGTTCATTTACAGAAATGTTCGTACGAGTTTAACTTTTATACCATAACATAAAAAAGTCACTATAAAAAACATAAATTACCTACGAACAACAACTTTCTGAATAGTAAAAATATGTTCACTAATCCTATTTAATGACAAAATAGCCACATGATAATAAAATCTTATTTTAGAATCAAATAGTGAAATGTTGAAATTTTACTATTTATGGGCTAGCTAGTCGTATTCAATATTTACGTCAAATCAAATAATTTAACGTTAATTGTTACGAATTGAAGTAAAACTTTGTATTACATAACTAAAATTAAATAATAACTAATATTCATTAAATTGAATAAAATTTTAACTTACTTGTTGCATTTAGTGAAGTTGGCACCTTGGGCACATTTGCCTTTCCATTTTGAAGGTGGAGGCCCAAAGCCTTTATCATTGAAACTTTCTGATTGAATCCATATTCCTAAAATATTTAAATTCCAAATAAATAAATAAATGAAGTATTTGTGACATACCAATAATATGTTGATCAAGTGATTGAATAAAATCAATTATATTTTATTATTTTATAGTTTGAGTCGATTTGCGCACACCTAGTGAAATGATTGGATCAATAAGAATTTTCAAATCATGAGTTATATATATATATATACACGTAAATTATTTACTATATCTCACCTATACAAATGCTACATCAAAAAAAAAATTCTTAATTGTTTATAATGGATTCTGACTTGTATTCCTAAAAACATATACACATATCATGATGATGGTGTAAACGTCAGTATAAATGTACATTAATAATTTTATTTCGCATAAGCCGATTCATAATTTTGTATTGAGTTCTGAATTCTAAAAAGAAATTTGTCGAAGTATTATAATATTTCTTAACAAATACAATTTTGCAAAAGAATTAGTTGGAACTCTAGCTCTGCCTCTAATCTCTATCATCAGATACCTACGACCTCCCATCCGTATAAATATCGTATCAAATAATTTTTGACAATTTTTTAAACAATAGATACTAACCTGTATCAATAACACCGACAATAATATCACTTTCAGTTTGATTTCTTTCAACATTTAATGGCATGCCAACAAAATCCCATGATCTTGTAGTTCGAAGTTGTCGAATTGTGTTTGAGAACACTGAAATAACATCTTGTCTATCTGCAAAAATAAAAAAAAAAAAAAAAAAATCATACTAAATTAAATAAAAAATTGATATTGAAATTAATTGATATTCGATATTCGATATTATTTCATACGAGATAGAAGGTCTGCTTCTTCTGGCAATAATTTTGTTACGAATCCGTTAAAACTTTTGTGGTAACTGTGTAGTACCCTTGGTAGTTGTGCTACTGCTAAACTGAAAATCGAAAAAAAACAAATAATATTTCAAAGACTCGAATAACTAATTAAAATCTTCTTTCAGAAAATTAATGGCGTACACATAATTTTTGATAAGGATATCGACATTTTACAAAGTGAACACATTAACTAAATCATTATTAAAAAAAACCACTATTCAAATGTTATTTTACTATAACTTGACTAGTATTCATATTTTGAAATATATTCATAGTAATAATAGTTTTCATATAAGAAATATAACTAATTAAATACTTTGAAGCAAAATGTCTTATATTTGTTACTAGGGTTGTCTTAAGTAAGTAATTACTTTGAGGCCAATAAACTTTTGATGATCAACAATAATAATAAATTCACAAACATATATATGAAATTAGGTAGAAATATATTTACTTTGATCCAAATGCTTGTTTGAGGATGTTGTTATGATTGCTAATTAAGGACCTTGTGTCCTTTGGAAGTTCACCCATATACACAATATATGACTGCAAATTACACATTATAATAACATCATCATTAATACGACGATGTGTTTATGATAGAACATCGATTTAAATAAAATATAATAAAATCAAGTATGAAAAGTGGATCGAGGATACAACAGAGTGAAGTAGACATGCTAAAAACACAGAAAAATAACATTAATACAAGAGTTTTACAAAAAAAAAAATTAAAAAAAAATTACCTTTCTTTGATTGTCATTATTTGCATTAGCACTAACTAGAAGACACAAATTGAAGATGAAAATAAAAATACTTCTCCACATTTTCTTTCTTTAAACTTCAACTATTAATTATTTTTTTAGATTTAATTTAGTTGTAAGAGTTGTGAAGATTTATATTTATATTGTTTTGAATGTGAATTTTTTTTTTAATTCCCATAACTACTGGGACGTGTTGAACTAATCTTACGGTAAATGGTTATTTATTAACATTTCTGTTTTTTTTTTTCAATTTTAATTATTATTTTAGATCTAGTTATGTGTTTTGTGTATATTATTATGTAAATTAAAATAAAAATTTGAATAATTATGTGTTTTGTGGAGTGGTTAGTGGTTAAAAAGATCCATTTATGTCTGTTTCCACAAATTATGGGATATAATTAATCTTGTAGCATAAATTTAATTATGTGAATTTGTCATTTATGTATTTTTTACTGTCGGTATTTTTATTTATATCCTTATTTATATAAATAAAGCAGATATGCCATTTTTTGGCTAATTTGAGTGAAATAATCACTTTTATTTTTTTATTAAAGGAAAATGCACAAGTATTGAAATTACGACTTATACTATAATAAGATTTTAGTACCCTTGAACTTATTTTATAAGTAAATTTTAACCCTTTTGTGGTACTAACTTGAAAAAAAAGTCAACCAGCGTTGGACCCACAAGATAGTGTCACGTAGGCCTAAAATGGGTAGAAAATTATTAATAAAATAAGTTCAGTGAGTAATAGGACCTTAGTATAGTATAAGTGTGTCTCTGAGATTTCGGGCATAGATTGAGGAGGTACTTGAGCATTATCCCTTTTATTAAAAATAAAAATCATGTACGAGTATATTTGAATATTCTCGCAAAGTTATAATAATAATAATCAGGAAAGGTAGAGTGTACGGAAACTATAAATAACGTCGATATGCCATTTTTATGGCTAATTTGAGTGAAATAATCACTTTTGTTTTTTTATTAAGGGAAAATACACAAGTACCAAAATTTCAGAGACAAACTTATACTATATTAAGGTCTTATTATCTCTGAACTTATTTTATAAGTAATTTTCTAACCCTTTTCGGCCTACGTGGTACTAACTTGAAAGAAAAAGTCAACCCTTTAGGCTCTGAAGAAACTTCATATACCGTTTTAAAATTTTTGTTAACATTTTTAACCCTTTAGGCTCCGAGGGGTTCGCCAAGGCCAATTATCCTGGGTAATTGTCCCTATTTTTAATTCTCTTTAGCACTAATAATTTTTTTTACTAGAATTTTTTGATAATTTATTGTCAAATATTCATCATTAAATATAATTAATAACCGATTTCGCAATGAAATGCTGATTATTTATATTTTTTGAAAATATTTTCAGTTGCAAATTTTCCATTGTTTTTGTGTTTGTGGGTCTCAAACCTGTTTGTTTATTACATTTACTAAGAAAAACATTGACATACTTTAAATGGAAAGCTCTAAATCTCAAAAAAATTTGGCCAGAAAATTATAAATACTATAATATTTTTTTTTAAAAAAATAAAATTGATAATTTTTCCATTTTTAGTTATAATGTATTAAAATTAAAAGAATAAAAATGTCTAAAAAGTGAAATAACATAGAAAAAATATCATTATGATCAAATTCTGACCAAATTTTCTGGCCAAATTTTTTTTTCTCTTTGAAATATACTTCCCACATTCTCCATTAAATCATAACTGTAACTTTATAAGTAATGCAACTTATATTTTAAAAAATATTAAACTTTAATAAAGAAAATGATAAATATAGAAAAGAATTAAAATATCGACCATAAACTTTAAACAATTCAATTATTTTGAATCCTTAAAAAAACCCAAAATATTCAATTAGGATTATAGTATATTGTATTAATAGTCAACTTTCTTTTACATTTTAATTAATTAATGAGATGACATTAATGAAATAGGATTTGCTTTTTTCACCCCTATATAATATTGTAGAATAATACCTTGCCTCATTAATTTGTATCTTTTGTGAAAAAATGGGGAAGGATCTTATGAACTATGCAACATTTGTTGTTGCCCTATTGTTCATCATCATGGGTAATTTTCCATCATTACATTTTAATTTATGCTTAATTATCATTATAATTTTTTTTTAAAAAAAAACTGATAAAAATTTATTTGTTTAAATATTTTCAGTTGCAGATTTTCCATCCAACAAGGTGAATGCTACTCATTGTGATTTCAAAAAAGATTGTAATTGTTTTGAGTCACCAAATCTTCCTATTCCTGTTTGTATTTTTCATAAATGCCTTTGCATTGCCAAAGTCTGAGTTTGAAGAATAAAGTGGCTTTAGTAGTCCAGAATCGATGATGTCACGATAAAAATTTATTTGTGCTCGATATATATATTTATATGTACCATGTGCAGGATATGTTTTTATTGTCTATGTATCGACTTTTGTTGGTGTATGTTTTTGATTTCCATAATAAATGTGGACTCCGAAACTACTATAGTTATCTCGAGTTATTTTTCATTTGAAAAAGCAAGAACAAAGTAATTTTTTTCTTCTTTTTGTTCTTAGTAATAATTAGTTTTGAAGGCTATAAACATATTAGGATGATATATAATCAACAAAGTGAGAAATAGGAGTAATGTTGACATTATTATACTATTTGCAAATGAATTGATAATTTAGTACTAGTTTTTTTATTCTCAACAATACCCAAAAAATATATTATCATTACTCTTTTGTGAAAATAAATAAATAAATAAAACAATAAATCATTATTTAAAATTCACTTGTTCAACTAATTTTGATTCATATTATATAAGGAGAGAATGAACTCTTATGCATTTATGGGTGTTATAAATATTAAATAGAAAAATATCTAAAGATTTTATTAAGATCTTTTATTGATCAATTTTAATTACATAATTAATTAATTTAGCAGGCTAAATTTGACTAAATATTAAATGAAATGAATCATTAAGCTGGTCAAACTTGTAGGAATGGAGCAAAAACATATATTTATATAGGAACATCTAATTGTGTTTAACAAGAGTTTTGAATCATATCATTATTATAGGAGAAATATATTATTTTTCAATGGAAGTGGCGATATTAAATATAAGTTATATATTTACAGAGTCATTATTTAAAATAGAGATATAATATTTTAAGTTTTTTTAATCCCTAATTAAAAGCATATAAATCTAAATTAATCTTGGATAAATAGTTTGCCTAGTTTTTGCTTAAATTGTTGAATTTTGCTATTCATAATTAAGACACAAAATTATAACCTCAGTACATACACCTATCAAGACGCATAAACGCGACATCTTCTTATGTATTGTGATTTTATTTAAAATGATATATTATCCACATTTTTACTAAAATTTTATACTCGAAACAATTATTCCCTGTTAAAATCGAAACAAATAATTTATCTATCGTGTTAAGCATAACACACAACATTAGGTGTCAACGAAAAATTCTATCAATTAATTAATCATAATCAAGACATATATTCCAATTAAAAATACCATCACTAACATAATAATTTAAACTAGCAGTGATATGAATATTTAAGTGATAAGATACACTAAGATCATTGGTGTCTATATACCTATAAGTTTTTGGATGGTAAAATAAGAAGATGTTTTTAAGGCTATCTTAATACATGATGAAATTAATAATTTATGTTAAGTTTTAAGAGTGTTTTTAATATTTTTTTTAAAATTTATTTGTAAAAAATAGTACAACAAATATGTTAGTAGGAAAATTGTAAATGATGGAAGGATAGAGTGTAAATTAAAATTTTGAAGCATATATTAGGGGTGATAAAACGTTTTGATGTCCTAAAAAAAGAGTTCGAGATTATAATTTTTTTTTTCTGTGTGTTAGTCTATTAATTTTTTTAGAAATTAATTGACTGATTATATTGGCCTCCAAATCATGGCATCGTGGACCACAAAGTATTGTGACCAATACTCACTACATTTTCATTAATAACATCTCTTTTTTACTGTTTCGATGTCACGAAATAGGTATTCAAGTTAATGTGTGTTAGTTCATTGATTTTTTTTTTAAAAATTATTTGATCAATTTCGTGTAATTGTCACGATCCAGATCTTCGTGATTGATACTCACACTAACCCTCTATGGAGAACCACTACTACTAACCAACTAACCTATCGATACTCACACTAACCCTCTATGGAGAACCACTACTACTAACCAACTAACCCCAAAACTAAACATTTAAAGACATGGAAGCAGGTTTAAATGCAAAAAAAAAAAGTGGAGTTTTCATAAACTCCGAAAGTCTAACAAATCATTACTAAAACATTACGAAAAATACCCCTAAAATTTTAAAGCCGATGTACCAAAAATCTAAAGTTCAACAAGTATAAGAAAAATGGGTTCAACCCAAGTTAAACATACGAGTAAGTCTAACTAGAAAGTCTAAGTATGAAAAGAGTGGACTAAAACATAGATGATTCGTGGCAGGATGAAAGAACTGGATCATTCTTGAATCTGATCTTGCTCACTAATCTCCTAAACGAGGGCTGTCAATAGCCGCCTCAAGATGCCTTGTACTTAACAAAGAAAGAGCAAGTGCAGTATCAGTACAATTTGTACTGGTAGTGTCACGCCCCGAGCCTGTACCCTGGGCAGGATTGGCACTCGGTGACCATTGTTGGTGTCGAGCGAACCCTTAGCCTAACTTACTTAACTCAGCGGAAGACTTACCTTAACTTAATATAAACAGTAAAGAACATTTTCAAGGAAACATACTCAATATATAATAACTTAGCCAAATGACACTTGAGTCTCAAAGTTAAAAACATCCGACATGTAAGATAAAAGAGACATCAAACTGAACAATCTAACTGACTATGTGTTTATGAAGCCTCTAATAACTGAGATGGATGTTGGGATAAACCCCACAACATCCTATGAACTAAACTAGAAAATAATAAGATGGATCCTCCGGAAAGCAATGAGGTTCGCCAACAGACTCTGGTATGCTCAACTGAATCAATGGTGCGCTGGATGTCGATCCTCGTTACCTGCATATGCATCATAATACAATGCCAGCCAACTGACATCTGTACATTGAATGTACGAGTATGCGAGTTGGAATGCTAAACAATATAGGCTTGAAGGAGATTATGAAAGAAATACTTACATTGACTCTTCTCAACTCATGAATACTTAACTAAACTCATGTCAATATTAAGCAATTTAAAAGCGAATGCATAATAAAAAAATCTGTTTAAAAATATGTTGTTAACTCTGTGTATACAAAGATACGAAATAACTCTGAGATGTGTGTAAAAATACAAACTAACTAATGTCAATTCATAATCATAATAAAAGACATATTATGCTTTCTCTCAAAGTCTACTTGTGTGATGCATAAATAAAGTCTCATACGCCCATTCATACTAAACAAAACTTCTTAAGGAACCATGCAACCTATTGTGAAAGTTTATCTAACCGACAACAATTACTTAATAGTTCTAGTGATGATACAACAATCCACTGTAGCGGGCCTGTCGTGACTTAAGTTGGGAAAAACCTCAATTACGTTATTTTTCTGCAAACTTCGTTTTTAAGAGTTAGGATACAGCCTAGGGAGATTTTTGGATAGTTTTCCAAGACTTTTGGTGCTAAAGGTAAGAATTTTACTTTCCTAATTTGTTTTTTTTTATCTGTAGAACTTAGAATTTTGGGTCATTATCATTGGGGAGGGTTTTAGAGTGGAGTTAATGGTGGAAAAAGCCTTAACAACACATTAGGATCATGGGATTGGTCTTTGGTTATTGATTTTGTTATAACCCATATAAATTAAACCTTAATTATTTATCCTTATGTTATATTAATGATTTGTAGACCTAGAACAAGTTGAAAGAAACTGAAAAACAAAGACTCAAGTGTCTTAGGAGGATTCAAGTTTGGTTTCGAGGTAGGTGATAATTTGATTTTCTATTTGTGTGATATATGTCGATTGATTTCTACAATGTATGCATGTGTATATGAAAAGAGAAATGTAAATTAAACCTAATAAAATGGTTATGTGTGAACAATATATATCATGAACCTGTTACTTGATAGTATGATTAGAGTATTTTTCATTATGGATGGGATTGTGATTATGGTTATTTTTCAATCGGGTGTCACGTTCAGATACATACATTGAATCGTTTCACGTTCTGACACATATATTGAATCAGGCATCACATTGTGACACATGCATTGAATCAGGTGTTACATTTTGACACACTAACGATTTGAGTATGAGTTCCCTGAGAGAACTTCTTGTGATTGTTATGCTTATGTCTACTTGGCATTAATAATGGAATATTGCATGTTGCTCTGAAATGATAACTGAATAATATTCTATATATGTGTGCTTATCATGTTGTGATTGTTCGTAGTATATTGTGCTTATGGTAGTAGCCACATGATCTTATTAGTACACTGTGGTTGTGTACTGATACTGTACTTGCGCTTTTTTTTATTGAGTACATGATATCTTGAAGAGGCTA
Organism: Solanum habrochaites; assembly: GCA_027704765.1. Classification (NCBI taxonomy): domain Eukaryota; kingdom Viridiplantae; phylum Streptophyta; class Magnoliopsida; order Solanales; family Solanaceae; genus Solanum; species Solanum habrochaites. Next base: position 2,617,806 of record JAKWJA010002497.1, on the reverse strand, counting down.
CTGACATACCTCATTTAGGAGGTCACTAATTGAGACAGAATTCAAGGGAAAGCTAGTTCTTCTAGGATGCCATGAGTTCTCATTCTGTTTAGTCCTTTTTCTTCGGGCTTAGACTAGTATTTTAGATATTCGCTTGTTTAGTTTCGAGTTGCACCCCTTATTCTCAGACTTGTCGTTATTAGTGTTTTGATATAATGACTTTCAATTTCTAAGAGTTATTTTTCGCAAATATTTTAGCAGCCGCTTTTTTAAACTTTTGGATTTTATAGAAACTCCATTTTCCTTTAGAGATTTAAATCTGCTTTCATATCTTTAAATATTTAGTTTATTGTTTAAGTTGTGTAGTTGGTTTGTAGTAATGATTCACCCACTGGAGGGTTAGTGTAGGTGTCAATCACGACAATCTAGGTTGTGACAAAGTTGGTATCACAGCCCTAAGTTTGTTGATCCATGTGTTCCAAAATGAGTTTAGTAGAGTCTTGCAGAATGGTACAGATTCATCTGTACATTTCTTCGAAAGGCTATAGGATTTTAGAAAATCATTCTGTTTTCTCTAGTCTTCTTTCGTGCTATAATTTGATTTAATTTGATATATCTAGTGATCCAAATTGATATCTAATCTACTTCACTCTTCTGTCCTTATTTTTTCAGAAAAAAATTGGGCCCCCAAAAATACTAGATCCATGGGCTAATTCACATGAAAAACAATTAAAGTCCGTTAACTCCTAAAAATTGGCTCGTAAATGCAAAAATATGCGTCTAAAAATGACGGGACTATATATAATGTTTTCCTAACTCATTATGTTGGTCCTCATATACTTTTTTCAATAAAGTTATTTGGGTGCCTAAATGCGCCAGATTAATGGGCTAATACACACGAAAAATGATTAAAGTCATGTAATTACTACAAATGTGCTTGTGAGTGCAAATATATGTATGGTAAAAATGATAGATTATACGTATTTTTTTCCCAACTCATTATTGAGGTTTTCAAAATATATTCAGGTGCCCGTAAGGCGCCGAATCAATGAGCTAGTGTACACGAAAAATAATAAAAGTCATGTAATTACTAAAAATGTGCTTGTGAGTGCAAAAATCTATATGTAAAAAATGACGGGATTATACATATTGTTATCCCAACTCATTATTGAGTTCCTCAAAATATTTTTAGGTGCCTCTAAGGCGTCGAACAAATGGGATAATACACATGGAAAAATGACGAAAGTCGAATAATTTAAAAAAAAAATTAGTTTGCAATTGCAAAAATGTGCATTTACAAAATGGAGAGAATATACGTAATGCTACCCCAACTCATCAAAGAGGTCCTCATATAGCTATTTCAGTTAAAAAAATCTAGGTTCCCTTAAGGTGTCAAAATCATGTGCTAATAAACACGAAAAATGACAAAAGTCTGGTAATTCTAAAAAATGTCTCGTAATGCAAAAATATGCGTGAAAAAATGGCGGAACTCTATATAATGCTTCTCCTCCTCGTTACAGATGTCCTCATATAATTTTTTCAAAAAAAAATTGGGTGTTCCAAAGGCGATAGATCCGTGGCTAATAGATACGAAAAATAATAAAACTTGGTTAATTCCTAAGAATTGGTTTGTAATTGCAAATATATACGTGAATAAAATGACAGAATTGTACGTAATGCTTTCCCAACTAATTACAGAGGTTTTCATATAGATTTTTCAGGAAAAAAAATTGGGTGCCCTAAAGGCCCCAAATCAATAGACGTATACACACAAAAATATCAAAAGTCGAATAATTACTTAAAATTGAATCGTAAATGTGAAAATATGCGTGAAAAATGAGAGAGTGTAATGCTTCCCAATTCATTACAAAGGTCGTCATATAGTTCTTTTAGAAAACAAATTCGGGTATTCCAAAGACACCAGATCTATGGGCTATTACACATATAAGACAGTGAAAATCAAATAATTTGTAAAAGTTAGGCCTTAAATGTGAAAATATGCGTCTAAAGACGGTAGGACTATAAATAATGCTTCCACAACTAATTAGAGGAACCACATATAACTGAATTATTGAGTGAATGCACGTCTATCAAGAAAAGTAGTTTAGAACATAAAATAAATATCATTTTCCACTTTTTAGATATTCTACACCTATACTTGTAAATATAAATAATTTAAAGTAAAATTATAAATATGAGAAATAAGTCACTTGAAATTATCAATTAGAAGACCTAAATGAGGGGCAAATGGGGGAAAAAAGTTCAACAACTCTCTTAAACTTTGATCAATTTATTTATTTTGTACTATGAAAAAGTTTAACAATTCACTTAATTTAAGACGGAAAGATAATTAATATATATAAAAATAATGGCTAATAAGTGAGAGAGAATAAATTTTTTTACCATCTTTTTTCCATTTTACTAGATTTGGTTTGACCATTTTTTTAAAATATATTTTATTCCAAATAAGTATTAACAAATCATGATTCACTTGCCATGAAAAAACCCTTCATGAGATTATAGTAATTACAATAGATTTTCTTTTACCCCTATATAATGTTGTATAATACATTGATCCAAAGAAATATCAATTAAAAATTATAATTTATAGTTAGTAGAAATTGCAGTGCGCTATTATGAAGTTTTCAACATTTTTTGCAGCTCTCTTGCTAATCATCATGGGTAATTGTCCCTTCTTTTTATTAAAAAATAATCTTTTTCTCTCTATAGCTCTAATCTTTTGTCAAATAATTTGTTGTTTGATAGAACTCTTTAAATAACTTATTGCATAATAGATCAATGATAAAATTTTGTTATTTTAATATAAAATTTACCCTTCAATTCTTACTCTCTCTGATCCTAATTTATCGCTAAATTACTCATTATTTAATTATTAATTTCTTATAATTTACCGCAAAACAGATTTAATAATAATTTTTCGTTGTATATGTACAATGATAATCTAATAATTCGTCGCTAAAATATGTATTTTTCTTTGAAATTATTAACCTTATTGAATTCGAGGGATTTGCTTCATAATGGATTCATATGTTAGTTCGATGTTAGGTAATAACTCCTTATTTGTAGATCTGACGTTTAATTTTGATACGAAAGTTCAATTCTAAAGATGAAGAGCTTTCTTATCATTCTATATATAAATAAATATATGTATAATTATCTAGCTATATAATTAATTTTTTATATGCAAAATGATGATTTGTTTTCTTATATGCAGTTGCAAATAACTCATTCATCAAGGTGACTATTGCGCACCACTGTGATTCAGCCGATGATTGTCAAGTAGTTTGTCATGATCAAAAACCACTTTGTATTCTTCATGTTTGTGCATGTATTGGTAAATCAGACGAAGATTATACACGTTTGGAGAAGGGCAAATTAAATATGCATTGATAAGTTCGTAAAACAAAAAATAAAGGATATTTTATTTATGATTCAATGTATTTCCTATATTATTTGTTCAAAAGTTTGGAAAACAAGACGCATTATGAGCTATGAATAATTGTTGCACCTTTTTTTTGGATTAATTTATCTTTTTAAGTTCTTACTCGATATGCCTAATGATTTTTATTTGAATTTTGTAATTTTAGAACAATCAATTTAATTGATTTATACTCACAGTAATTTATAATAAATCACTTAAAAACGTGACATCTCCTTATGTATTGTACCTTAATTCTGAGCCTACTTGTCTATAGGATTAAAGATTTCTATTTTTAAAAGAAATTTGGGCCAAGACACATGAACACAACCTCGCTATTTGATTAATTCTCTTTATCTAAGACATAAAATTCTGAATTTATTTAAGACGATATAATATCCGCATTCTTACTAAAGATTAATACTTGAAACAATTATATTTATTTTGGATGATTCAATATCTTTTCTCTAATATTTGAAGAGAAGTTTGAAAAACAAGATGTATTATGGGATATGAAGAATTGTTTGCACTTTTTTTTGGATTAGCTTATATTTTTAAGTCCATACTTGATTTACCTTATGAATCTTTAATAAAAGAAATAAATAAAGTTTACATTAGGGGTGAGAATTCCACTTTGAGTGAGGCTAATTTGGTCATTTCATATATTATTTGGTGCTTCTTGTGCTTGTGCCCCTCATTTACATTTTTAGGCAATAATTTCAAAAAGATAATTGTGCATTTTTATGATTTTACTTTAAATTATTATTTATATTTTTAAGAATTGTTGTAACGGAATGGTTTAAAAGTTGTGTTCAATTGTTTGAAAATAATTGGAAAGTTGTGTTCAATTTATGTCTTAAATAATTTACTTAATGAATATACAATGTCATAATCTCTCTGTCCACAATTGTTTGTCAGGGTAACGTCATGCATTCCCAATCAATAAAAATTTAGTATAAGGTATAATTTGACTAATATAACCCTACTATATGAAAAATATAAAAAGCTTGTATAACTTTTCAATTGAACAAATAGTGTAATTATTAAGGATAGAATTGAAAAAAAAAAAGACCAATTATTTCTTATTTGTTGAAATTGACAATTAATTTGAATATCTATTTTTAGTTTACTTGCCAAACTATTGTGGACGAAAGGAGTAATGATTTATTTATTTTGAAATAGGAGACATTTTTCGTTTACAATTAAATGATAATTGTCATTAACACATTTGTAGCAAATGACTATTCAAATAATACCCCATCCATTTTTAATTGTCAAAATTTTCCTTTTTAAAATCTAATTATAAAAAGTTTGACTAACATTTATAATATTTTTTTATTATTATTAATGTGCAAGAAATTTCAATTTATGGTACTTTTCGATATTAATGTGCAAGAAATTGGGCGTAATGCAAACCCAACTCATCAAGAAGGTCCTCATATAGTTTTTTCACTAACTAATTCTGGGTGCGCCTAAGGTGCCAGATTTATGGGCTAATATACATGAAAAATGACAAAAGTCTGATAATTCTAAAGATGGCTCATAAATGCGAAAATATGCATGAAAAGATGGCAGAACTCTATGTAATGCTTCTCCTCCTCGTTACAGATGTCCTTATATAGTTTTTCCATAAAAATTTGGGTGCTCCAAAGGCGATAGATCCAGGGCTAACACATGCGAAAAATGATAAGTTAATTCTTAAGAATTGGTTTGTAAATGAAAAAAATATACGTGAATAAAATGATAGGATCGTACGTAATGCTTTTCAAACTCATTACAGAGGTCTTCGTATAGATTTTTCAGGAAAAAAAAATTGGGTGCCCTAAAGGCCCCATATCAATAGACGTATACACACGAAAATATCAAAGGTCGGATAATTACTTAAAATTGGTTCTTAAATGTGAAAATATGCGTGAAAAGAGGTGAGAGTGTAATGCTTACCAATTTATTACAAAGGTCGTCATATAATTCTTTTAGAAAATACATTCGGATATCCCAAATGCACCAGATCTATGGGCTATTACACATGTAAGACGGTAAAATCAGATAATTTCTAAAAGTTAGCCAGTAACTGTGAAAATACGCGTCTAAAAATGGTGGGACTATACATAACGCTTCCATAAGTAATTAGAGAGACCACATATAACTGAATCGTTGAGTCAATGCACGTCTATCAAGAAAACTAGTTTAGGACATAAAATAATTATTATTTTTCACTTTTTAGATATTCTCAACCTATTCTTAAAAATATAAATAATTTAAAGTAAAATTATAAATATGAGAAATAAGTCACTTGAAATTATCAACTAAAAGATCCAAATGAGTGGCAAAATGGGGAAAAAAAGTTCAACAACTGTCTTGAACTTTGAACAATTCATTTATTTTGTACTATGAAAAAAGTTTAACAATTCACTTATTTTAAAATAGAGAGATTAATAATATATAAAAATAATGGCTAATAAGTGAGAGAGAATAAATTTTTTTGACCATCTTTTTTCCTTTTACTAGATTTGGTTTGACCATTTTTTTAAAATATATTTTAATCCAAATAAGTATTAACAAATCATGATTCACTTGCCATAAAAAAAACCTTCATGAGATTATAGTAATTACAATATATTTTCTTTTACCCCTATATAATGTTGTATAATACATTGCTCCAAAGCAAAATCAATTAAAAATTATAATTTATAGTTAGTAGAAATTGCAGTGCGCTATTATGAAGTTTTCAACATTTTTTGCAGCTCTCTTGCTAATCATCATGGGTAATTGTCCCTTCTTTTTATTAAAAAATAATTTTTTTCTCTCTATAGCTCTAATCTTTTGTCAAATAATTTGTTGTTTGATAGAACTTTTTAAATAACTTATTGCTTAATAGATCAATAATAAAATTTTGTTATTTTATTATAAAATTTACCCTTCAATTCTTACTCTCTCTGATCCTAATTTATCGCTAAATTACTCATTATTTAATTATTAATTTCTTATAACTTACCGCAAAATAGATTTAATAATAATTTTTCGTTGTATATGTACAATGATAATCTAATAAGTCGTCGCTAAAATATGTATTTTTCTTTGAAATTATTAACTTTATTGAATTTGAGCGATTTGTTTCATAATGGATTCATATGTTAGTTCGATGTTTGCTAATAACTCCTTATTTGTAGATCTGACGTTTAATTTTGATACGAAAGTTCAATTCTAAAGATGAGGAGCTTTCTTATCATTCTATATATAAATAAATATATGTATAATTATCTAGCTATATAATTAATTTTTTATATACAAAATGATGATTTGTTTTCTTATATGCAGTTGCAAATAATTCATTCATCAAGGTGACTATTGCGCACCACTGTGATTCAGCCGATGATTGTCAAGTAGTCTGTCATGATCAAAAACCACTTTGTATTCTTCATGTTTGTGCATGTATTGGTAAACCAGACGAAGATTATACACGTTTGGAGAAGGGAAAATTAAATATGTATTGATAAGTTCGTAAAACAAAAAATAAAGGATATATTATTTATGATTCAATGTATTTCCTATATTATTTGTTCTAAAGTTTGGAAAACAAGACGCATTATGAGCTATGAATAATTGTTGCACCTTTTTTTTTGGATTAATTTATCTTTTTAAGTTCTTACTCGATATGCCTAATGATTTTTTTTGAATTTTGTAATTTTAGACCAATCAATTTAATTGATTTATACTCAACTTAAGTAATTTATAATAAATCACTTAAAAACGTGACATCTCCTTATGTATTGTACCTTAATTCTGAGCCTACTTGTCTATAGAATTAAAGATTTCTATTTTCAAAAGAAATTTGGGCCAAGACACATGAACACAACCTCGCTATTTGATTAATTCTCTTTATCTAAGACATAAAATTCCGACCTTATTTAAGACGATATATTATCCGTGTTCTTACTAAAGATTAATACTTGAAACAATTATATTTATTTTGGATGATTCAATATCTTTTCTCTAATATTTGAAGGAAAGTTTGAAAAACAAGATGTATTATGGGATATGAAGAATTGTTTGCACTTTTTTTTGGATTAGCTTATATTTTTAAGTCCATACTCGATATACGTTATGAATCTTTAATAAAAGAAATAAATAAAGTTTACATTAGGGGTGAGAATTCCATTTTGAGTGAGGCTAATTTGGTCATTTCATATATTATTTGGTGCTTCTTGTGCTTGTGCCCCTCATTTACATTTTTAGGCAATAATTTCAAAAAGATAATTGTGCATTTTTATGATTTTACTTTAAATTATTATTTATATTTTTAAGAATTGTTGTAACGGAATGGTTTAAAAGTTGTGTTCATGTAACGACCTGTTTAGTCGTTTTGAGCAACAGATTTTATTCTGGAAAAACTGGCAGAAGTGACGGATGCCACGACGGACCGTCACGGGCACGACGGACCGTCGTGGAGGTGTCGTTTCAAAATACTTGGAAAAATCTGAAATTGGGTACTGAAAATCGACTCTCTGAACTTCGTAACGAAATGGCAGGACGGACCGTCACAGGTGTGACGGACCGTCACAGAGTCTTCAGTGCAAATTCACTCTCTGACCCTTGCGACGGACAGCAGGACGGACCGTCGCAGGCACGACGGCCCGTCACGGGCTGCGTAGTCCCAGGCGGGGTCGGAATCCTGATTAATTAATTTAAGGGGCGTTTTGGACTATTTCCTGCTTTAATTATAAAGTAATGGGTTAATGTTAATAAGTCTAATTACTTGAGGGTTAAAAGAGGTAACCTTAAGTTATTTAGTGAATTATTAGTGCCATCTTTTAAAACTTAATTATATGATAATTAGGGTAAATAAAGAGGGTTTTGAATAAAAAAGAAAAAGAACAGCAAGAGAGAGAGAGAGAGAGAATCCATCAAGGGAGAAGGGAGAACGCAGCTTTGGGAAGATAGCTTGTTGATCGCAATTCTTCGGTGAAGTAGGTTATGGTTTTTACACTATTCGTAGTAACTCTTAATAGCGAATGATATGTTTGGTAGTAGTATTATTAAGTCTTCTATATGCTTAATTGTGTGTATGCATGATTGCTCCTATATATATATATGATTGTGATAAAATAAGCATGATGAAGCTATTGAATCTTAAATCTTGAAGAAACCCTAATCTACTTTGTTAATGATGATGCCTTGGTATAAAAGAAGGCTTAATGAACGAAAGTAGTGAGATTAGGGGATCGGGTGCCACGTTCCGGTACCAGGATAGAATATGAGGATCGGAGTGTCACGTTCCGACACCAGGATAGAATATGAGGATCGGAGTGTCACGTTCCGACACCAGGATAGTATATGGATCGGTGCCACGTTCCGGTACCAGGATAGAATATGAGGATCGGAGTGTCACGTTCCACGGGATAGTATATGGATCGGGTGCCACGTTCCGGTACCAGGATAGAATATGAGGAGCGGAGTGTCACGTGCCGACACCAGGATAGTATATGGATCGGGTGCCACGTTCCGGTACCAGGATAGAATGAGGAGCGGAGTGTCACGTACCGACACAAGAGTAAATAATATAATGAATCTTGAAAGATACTAATATACTCAATCTAAAGAACATGTTTCCCAAATGAGTATGATGAGGAGGCGTGAGTCCTCATTGATGTGCTTGGTGTTGTAACCAAGGATTATGGTAATTGTAAATGCTGCATGCTAAGGATATAGTTGATTTTATGATGTTACTTGATATATACTGTTTTCTATTTTGAGTTGGCCGATGATACCTACTCAGTACTTGTGGTTGTACTGACCCCCTACTTTTATGTTTTCTTTTTGTATATTGTGGTGCAGCAAACGTGCCGTCATCTTCGACTCAACAGTAATTCTAGCCAGTCTTCGTCACACCGGATCTTCAGGGTGAGCTAATGCTTCTAGCTTGGACTGGATCTCCTTCCTCATGTCTTGATGCCTTGAAGTTTCGGCATAGACTAGCTTTTATTTGTTTAGCTTCTTAGAATATTCTTAGTTTAGTAAATTGATCATAGATGTTCTTGTGGTGATGACTTCCAGATTTTGGGGAATTAATAGATGTAGAATTTTAGAAGTTATTGAATTGTCTTTTATTATGAGTTTAAGTCTTCCGCATTGCTTTATGTTGATATTAAATTGAAATGATAAGGTTTAGATTGGTTGGTTCGCTCACATAGGAGGGTAAATGTGGGTGCCAGTCGCGGCTCGGTTTTGGGTCGTGACAAACTTGGTATCAGAGCATTAGGTTCGTTGGTCTCATCACACAAGAACAGGTCTAGTAGGGTCTTAAAGAATGGTAGGGGGACGCCTTTACTTTTCTTTGAGAGGCTATAAGACTTTAGGAAAATTCCATTCTTTCTTTCTTTCTTTCGTGCTATTACTTGGATCCAATTGGTATCTAGGTGATACAAATTGGTATCTGACCATCTTCACTCTATTTCGTAGATGGTTAGAACTAGAGCAACGACTACGCCAACATCAACATCAGCAAGACAAGATGCATCTGAGCCAGCCACTGGGGCTGTAGCTCGAAGTGCAACAGTGGCAAGAGGCCGCGGTAGAGGTCGTGGGAGGACGTCCTCTAGAGGGAGAGGACGAGCGCCTAGCCCATCTGGTGCTAGGGCGGTGACTCCTCCACCGACTGAGGAGGTAGTAAGAGAAGGGGAGGATGGGGAGAATGAACAAGTACAGAATGAGGAAATGCCCCCCCAACCTACCCCAGAGATGATCAATCAGGTTCTCACTTATCTTAGTGGGTTGTCTGATCAGGGACAGGCACCACCAATGTTTTCTGCACCAACACCTCCGGTTTCAGAGGTACAACATGCAGCCACTATGGCCCCTCGTATGGATGCCTCATTGGACATAGGCATGTTTCCACGTCTGACTATTGGGCCTATAATGACAAATGATCAGCATGAACTTTTTAGTAAGTTCTTGAAATTGAAACCTCCAGTCTTCAAGGGTGCAGAATCTGAGGATGCTTACGATTTTCTGGTTGACTGTCATGAGCTACTACACAAGATGGGTATAGTAGAACGGTTTGGTGTTGAGTTCGTGAGTTACCAGTTTCAGGGGAACGCCAAAATGTGGTGGCGGTCACATGTTGAGTGTCAACCAACAGAGGCACCACCTATGACTTGGGCCTCATTCTCTAGCTTGTTTATGGAGAAGTATATTCCCCGGACTTTGAGGGATAGGAAAAGGGATGAGTTCTTGAGCCTAGAGCAAGTTAGGATGACGGTCAATGCATATGAGGCTAAGTTTCGTGCACTATCCAGATATGCCACCCAACTTTGTTTCAGTCCACAAGAGCGAATTCGTCGTTTTGTGAAGGGGTTGAGGTCAGAGTTGCGGATTTCAGCCTTACAGGTAGCGGCTACGGCAAAATCCTTCCAAGAAGTGGTAGATTTCGTGGTGGAGGTGGAAGGAGTGAAGCCAGATGAATTCACCACGGCGTCGACATCAAAGAGGTTTCGAAAGGGGGGTGAGTTTAATGGTTCTTACTCTAGAGGACAGGGTTCCGGAGGTTACTCAGTTCGACCCATTCAGTCTTCACTACAGACTGTAGTTGGGGGTCCACCTCAGACCGGTCAACATTTCTCTGAGAGACCTATGCGTGAATCTAGAGAGTGTTATGGGTGTGGGGAGACTGGGCATATCAAGAGGTATTGTCCAAAACAGAGTTATAGACCCCCAACAGCCAGAGGTAGAGGTGGTCATGGCAGAGGCCGTTATTCTGGAGGGCGTGGTGGCCGAGGTAATGTTGGTCACCAAAACGGCCGGGGTGATGGGCAAACGGGAGCCACTACATCACAACATGGTAGGGACAACGGACAAACAAACGAAAGGGCCCATTGTTATGCTTTCCCTGGGAGATCAGAGGCGGAGACATCTGATGCTGTCATCACAGGTAATCTTCTGGTTTGTGATTGCATGGCTTCTGTATTGTTTGATCCTGGATCCACATTTTCTTATGTATCTTCCTCATTTGCTAATGGTCTAAATTTACATTGTGAATTACTTGATACGCCTATTCGTGTTTCTACTACTCCGGTGGGTGAGTCTGTGGTAGTTGAAAAGGTATATAGGTCTTGTTTGGTGAACTTTGTGGGGAGCAACACTTATGTAGATTTGGTTATCTTAGAAATGGTTGATTTTGATGTAATTCTGGGTATGACTTGGCTTTCTCCGCAATTTGCGATCTTGGATTGTAATGCTAATACGGTGACGTTAGCCAAGCCTGGGACAGATCCGTTAGTGTGGGAGGGTGACTACACTTCCAATCCGGTGCGCATAATCTCCTTTCTTCGTGCTAAGAAAATGGTTAGTAAAGGGTGTTTAGCTTTCTTGGCACATCTCAAGGATGACACTACTCAAGTACCTTCAATTGAGTCGGTTTCGGTGGTCCGTGAGTTTCTTGATGTGTTCCCTGCAGATCTTCCTGGTATGCCACCAGATAGGGACATTGACTTCTGTATTGATCTTGAACCGGGTACTCGCCCCATTTCTATACCCCCTTATAGAATGGCTCCCGCGGAGTTAAGAGAGTTAAAAGCCCAACTTCAAGAGTTGTTGAGCAAAGGCTTCATTAGACCAAGTGCATCTCCTTGGGGTGCTCCGGTTTTGTTTGTAAAGAAGAAAGATGGGAGTTTTCGGATGTGCATAGACTACCGGCAGTTGAACAAGGTGACTATAAAGAACAAGTATCCTCTTCCTCGCATTGATGACTTGTTCGATCAGTTACAAGGTGCTTGTGTCTTCTCTAAGATTGACTTGAGATCCGGTTATCATCAATTGAAAATACGGGCAACGGATGTGCCAAAGACTGCTTTTAGAACCAGGTATGGGCATTACGAATTTGTAGTGATGTCTTTTGGTCTTACGAATGCCCCTGCTGCGTTCATGAGTTTGATGAACGGGATTTTTAAGCCATATTTGGATCTCTTTGTGATCGTATTTATTGATGATATACTGATATACTCTAAAAGTAAGGAGGAACATGAGGAGCATTTGAGAATGGTATTGGAAATGTTGAGGGAGAAAAAGCTTTATGCCAAGTTCTCTAAGTGTGAGTTTTGGCTAGATGCAGTGTCCTTCTTGGGGCACGTGGTTTCTAAGGATGGGGTGATGGTGGATCCTTCTAAGATTGAGACAGTGAAGAATTGGGTAAGACCTACTAATGTGTCAGAAATAAGGAGCTTTGTTGGGTTAGCTAGTTACTACCGCCGATTTGTCAAAGGATTCTCTTCTATTGCTTCCCAACTGACGAACTTGACTAAGCAAAATGTTCCATTTGTATGGTCGGATGAGTGTGAGGAAAGCTTTCAGAAGCTCAAGACTCTGTTGACTACCACACCTATCCTTACCTTGCCAGTGGAGGGTAAGAACTTCATTGTTTATTGTGATGCCTTCTATTCTGGTTTGGGTGCAGTACTAATGCAAGAGAAGAATGTGATTGCTTATGCTTCAAGACAATTAAAAATGCATGAACGTAACTATCCAACTCATGATTTGGAATTGGCCGCGGTAGTGTTTGCACTAAAGCAATGGAGACACTATTTATATGGGGTTAAGTGTGAGGTCTATACGGATCATCGTAGTCTACAGTATGTCTTCACTCAGAGAGATTTGAATTTGAGACAGAGGAGATGGATGGAACTACTGAAGGACTACGACATCACTATTTTGTATCATCCGGGGAAGGCTAATGTTGTAGCGGATGCTTTAAGTAGAAAGGCGGGAAGCATGGGAAGTCTAGCTCACTTGCAAACTTCTAGGCGCCCATTAGCTAGGGAGGTTCAGATTCTGGCTAACGACCTTATGAGATTAGAAGTAAATGAGAAGGGAGGATTTTTAGCTTGTATGGAGGCAAGATCTTCCTTCCTTGACAAGATTAAGGGAAAGCAGTTTAATGATGAAAAATTAATCCGGATCCGAGATAAAGTGTTGCAAGGAGAGGCTAAAGAAGCGAAAATCGATGAGGAAGGTGTTTTGAGGATTAAGGGAAGGGTATGTGTACCCCGCGTCGATGATTTGATCAACACTATTCTGACAGAGGCTCATAGTTCAAGTTATTCGATACATCCGGGTGCAACCAAGATGTACCGTGACCTAAAGCAACACTTTTGGTGGAGAAGAATGAAGCGTGATATTGTGGATTTTATTGCCAAATGTCCAAATTGTCAACAAGTAAAGTATGAACACCAAAGGCCCGGAGGAACACTTCAGAGAATGCCCATTCCGGAATGGAAATGGGAGAGAATTGCAATGGACTTCGTGGTTGGTCTTCCAAAGACATTGGGCAAGTTCGACTCTATTTGGGTGATTGTGGACAGATTAACTAAGTCTGCTCATTTCATTCCGGTTAAGGTGACTTACAATGCAGAGAAGTTAGCCAAACTTTACATCTCAGAGATTGTTCGGTTGCATGGGGTTCCACTATCCATCATATCAGATAGAGGTACGCAGTTTACTTCTAAGTTTTGGAAAACATTGCATGCGGAATTGGGTACTAGGTTGGACCTTAGTACCGCGTTCCATCCTCAGACCGATGGTCAGTCTGAGCGAACGATTCAAGTGTTGGAGGATATGCTTCGTGCATGTGTGATAGAATTCGGTGGCCATTGGGATAGCTTCTTACCCTTAGCGGAGTTTTCATACAATAATAGCTATCACTCAAGCATCGATATGGCTCCCTTTGAAGCATTGAATGGTAGGAGATGTAGGTCCCCCATTGGTTGGTTTGATGCATTCGAGGTTAGACCTTGGGGTACTGATCTTTTGAGGGATTCGATAGAAAAAGTGAAATCTATTCAAGAGAAGCTTCTAGCGGCGCAAAGTAGACAAAAAGAATATGCAGATCGAAAGGTTAGAGACTTAGAGTTCATGGAGGGTGAACAAGTCTTGTTGAAAGTTTCGCCAATGAAAGGGGTGATGCGATTTGGTAAAAGAGGCAAGATAAGCCCAAGGTACATTGGTCCCTTTGAAGTACTTAAGCGAGTAGGGGAGGTGGCTTATGAGTTAGCCTTGCCTCCAGGGCTGTCCGGAGTACATCCGGTATTCCATGTGTCGATGTTGAAAAGATACCATGGGGATGGAAACTACATTATCCGTTGGGATTCAGCTTTGCTTGATGAGAATTTGTCTTATGAGGAGGAACCTGTTGCCATTCTAGATAGAGAAATTCGCAAGTTGAGATCAAGGGAGATTGCATCTATCAAAGTTCAATGGAAGAATCGACCCGTTGAAGAAGCCACTTGGGAGAAGGAGGCAGATATGCGAGAAAGATACCCACATCTGTTTACAGATTCAGGTATTCCTTTTCGCCCTTGTTTTCTTTCTTGTGATCGTTCGGGGACGAACGATGGGTAAATTGGTATCTATTGTAACGACCTGTTTAGTCGTTTTGAGCAACAGATTTTATTCTGGAAAAACTGGCAGAAGTGACGGATGCCACGACGGACCGTCACGGGCACGACGGACCGTCGTGGAGGTGTCGTTTCAAAATACTTGGAAAAATCTGAAATTGGGTACTGAAAATCGACTCTCTGAACTTCGTAACGAAATGGCAGGACGGACCGTCACAGGTGTGACGGACCGTCACAGAGTCTTCAGTGAAAATTCACTCTCTGACCCTTGCGACGGACAGCAGGACGGACCGTCGCAGGCACGACGGCCCGTCACGGGCTGCGTAGTCCCAGGCGGGGTCGAAATCCTGATTAATTAATTTAAGGGGCGTTTTGGACTATTTCCTGCTTTAATTATAAAGTAATGGGTTAATGTTAATAAGTCTAATTACTTGAGGGTTAAAAGAGGTAACCTTAAGTTATTTAGTGAATTATTAGTGCCATCTTTTAAAACTTAATTATATGATAATTAGGGTAAAGAAAGAGGGTTTTGAATAAGAAAAAGAAAAAGAACAGCAAGAGAGAGAGAGAGAATCGATCAAGGGAGAAGGGAGAACGCAACTTTGGGAAGATAGTTTGTTGATCGCAATTCTTCGGTGAAGGTAGGTTATGGTTTTTACACTATTCGTAGTAAACTCTTAATAGCGAATGATATGTGTTGGGTAGTATTATTAAGTCTTCCATATGCTTAATTGTGTGTATGCATGATTGCTCCTATATATATATATGATTGTGATAAAATAAGCATGATGAAGCTATTGAATCTTAAATCTTGAAGAAACCCTAATCTACTTTGTTAATGATGATGCCTTGGTATAAAAGAAGGCTTAATGAACGAAAGTAGTGAGATTAGGGGATCGGGTGCCACGTTCCGGTACCAGGATAGAATATGAGGATCGGAGTGTCACGTTCCGACACCAGGATAGAATATGAGGATCGGAGTGTCACGTTCCGACACCAGGATAGTATATGGATCGGGTGCCACGTTCCGGTACCAGGATAGAATATGAGGATCGGAGTGTCACGTTCCGACACCAGGATAGTATATGGATCGGGTGCCACGTTCCGGTACCAGGATAGAATATGAGGAGCGGAGTGTCACGTGCCGACACCAGGATAGTATATGGATCGGGTGCCACGTTCCGGTACCAGGATAGAATGAGGAGCGGAGTGTCACGTACCGACACGAGAGTAAATAATATAATGAATCTTGAAAGATATTAATATACTCAATCTAAAGAACATGTTTCCCAAATGAGTATGATGAGGAGGCGTGAGTCCTCATTGATGTGCTTGGTGTTGTAACCAAGGATTATGGTAATTGTAAATGCTGCATGCTAAGGATATTAGTTGATTTTATGATGTTACTTGATATATACTGTTTTCTATTTTGAGTTGGCCGATGATACCTACTCAGTACTTGTGGTTGTACTGACCCCCTACTTTTATGTTTTCTTTTTGTATATTGTGGTATGCAGCAAACGTGCCGTCATCTTCGACTCAACAGTAATTCTAGCCAGTCTTCGTCACACCGGATCTTCAGGGTGAGCTAATGCTTCTAGCTTGGACTGGATCTCCTTCCTCATGTCTTGATGCCTTGAAGTTTCGGCATAGACTAGCTTTTATTTGTTTTAGCTTCTTAGAATACTCTTAGTTTAGTAAATTGATCATAGATGTTCTTGTGGTGATGACTTCCAGATTTTGGGGAATTAATAGATGTTGAATTTTAGAAGTTATTGAATTGTCTTTTATTTATGAGTTTAAGTCTTCCGCATTGCTTTATGTTGATATTAAATTGAAATGATAAGGTTTAGATTGGTTGGTTCGCTCACATAGGAGGGTAAATGTGGGTGCCAGTCGCGGCTCGATTTTGGGTCGTGACAGTTCAATTGTTTGAAAATAATTGAAAAGTTGTGTTCAATTTATGTATTAAATAATTTACTTAATGAATATACAATGTCATAATCTCTCTGTCCACAATTGTTTGTAAGGGTAACGTCATGCATTCCCATCAATAAAAATTTAGTATAAGGTATAATTTGACTAATATAACCCTACTATATGAAGAATATCAAAAGCTTGTATAACTTTTCAATTGAACAAATAGTGTAATTATTAAGGGTAGAATTGAAAAAAAAAGACCAATTATTTCTTATTTGTTAAAATTGACAATTAATTTGAATATCTATTTTTAGTTTACTTGTCAAACTATTGTGGACGAAGGGAGTAATGATTTATTTATTTTGAAATAGGAGACATTTTTCGTTTACAATTAAATGATAATTGTCATTAACACATTTGTAGCAAATGACTATTCAAATAATACCCCATCCATTTTTAATTGTCAAAATTTTCCTTTTTAGAATCTAATTATAAAAATTTTGACTAACATTTATAATATATTTTTTTTATTATTAACGTGCAATAAATTTCAATTTATAGTACTTTTCGATATTAATGTGCAAGAAATTGGACGTAATGCTACCCCAACTCATCAAGAAGGTCCTCATATAGTTTTTTCACTAAATAATTCTGGGTGCGCCTAAGGTGTCAGATTTATGGGCTAATATAAATGAAAAATGACAAAAGTCTGATAATTCTAAAGAAGGCTCATAAATGCGAAAATATGCATGAAAAAATAGCAGAACTCTATGTAATGCTTCTCCTCCTCGTTACAGATGTCCTTACATAGTTTTTCCGTAAAAACTTGGGTGCTCCAAAGGCGATAGATCCAGGGCTAATACATGCGAAAAATGATGAGTTAATTCTTAAGAATTAGTTTGTAAATGAAAAAATATACGTGAATAAAATGATAGTATTGTACGTAATGCTTTCCAAACTCATTACAGAGGTCTTCGTATAGATTTTTCAGGAAAAAAAAATTGGTTGCCCTAAAGGCCCCATATCAATAGACGTATACACACGAAAATATCAAAGGCCGGATAATTACTTAAAATTGGATCGTAAATTTGAAAATATGCGTGGAAAAAGGTGAGAGTGTTATATTTCCCAATGTATTACAAATGTTGTCATATAATTCTTTTAGAAAATAAATTCGGATATCCCAAAGTCACCAGATCTATGGGCTATTACACATGTAAGACGGTAAAATCAGATAATTTTTAAAAGTTAGCTCGTAACTGTGAAAATATGCGTCTAAAAATGGTGGGACTATACATAATGCTTCCACAAGTAATTAGAGGGACCACATATAACTGAATTGTTGAGTCAATGCACGTCTATCAAGAAAACTAGTTTAGGACATAAAATAAATATTATTTTTCACTTTTTAGATATTCTCAACCTATTCTTAAAAATATAAATAATTTAAAGTAAAATTATAAATATGAGAAATAAGTCACTTGAAATTATCAATTAGAAGATCCAAATGAGGGGCAAAATGGGGGAAAAAATTCAACAACTGTCTTGAACTTTGAACAATTCATTTATTTTGTACTATGAAAAAAGTTTAACAATTCACTTATTTTAAAAACAGAGAGATTAATAATATATAAAAATAATGGCTAATAAGTGAGAGAGAATAAATTTTTTTGACCATCTTTTTTCCTTTTACTAGATTTGGTTTTGACCATTTTTTTAAAATATATTTTAATCCAAATAAGTATTAACAAATCATGATTCACTTGCCATAAAAAAAACCTTCATGAGATTATAGTAATTACAATAGATTTTCTTTTACCCCTATATAATGTTGTATAATACATTGCTCCAAAGCAAAATCAATTAAAAATTATAATTTATAGTTAGTAGAAATTGCAGTGCGCTATTATGAAGTTTTCAACATTTTTTGCAGCTCTCTTGCTAATCATCATGGGTAATTGTCCCTTCTTTTTATTAAAAAATAATTATTTCTCTCTATAGCTCTAATCTTTTGCCAAATGATTTGTTGTTTGATAGAACTCTTTAAATAACTTATCGCTTAATAGATCAATGATAAAATTTTGTTATTTTAATATAAAATTTACCCGTCATTAATTATATTCTTAATCATATTAAATCAATTTCCATGTTGCTAGTTGTTGATATCATCAATGATTTTCTCCTTCAATTCTTACTCTGTCCTAATTTATCGTTAAATTACTCATTATTTAATTATTAATTTCTTATAACTTACCGTAAAATTGATTTAAAGATAATTTTGTGTTATATATTCACAATGATAATCTAATAATTCGTCGCTAAAATATGTATTTTTCTTTGAAATTATTAACCTTATTGAATTTGAGCGATTTGGTTCATAATGGATTCATGTGTTAGTTCGGGGTTTGGTAATAACTTCTTATTTGTAGATCTGACGTTTAATTTTGATACGAAAGCTCAATTCTAAAGATGAGGAGCTTTCTTATCATTCTATATATAAATAAATATATGTATAATTATCTAGCAGTATAATTAATTTTTTATATACAAAATGATGATTTGTTTTCTTATATTCAGTTGCAAATAATCCATTCATCAAGGTGACTACTGCGCACCATTGTGATTCAGCCGATGATTGTCAAGTAGTTTGTCATGATCAAAAATCACTTTGTATTCTTCATGTTTGTGCATGTATTGGTAAACGAGACGAAGATTATACACGTCTGGAGAAGGGAAAATTAAATATGTATTGATGAGTGCGTAAACAAAAAATAAAGGATATTTTATTTATGATTCAATGTCTTTCCTCTATTCTTTGTTCGAAAGATTGGAAAAGAAGACGCATTATGAGCTATGAATAATTGTTGCATCTTTTTTTGGATTAATTTATTTTTTAAAATTCTTACTCGATATGCCTAATGATTTTTTTTGAATTTTGTAATTTTAGTACGATTAATTTAATTGATTTATACTCATCTTAAATAATTATAATAAATCACTTAAAAACGTGATATCTCCTTATGTATTGTACCTTAATTCTGAGCCTACTTGTCTATAGGATTAAAGATTTCTATTTTCAAAAGAAATTTGGGTCAAGATACGCGAACACAACCTCGCTATTGATTAATTCTCTTTATCTAAGGCATAAAATTGTGACATTATTTAAGACAACTATTGATTAATTCTCTTTATCTAAGGCATAAAATTGTGACCTTATTTAAGACGATATATTATCCGCGTTCTTACTTAAGTTTAATACTTGAAACAATTATATTTATTTTGGATGATTCTATGTCTTTCCTCTAATACCTGTATGAAAGTTTGAAAAACAAGATGTATTATGGGATATGAAGAATTGTTGCACTTTTTTTTGGATTAGTTTATCTTTTAAGTCTTTACTCGATACACCTCATGAATCTTTAATAAAAGAAATAAATAAACTTTATATTACGGGTGATAAAACGTTTTGATATCCCAAAGTAAAAGTTTGAGGTTTTAAGTTTCTTTGTTCTTTTTCGTGTGTTAGTCTATTGATTTTTTAGAAATTAATTGACTGATTCCATTGGTCTCCAAATCATTTATCGTCGGACGACACAAGAATAATGACCAATACTCACTGTATTTTCCTTAATAACATTTTTTTCACCATTTCAATGTCACGAAATAGGAATTTAAGATTTTAAGCATTATATAATGTATGTTAGTCCACATTTCTAATATATATATATATATATATATATATATATATATATGACCAACTCTGTCAGCCCCCAAATTGTTGCTAATCAGAATTGAATTATTTTTGTCTCTTTCGTATCCTTTAATTATTTGTGTTGGTATTTTTGATCCTCTTGGACTTAGTATTTAAGGTTTTGATATTCTTGATATAATGGATTTATGGTTTTGAAAAATGATATTTTATAGACATTAGTATATGTCTTATATTAATAAAATTTGAGTTTCTGCATTAAAATTGTATTTATAACTTGAACAATGAATATAAGTTAAGTGAATTCGTTGGTTTGTCTCGCCACCTAGGAGGTTCAATAAATATAAGTTAAGTGAATTCGTTGGTTTGCCTCGCCACCTAGAAGGTTCAGTGTGGGTGTCACTCATGACTCGTTTTGAGTCGTGACACCCTAAGTAAGATTTAATGCTACATCTAATTCCATTTTGAGTGAGGTTAATTTGGTCATTTCATATATTATTTAGTGCTTCATGTGTGTGTGCCCCTCATTTACATTTTTAGGCAATAATTTCAAAAAGATAATTGTGCATGTTTATGATTTTACTTTAAATTATTATTTATATTTTCAAAATTTTTTATAACGGAATGGTTGAAAAGTTGTGTTCAGTTGTTTGAAGATAATTGGAAAGTTGTGTTCAATTTATGTCTTAAATAATTTACTTAATGAATATACAATGTCATAATCCCCCTGTCCACAATTGTTTGTCATGGTAACGTCATACATTCCCATCAATAAAAATAGTATAAGGTATAATTTGACTAATATAACCCTACTATATGAAGAATATCAAAAGCTTGTATAACTTTTCAATTGAACAAATAGTGTAATTATTAAGGGTAGAATAGAAAAAAAAAGATCAATTATTTCTTTATTGTTAAAATTGACAATTAATTTGGATATCTATTTTTAGTTTACTTGCCAAACAATTGTAGACGAAGGGAGTAATAATTTATTTATTTTGAAAAAAAAGACATTTTTCGTTTACTATTAAATGATAATTGTCATTAACACATTTGTAGCAAATGATTAATTAAATAATACCCCATCCACTTTTATTTGTCAAAATTTTCCATTTAAGATTCTAATTATAAGAAGTTTGATTACTATTTATAATATATTTTATTATTATTAATGTGCGAAATATATCAATTTATAGTACTTTTCAATATTAATGTGCAAGAAATTGTGATAGTATACATAATGCTACCCCAACTCATCAAGAAGGTCCTCGTATAGTTTTTTCACTAAATAATTTTGGGTGCCCCTTAGGTGTCAGATTTATAGGATAATACACATGAAAAATGACAAAAGTCTGATAATTCTAAAGATTGCTCATAAATGCGGAAATGCGTAAAAAATAGCAGAACTCTATGTAATGCTTCTCCTCCTCGTTACAGATGTCCTTACATAGTTTTCTCGTAAAAAATTTGGGTGCTCCAAAAGCATAGATCCAGGGCTAATACATGCGAAAAATGATGAGTTAATTTTTAATAATTGGTTTGTAAATGCAAAAATATACGTGAATAAAATGAAAGGATTGTACGAAATGTTTTCCCAACTCATTACCGATGTCTTCGTATAGATTTTTTAGAAAAAAAAATTGGATGCCCTAAAGGCCCTAGAACAATAGACGTATACATATGAAAATACCGAAAGTCGGATAATTACTTAAAATGGATCGTAAATGTGAAAATATGCGTGAAAAAAGGTGTGAGTGTAATGCTTCCCAATTCATTACAAAGGTCGTCATATAGTTCATTTAAAAAATAAATTCGGGCATCCCAAAGGCACCAGATCTATGAGCTATTACACATGTAAGACGGTGAAAATCAGATAATTCCAAAAAGTTAGTCCGCAACTGTGAAAATATGCGTCTAAAAATTATGGGACTATACATAATGCTTCCACAACTAAATAGAGGGACCACATATAACTGAATTATTGAGTCAATGCACGTCTATCAAGAAAAGTAGTTTAGGACATAAAATAAATATTCCCAATTTTTAGATATTCTCAACCTATTCTAGAAAATATAAATAATTTAAAGTAAAATTATAAATATGAAAAATAAGTCACTTGAAATTATCAATTAGAAGATCCAAATGAGGGGCAAAATGGGGGGAAAAAATTTAACAACTGTCTTGAACTTTGATCAATATTTATTTATTTTGTACTATGAAAAAGTTTAACAATTCACTTAATTTAAGATAGAAAGATAATTAATATATATATATATATATAAATAATGGCTAATAAGTGAGAGAGAATAAATTTTTTTGACCATCTTTTTTCCTTTTTACTAGATTTGGTTTGACCATTTTCTTAAAATCTATTTTAATTCAAATAAGTATTAACAAATCAAGATTAACTTGCCATAAAAAACCCCTTCATGAGATTATAGTAAGTACAATAAATTTTCTTTTACCCCTATATAATGTTGTATAATACATTGCTCCAAAGCAAAATCAATTAAAAATTATAATTTATAGTTAGTAGAAATTGCAGTGCGCTATTATGAAGTTTTCAACATTTTTTGCAGCTCTCTTGCTAATCATCATGGGTAATTGTCCCTTCTTTTTATTAAAAAATAATTTTTTTCTCTCTATAGCTCTAATCTTTTGTCAAATAATTTGTTGTTTGATAGAACTCTTTAAATAACTTATTGCTTAATAGATCAATGATAAAATTTTGTTATTTTATTATAAAATTTACCCTTCAATTCTTACTCTCTCTGATCCTAATTTATCGCTAAATTACTCATTATTTAATTATTAATTTCTTATAGCTTACCGCAAAATAGATTTAATAATAATTTTTCGTTGTATATGTACAATGATAATCTAATAATTCGTCGCTAAAATATGTATTTTTCTTTGAAATTATTAACTTTATTGAATTTGAGCAATTTGTTTCATAATGGATTCATATGTTAGTTCGATGTTTGCTAATAACTCCTTATTTGTAGATCTGACGTTTAATTTTGATACGAAAGTTCAATTCTAAAGATGAGGAGCTTTCTTATCATTCTATATATAAATAAATATATGTATAATTATCTAGCTATATAATTAATTTTTATATACAAAATGATGATTTGTTTTCTTATACGCAGTTGCAAATAATTCATTCATCAAGGTGACTATTGCGCACCACTGTGATTCAGCCGATGATTGTCAAGTAGTTTGTCATGATCAAAAACCACTTTGTATTCTTCATGTTTGTGCATGTATTGGTAAACGAGACGAAGATTATACACGTTTGGAGAAGGGCAAATTAAATATGTATTGATAAGTTCGTAAAACAAAAAATAAAGGATATTTTATTTATGATTCAATGTATTTCCTATATTATTTGTTCAAAAGTTTGGAAAACAAGACGCATTATGAGCTATGAATAATTGTTGCACCTTTTTTTTTGGATTAATTTATCTTTTTAAGTTCTTACTCGATATGCCTAATGATTTTTTGTGAATTTTGTAATTTTAGACCAATCAATTTAATTGATTTATACTCATCTTAAGTAATTTATAATAAATCACTTAAAAATGTGACATCTCCTTATGTATTGTATCTTAATTCTGAGCCTACTTGTCTATAGAATTAAAGATTTCTATTTTCAAAAGAAATTTGGGCCAAGACACATGAACACAACCTCGCTATTTGATTAATTCTCTTTATCTAAGACATAAAATTCTGACCTTATTTAAGACGATATATTATCCGTGTTCTTACTAAAGATTAATATTTGAAACAATTATATTTATTTTGGATGATTCAATATCTTTTCTCTAATATTTGAAGGAAAGTTTGAAAAACAAGATGTATTATGGGATATGAAGAATTGTTTGCACTTGTTTTTGGATTAGCTTATATTTTTAAGTCCATACTCGATATACCTTATGAATCTTTAATAAAAGAAATAAAAAAAAGTTTACATTAGGGGTGAGAATTCCATTTTGAGTGAGGCTAATTTGGTCATTTCATATATTATTTGGTGCTTCTTGTGCTTGTGCCCCTCATTTACATTTTTAGGCAATAATTTCAAAAAGATAATTGTGCATTTTTATGATTTTACTTTAAATTATTATTTATATTTTTAAGAATTTTTGTAACGGAATGGTTTAAAAGTTGTGTTCAATTGTTTGAAAATAATTGAAAAGTTGTGTTCAATTTATGTATTAAATAATTTACTTAATGAATATACAATGTCATAATCTCTCTGTCCACAATTGTTTGTCAGGGTAACGTTATGCATTCCCATCAATAAAAATTTAGTATAAGATATAATTTGACTAATATAACCCTACTATATGAAGAATATCAAAAGCTTGTATAACTTTTCAATTGAACAAATAGTGTAATTATTAAGGGTAGAATTGAAAAAAAAAAGACCAATTATTTCTTATTTGTTAAAATTGACAATTAATTTGAATATCTATTTTTAGTTTACTTGTCAAACTATTGTGGACGAAGGGAGTAATGATTTATTTATTTTGAAATAGGAGACATTTTTCGTTTACAATTAAATGATAATTGTCATTAACACATTTGTAGCAAATGACTATTCAAATAATACCCCATCCATTTTTAATTGTCAAAATTTTCCTTTTTAGAATCTAGTTATAAAAAGTTTGACTAACATTTATAATATATTTTTTTATTATTAACGTGCAATAAATTTCAATTTATAGTACTTTTCGATATTAATGTGCAAGAAATTGGACGTAATGCTACCCCAACTCATCAAGAAGTTCCTCATATAGTTTTTTCACTAAATAATTCTGGGTGCGCCTAAGATGCCAGATTTATGGGCTAATATACATCAAAAATGACAAAAGTCTGATAATTCTAAAGATGGCTCATAAATGCGAAAATATGCATGAAAAAATAGCAGAACTCTATGTAATGCTTCTCCTCCTCGTTACAGATGTCCTTATATAGTTTTTCCGTAAAAACTTGGGTGCTCCAAAGGCGATAGATCCAGGGCTAATACATGCGAAAAATGATGAGTTAATTCTTAAGAATTGGTTTGTAAATGAAAAAATATACGTGAATAAAATGATAGTATTGTACGTAATGCTTTCCAAACTCATTACAGAGGTCTTCGTATAGATTTTTCAGGAAAAAAAAATTGGTTGCCCTAAAGGCCCCATATCAATAGACGTATACACACGAAAATATCAAAGGCCGGATAATTACTTAAAATTGGATCGTAAATTTGAAAATATGCGTGGAAAAAGGTGAGAGTGTTATATTTCTCAATGTATTACAAATGTTGTCATATAATTCTTTTAGAAAATAAATTCGGATATCCCAAAGTCACCAGATCTATGGGCTATTACACATGTAAGACGGTAAAATCATATAATTTTTAAAAGTTAGCCCGTAACTGTGAAAATATGCGTCTAAAAATGGTGGAACTATACATAATGATTCCACAAGTAATTAGAGGGACCACATATAACTGAATTGTTGAGTCAATGCACGTCTATCAAGAAAACTAGTTTAGGACATAAAATAAATATTATTTTTCACTTTTTAGATATTCTCAACCTATTCTTAAAAAATATAAATAATTTAAAGTAAAATTATAAATATGAGAAATAAGTCACTTGAAATTATCAATTAGAAGATCCAAATGAGGGGCAAAATGGGGGGGAAAATTCAACAACTGTCTTGAACTTTGAACAATTCATTTATTTTGTACTATAAAAAAAGTTTAACAATTCACTTATTTTAAAAACAGAGAGATTAATAATATATAAAAATAATGGCTAATAAGTGAGAGAGAATAATTTTTTTTGACCATCTTTTTTCCTTTTTACTAGATTTAGTTTGACCATTTTTTTAAAATCTATTTTAATTCAAATAAGTATTAACAAATCATGATTCACTTGCCATAAAAAAACTTTTCAAGAGATTATAGTAATTACAATAGATTTTCTTTTACCCCTATATAATGTTGTATAATACATTGTTCTAAAGCAAAATCAATTAAAAATTATAATTTATAGTTAGTAGAAATTGCAGTGCGCTATTATGAAGTTTTCAACATTTTTTGCAGCTCTCTTGCTAATCATCATGGGTAATTGTCCCTTCTTTTTATTAAAAAATAATTATTTCTCTCTATAGCTCTAATCTTTTGACAAATAATTTGTTGTTTGATAGAACTCTTTAAATAACTTATCTCTTAATAGATCGATGATAAAATTTTGTTATTTTAATATAAAATTTATCCGTCATTAATTATATTCTTAATCATATTAAATAATTTTCCATGTTGCTAATTGTTGATATCATCAATGATTTTTCCCTTCAATTCTTACTCTCTTTGATCCTAATTTATTGCTAAATTACTCATTATTTAATTAGTAATTTCTTATAACTTACCGCAAAATAGATCTAATGATAATTTTGTGTTGTATATGTACAATGATAATCTAATAATTCATTGTTAAAATCTGTATTATTCTTTGAAATTATTAACCTTATTGAATTTGAGCAATTTGGTTCATAATGGATTATGTATTAGTTTGATGTTTGGTAATAATTCCTTATTTGTAGATGTGGCATTTAAATTTTGATACGAAAGTTCAATTCTAAAGATGAGGAGCTTCCTTATCATTTTGATGTGGTATATTAAATATATGTATAATTATCTAGCTGTATAATTAATTTTTTATATACAAAATGATGATTTGTTTTCTTATATGCAGTTGCAAATAATTCACTCATCAAGGTGACTACTGCGCACCACTGTGATTCAGCCGATGATTGTCAAGTAGTTTGTCATGATCAAAAACCACTTTGTATTCTTCATGTTTGTGCATGTATTGGTAAACGAGACGAATATTATACACGTCAGGAGAAGGGCAATTTAAATATGTATTGATAAGTGCGTAAACAAAAAATAAAGGATATTTTATTTATGATTCAATGTATTTCCTCTATTATTTGTTCGAAAGTTTGGAAAACAAGACGCATTATGAGCTATGAATAATTGTTGCACCTTTTTTTGGATTAATTTATCTTTTTAAGTTCTTACTCGATATGCCTAATGAATTTTTTTGAATTTTATAATTTTAGTACGATCAATTTAATTGATTTATACTCATCTTAAATAATTTATAATAAATCACTTAAAAACGTTTCATCTCCTTATGTATTGTACCTTAATTCTGAGCCTACTTATCTATAGAATTAAAGATTTCTATTTTCAAAAGAAATTTGGCCAAGACACGCGAACACAACCTCGCTATTTGATTAATTCTCTTTATCTAAGGCATAAAATTGTGACCTTATTTAAGACGATATATCATCCGCATTCTTACTAAAGTTTAATACTTGAAACAATTATATTTATTTTGGATGATTCAATGTCTTTTCTCTAATATTTGTTGGAAAGTTTGAAAAACAAGATGTATTATGGGATATGAAGAATTGTTTGCACTTTTTTTTTGGATTAACTTATATTTTTAAGTCCATACTCGATATACCTTATGAATCTTTATTAATAAAAGAAATAAATAAACTTTACTTTAGGGGTGATAATTCCATTTTGAGTGAGGCTAATTTGGTCATTTCATATATTATTTGGTGCTTCTTGTGCTTGTGCCCCTCATTTACATTTTTAGGCAATAATTTCAAAAAGATAATTGTGCATGTTTATGATTTTACTTTAAATTTTTATTTATATTTTCCATAATTGTTTGAAAATAATCGGAAGGATAAAATTGAAAAATTGTGTTCAATTTATGTCTTAAAAGATTTTACTTAATGAATATACAATGTCATACTCACTATGTCCAAAATATAATTTTACTATGCCAAGAATATCAAAAGCCTATATAACTTTTCAATTGAACAAAATAGAGTAACTACTAAGAGTAGAATCTAAAAGAAAGACTAATTATTTCTTGATTATTTAAATTAACAATTAATCTTAGACATCTATTTTTAATATACCTGCCAAACAATTGTGTACGAAGGGAGCAAGAATTTGCTTATTTTGAAATAGAAGACATCTTTCGTTTACAATTAAATGATAATTAATGTCATTAATACATTTGTAGCAAATGATTATTCAAATAATACCCGTTCCACTTTTAATTGTCATAGTTTTTTTCCTTTTTAGTGTTAAAATTACAAGAACTTTGATTAATATTTTATGATATATTTTTCATTATTAATATGCAAGAAATTATAATTTATAGTACTTTTCATATAGTTTTTGAATATCTAATTTTTTTATTTGAGATATCAAATTAATATAATTTCATTTAACTTTTAAAATTAGTTAAATTGACTTTTTAAAAATATAATATGACAATTAAAAGTGAACGGAAGAAGTATAATAATATGCATAAAAATAATGGCTTAAAAGGGAGAGAGAATTAATTTTTTTGACCAAACTTAATGGGAGAAATTCTAAATATTATTCTTATTGTTGTTTAGTATTGTCAAATCATTTATTAACTCACCTTTTAATTAAAACCCCTTCATGAGATTATATTAATTATAAGAGATTTTCTTTTACTCCTATATAATGTTGTATCATGTATAATACATTGCTCCAAATCAAAAGCAATTAAAAATTATAATTTATAATTAATAATTAATAAAAATTGCAGTGCGCTATTATAAAGTTTTCAACATTTTTACAGTTCTCTTGCTAATCACCATGGGTAATTGTCTCTTTTTTTAAAAAAAAAAATTATTTCTCTCTAGTTCTAATCTTTTGCCAAATAATTTGTTTTTTGATAGAATATTTTAAAAATAATTTATCGCTTAATCGATCAATGATAAACTTTTGTTATTTTAATATATAATTTTGTATACTATTAATTTTTACTAATTTTAAATAATTTTCCATGTTGTTAATTGTTTATATATCATCAATGGTTTGTCCCTCTTTCAATTCTTACACTCTCTAATCCTAATTTATCACTAAATAACTCATTATTTAATTATTAATTTTTTTATATGTGCAATGATAATTAAATAATTTGTGGCTAAAATATGTATTTTTTTTCTTTGAAATTAATAACCTGATCGAATTTGAGCAATTTGGTTAATAATCGATTTATGTGTTAGTCCGTGGTCTGGTACTCATTTATAGATCTATCAAATTTTGATTCGAAAGCTCAATTCTAAGTAGTTAATTTTGATAAAATGATTTTAAGGAGGAGCTCACTAACAAAAGAGAAGTTTTCTTATCATTTTATATATTAAAATACATATGATTATTATCTTGCTAGATAATTATTTATATATAAATAGTGATTTGTTTTCTTATATGCAGTTGTAAGTAATTCATTAATCAAGGTGACTGCTCTGCATCACTGTAGTTCAGCCCATGATTGTCAAGTATTTTATCCTGATCAAAAACCCCCTTTGTATTCTTCATTTGTGCATGCGTTGGCAATCGAAATGAATATCATAGACATCTGAAGAAAGACAAATTAAATATATATTGATAAGTGTGTGAATAAAGCAAAAATAAATAATATTTATTTATGATTCAATGTCTTTCGCAAACAAGATGCATTATGAGATACAAGAATTTTTGCACCTTTTTTTTTTGGATTAATTTATTTTTTTTAAGTTCTTACTCGATACACCTCATGAATCTTTAATAAAAAAAAAAGAAACTTTTACATTGATTTGTGAAAATAAAGATGGAATAAGAAATTATATTTACCGGAGAAAAAGTGTGAAATATCTCTCGAATCTTAAAAAATTTATTATAAATCATTTTTGACTTAATCACTTAATTTCTCATAATTCATACTATACAATTAACTGCTACATACAATCTAAAATTCACTTTCATACACAATTTTTCCAATTTAATAAAAAATTAATACACAGTTAATCCAATTTTTATAAAGAATTCTTATATATATTACAAATCAATCATTGCTACGTTCAACTAGAAAAATTGGCTTTCATATATATTGCATACACTATTTATATACATTACATACAGAAGTTAATACAGTTTTCTTATTTAAACAATATACAAAAAAAAATAACATATGAAAAATTAAATATAATGTGGAATAGCTTTTACCAAAAAATCACATTTCATTTAACGTTCACACATTATTAATACAAAATGTCAGATATTGTTCATACTGTTTCAAAAATAAAAAATTGCAAATTGATCAAAATCTATAAACTTTTCAATTTTATCCAGTAATCAAATTTCACACAATTCTTCAATTTAATTACACATGAAAATAAATTTAATATTACGAAATATTTATTACCAGAAACACAGCGTAATTGTATCACAAAGAAAATATATCATTTCAACATATGCAATATAACATGAAAAAAAATACGACACATTCAATACATGACAAAATATATATATATATATATATATATATATATATATATATATATATATATATATATATATATATATATATATATATATATATATATATATATATATATAACTACAACCAATAATTTATACTAAAAACATAACAAATCATAAAAAAAAACTAACCTGATCAATTCCATTTGCCACCATGTTTAATTAAAATTGACACAATTTTCTCCATCAAATCAAATCTAAATTTTTTCAACCTTCAATTTTAATTATTTTTTTCAAAAAAAAATGATAAAATATAACAAAATTCAAATATAAGAATAAAGTTCACTTTCTGAAAAAAAAAAAAAAAAAAGGTGCAAGTTTATGGAAAGAAGATAACAGATTACAATTTTTTAAGGATAAAAATCAAAACTAATTAGCATTTAAAAAGAATTGAGACAATTAAGGTGCATATCTATAATTAAAATATTTTCAAATCCCTTAAAAGGGGCACATTTGTTATCAGTTAATAACATTAACTAAATTCACGGAAGTTATCCAATTTTAATTAATCATTTTTTATTTTTTATTTTTCGTCCTAATTTTACAGAATAAAAATTAATATTAATTTAGTTTTAAAAAATGCCATAAGTTGATATATTAAATGTTATAGAATGAAAATCAAACTCTTATGCCATAACTTGAGAATATGACTATATAATATGCTATATACCTAATTTACACTTTCTCTAAATGATTTGCTTAGAAACAAAACTTTTTAAATAAGAGTTGACTGAGTTACTAAATGAATGAATTTATTTATAGTCATCATTTATAATTGAGATATAGTGTTTTAAGTTATTTTTTTAATTTTTAATTAAAATAAAATAAATTTAAATTAATCTTGGATAAATGGGTAAATTTTAGGTTTACCAAACATAAAATCATATTGTATATTATAACTATAGTTTATATAATTGCGCTTCATGGCAAACTTTATGTTTGATATGACTATTAATCTGTATATTTCGGTTTACAAATGGGTCCTGCATTTGTAGATTTGATCTATTTGTACTTTTTGTATATAAATAGGTCATGCATTTGTATATATCGGTATACAAATGGGTTATACATTTGTATATTTTGGTCTATTTGTATATTTCGGTATACAAATGGGTCATACATTTGTATATTTCGATATACAAATAGATCTTGTATTGTATGTTTTGGTCTATTTGTATATTTCGATATACAAATGGAATGACAAAAAACAAGAAATGTTCTGCTGCGAATTACAAATAAAAGAAATCATGACTATAACATTTAATTTAAATTAATAATTTGCTATTTCATACAATTTTCTCATTATTAACTCACCTTTTAAGACCCCTTCATGAGAATATATTAACTATAGGAGATTTTCTTTTACCCCTATACATGTAGGTCGAAAGGGGGTAGAAAATTATGTATAAAATAAGTTCGAGAGGAGGGGGAGGGAGTAATTGAACCTTAGTATAATAGGCAAAATATGGCAATTTATGCATAAATTACCATATTCTACATTATTTCTTAATGCAATTTTCATTATTACGAGATTTAATAAAGTAAAATGAACTACAAATTTAAACACATAGCATGCATGTATTGACTTGGTGTAAACACCCGGTGCGGATAAGTCTTACGCAAGTACTAACTAATGAAGAGTAAAATTGAAAGAACACTCTAAATGTCGTCTTGAAAACTGAACAATTAACTTAATTTGACAAATAAAAAATGTCTCAACAATTTAATTAATATTTTATAGTTTGACGTTGATAACAATAGATAAAACTATGATTAACTATTTTTCTTAAATAATTATAGTTTAGTTTAATTTTCATCCGTATCATAGTTGAACCAGTCTAATTCTCAGAAAGTTATAATTTCTTAAAAAAATTTATCAACATACTAAGTTTTAAATTTTTCTTTACTACAGTCTATAACTATATATTATATTAAATAAATAAAATATTTAATAAGATTTTTTTATGACTACATATTTAGATCAAAAGATGAACTGGATTTGAATGGATTAAAATTAATTGATTAATTAATGATTGAATTGTTAATCTGGTCAAATTTTAACCATTAAATAATCGATCATTAATTTGGTCATAGTTTCATATGCTTATTTTGCAGTTCTTACTCTAATCATCAGAATGCATAATTATATATTTTCCTAATTAAGTTTTATTTGCATAAAAAGATAAAAGAAGTAAATCAAACTACACCAAGAAAAACTACTTTTAGAAAAATTATAAAAGGATATTTGGAATTTTATTTAATAATTGGTAGATTAATTAATTTTATAGTGAGAAATTTTTTTTTTCCTTTCCACAAGAAACTCCATATTAAGATAGATAGGTATTCGAGTCTATTAAAAATTAGCTTAGTTGTACAAATATATTCTCGAATTATATAAACATGTGTACAACTTAAATCGTAGCTACCGTCTGTAAATATGCAAACCAGGAAATATAATTAAATTTATAATAATGACTATTTGCTAAAACTTCCCAAATAATGGTTAATAAGGAAGAGAGAATTAATTCTTTTGACCAAAATTAATTTGAGAAATTATAATATAAAATGTAGATTTGATTTTAACTTGTATTTTTTAAATTTTTATTTTATTCCAAATAATTATTGACAAATCATTTATTAACTCAACCTTTTAAGACCCTTACATGAGATAAAATTTAATAAAATCTAAAGTATTTTTGGTTTTAATTCGATTTTTAAGAATATTTAATCGAAATAACTATTGACAAGTCATTATTAACTCATCTTTTAAAATACCCCTATATAATGGTCTATAATACTTTGCTCCAAATCAAAATCATTTTAAAAAAAATTGCAGAGCAAAATAAAATAAAAATATGGTGAAGCCTCTTATCAAATCTTCAACATTTGTTATTGTTGCTCTATTATTGCTAACCATCATGGGTAATTATCCTTCTTTATTATTATTAATTCATCATTAAATTATTTTTTATTTGATAGAATCTTTTTTAATAAATCATTGTTAAATTTGGACTAGTAATAAATTTTATTGTGTAACTATAATGTTTTTGTCATTAATCTCAATATTTTTTTGGATAATTTGCCATGTTGCAAATCATCTTGTTTTGTCCCTTCTCTCTTGTCATAATTTATTATTTTATATAATTTTTTAATTATTCATCGCTAAATAAAATTAACGATTATTCAGTTTATATAATGATTTGATTTTTTTTAATTATTTTAGTTGCAGATGTTTCATCCGGTAGATGGGAAGGGTTTTTTTGTGTGGAAAATGAAGATTGTAATTTATATTGTGAGTTTCAAGGTTTATATGGTTTTTGTATTTTAAATAGGTGTTTTTGCTTTGACAAATTAAATTTTAAAGGTGCTAAAGACAAGTTAAAAATTGATGTTGCTTTAGCACCTAATAATTGAGAATGTTATGATAAAAAATTATTTGTATTTGATATTTTATGTTTACATAAATTAAATATGGTTGAATTTTTACTATTGATGTATCAATTTTCATTATATATATAATGTTTCATTTTTTCAACATCCTAAATAAATGTGGATTTCGAAAATTTTATGTTAGAGTAACTTATTTTATTTGAATTAAATGCATGTATTTAATCATTATTTATCTCACATTTTATTATATATATAATGTTTCATTTTTTCAACATCCTAAATAAATGTGGATTTCAAAATTCTTATGTTGTAACTTACTTTATTTTGAATTAAATGCATGTATTTAATCATTATTTATCTCGTATTTTATTTTTTATATTTTTATTTGAGTACATGTTATATTAATTTAATAATTTCAGCAAAAAAAGATCGCAAGTCTGAAGTAGTCAGTACCTAATGAACAACGTTAAAATAAAAATTTATCTTCACTTAATATTTTAAAGCTATATGGACTAAGTGAATAAGTTTTATTTGGATTGGATTAGGATGGACTAAATAATGAATCACATAATTGAACCTCTAATTCTTAGAAAGTTATCATTTCTTTTTATTTGATTTTTTCTAAAAAAATTATTAACATATTAAACTATAATCAAATAAATAAAATATTTTAACATGATTTTTCATGAATCCATTTTTGATACATACTTAATTAATCTAAAAATTGATTGGATTTAAATAAATTAGAATAAGTTAATTTGATAAATAGTCAAACACTAATCCAGTCAAACTTGGACAAATCATATTTTCATAGACTTATATTGTTGTTCTTACTCTAAACATAATTAAATATTTTCCAAATAAGTTTATTTACACAACAATAAGGAAGTTAAAAAATTATAAACAACACAAAAAGAAATTGTTACTTTTAGAAAAATTATAAAATTGTGATTTTGTTAGATAATTGGTAGATTAATTAATTTTATACTAAAAGGAATGTTATGATTAAGAAATAACTATTCCTACTCTTTTCCAGCTCACAATAATTTCTGGATCGAATCCGGACACATGTCAAAATGCTTTAATATATCATGTCTTAATTTCGAATATATTATTCAACATTTCGATATATCGCGTAAAGTGATATATCCAAATATAGTAAAAAGTAGAAAATTTTGTAATTTTTTTAAATGGTAGAAAATATTAAAGAATATGGAAAAATAAATTGTGTATTTATATATTTTTTTCTATTAAAATTAATTTGTTTTGACCCACTTCTAATCCAGTCATTGTCAGTAACATTAGGTGAGATTACATTAATAATAAATGAGGATTTTCCTTTACCCCTATATAAAGTTGTGCTCCAAATCAAAATCAATGAAAAATTATAATTAATTAGTAGAAATTTTAGTGCAAAAAATAAAATAATGGTGAAGGCTCTTATGAAGTTTTCAATATTTGTTGTTGCTCTGTTGCTAATCATCCTGGGTAATTATCCCTATTTATTACAATCTCTCTATCTCTAATTTATCGCTAAATAATTCGCTATATTCAGAATTTTTTTTAATAATTCATCGCTAAATAAGTTAGTTATCAAACTTTATTGTTTCGTTACAAAATTTATCTATGACTTTGTTATTTAATTAATTAATTTCTTGACAATTTATCACTAATAAAATTAGTGATAGTTTTTTTTGGCTATATATATGTGAAATGATAATTTTATTTGTTTAATTATTTTTAGTTGCAGATATTCCATCGAGTAAATTGGTAGAAGCACAAGTGCAAAAATGTCATCATGCAAAAGATTGTACTTATTGTTTTATTCCATTATGTATTTTTCATAAATGTTTTTGCTTGTCCAATTCAGAATCTGAAAAGACTTTAGTGCCCAATAATGGTGTTAAACCTGAAAATTAAAGTCGAGATAAAAATTTATTCGCACTCAATATTTTTTTAATTTACATGAATTAAGTGCAGATAAATTTTATTGTTGATGTATCAACTCTCGATATGTTTCGATATTCTATATTAATAAATATGAACTTCAATACTCTTATGTTGAGTAATACGTGATTACATATTGTCATTATTATGTGATTTGCTAAAGCAGAATGTTTTAATTTCTCTATTTGATTACTAAATAAAACTTTTCATTCTTTTTTAATTTGTACTACTATATATAAATAATATCGAATAGAAATATATTTTTAGTAATAAAATTCATGAGTCAAGTTTGACTACATAATAGCCTAAAAAATTAATTAGATTTGGATGGATAAAATAAAAACTAAATGAATAAATTAGTGAGTTATTAACCTGATAAAACATAAGATCCATATATTTAAGGGAAATAATAACAATTTGAATAGTTAATGGACGAAGTTTAGATTTTAATATTAATCATTCAATATCATATATTTATATTTTAAGAATTTGTGTATCTGATTAAACTTTTTAAAATATCAATTTTGAGTATTGTTCGAGCACCAACTGTTGAACACTTGTCTTTTTCTTGTCAGCTATCGAATAGATTCGATGTGATTGAACGTCAAAATCAGATACAAATTTGAGATTGATTCTCCAAATTTGGTATCATTTGAGTATAGAGGAAATAAAATTCCTCAACTTATATTTCAAGTGAGTTGACAAAATTCAAGTACTCAAAAATTGTGCTTTATTGGCACTATTGTTTGAATTATACAATATGGTTTTGTGAATTGAGGAATTTTCTATCGAATTTGACCTCATGATCTTAAATTACCCTTTATTTTTTCGCGTATATGTGAAAGGTTTGCGACTGCACCACCCACTTGTTACACCTCAAGTGGACATTTAAATGTATTTTTTTTTTTATTTTTATGTTTGTTACATTTTGCTTTTTACTAAATTAGTTCATAATTGATAACATGAAATATGACACATAAACATAGTTGCAGGTCCAAAACAAATGCCAACTCCAATTAATTAAATAAATAAACAATATCCATTTTTTTGACATAAATTAATATTTTTGTATTACATCGGTAAGTTATGTCAAGATTTTTTAAAAAAAATAAAAATATATTAAGTTGTGATTTTATTATATAATAGGTAAAATAATTAATTTTTATATTGAATTTTTTTTTGTTTCACATGAAACTCCTAATTAAGATTAGCTAGGAACTCTGTTTCTTATCAAGTCATGTTTACAAACTTTTATATGTCCTAATTGTTATAAAATTTATGGGAATATATTTGGATTATTGAGAAAATTGTATCCTATATATAATTCTAAGTTGATATCCGAAGCCTAAAAGTATTAAAATTGAGAATTTCACGCAAATTTCATTGTGTTAAGTTAATTACATCTTATTCCTAGATACTCTTTTTTAAATTACAAAAATATCTTATATTTGATGAAATTCGGATACTTCCCAAAATATTTCGCAAATATCACGTAAAGTGATATTTCCGACTAATATATTGCATAAATGATGATCCAACCAATATATCACGTAAAATAATTTTGAATACACGCTTAACAACTCAATATATTGTGTTTCGCCGATACACTATCCAAGTCAGAATTTGAAGAGACTAAAGTATCCAAGAATTGAATTGAGATAAAAATTTATTCGCACTCAATATCTTTTTATTTACATGAATCAAGTGCGAATAAATTTTTATTGTTAATATATCGACTCTCGATATGTTTCAATTTTCTATATTAATGAATATGAACTTCAATATTCTTATGTTGAGTAATACATGTTGACATTGTTATGCGATTTGGTAAAAGCAGAAAGTTTTCATTTCATTACTGAATAAAACTTTTCATTCTTCTTCAATTTGTACTACTACTATATATATATAATATATCAAATCGAAATATATATTTATACTTTTAATAAAATTATTCATGAGTCAATTTTGACTACATAATAGACTAAAAGATGAATTAAATTTGGATGGATAAAGAAAACTAGACGAATAAATAAGTGAGTTACTATACAATAAAAATGATCATTAACTGCATTTAATTTTTAATTGCTGCTAAATATGTATTTTTAGCGGCAATTTTCACTCTTTGTATATGTCCCTAAAGCCTTTAACAACATTGGTTCTAATGACACTTAACTAATGCCGATAAAGACTTTAGCACTCTTTATTAGTATCAATATTTAATACCGCTAAAAAGTTATTTTTGTTATAGTGTTGTTAACCTGATCAAATTTGGACGAATTATAGTTTTATAATGTTAATTTAAGTTAGCACACACATAAGATCCATATATTTAAGGGTTATAATTTGAATAGTTAATTGAAGAAGTTTAAATTTTAATATAACTATTCAATATCATATTTAAAGAATTTATGTATCTGATTAAATCTTTAAGAATATATGATAAAGGTAAAATTAAATAAGTATATATGGTAATAATATATGTGTGTTTTTCTTATTATCACCCAATGTAAACCTTTTATAATATTTAGAATTCCGACTATATATATTTAGGGTAACGGTAACCTAAAGTTGTAGAATTTGTATTATCACAGCCACCGCCCCGAGTCTTCTACTATGGTAGACGTTGAATCTTCGATAAATTTACTTTTTTTTTATATATTTTGAATTTCTTTAGTAAAAATTCAAATCAGAGAAGAATTCTATGAACGTATTGCCTGATTGCGTCATTGGAAAAATACCTTGTTTGCTTAGTTTTAAAAAAGCAGCCCAAATGAGTGTTATCACGAAAACATAGTTTACGAGCTTGGTCAACTCAACCCAACTTGAAATTCGCATATCACAATATAAAAATAGTGGATACTATCATGGAGAGATATAGGGATGAAAAAATTCCTATAGAAAAGTTTGAATTATGGAATACTAATGTAAATTCCTCCCATTTACTTAATAAATGGATTAATATTGCACTTCAGAATGGTGTAAAAAATCTTCGAAAAATCAAGTCAATTTATATTATGAGACGTGAAAGTAGTTGGGTTATAATTCAAGCACCAACTCTTGAAAGCTTATCTTATTGTTGTCCATTATTGGATGGACTGGATTTAATTCATTGTCAAAATCTAAAATCTTTATATCTATCGTGTGTATGTATATCTGATGTGACACACTTTATTTCTCGATTTTTAAATCCCTAGAGATCTTGAAGATTCAAGATTATGTGCATAGAATGGAGATTAATTCTCCAAATTTGGTATCATTTGAGTATAGTGGACGCAATATTCCTCAACTTAAAATTTCAAGAAAATTAAAGCTCTCAAAAATTGTTCTTCAATTGGACAATTATTTGAATTAATATAAATTATTACAAGCTTCATTCGTCGATCATCAAGTCTTTATTCTTCTTCTTCTCAAAAAATCGAGGCTTGGCATAGTCAATTAATAAAAATCGAAGCTTTTGATGAAAAAAATCAATCGTTGTAACTCAAAAGTGGACCGGAGATGGCAATAATTATTTATTAGATTGGCAATAGTCTATTAATTTATCACCATTTCCAATTGAATGCAAAAAGTTTATTAATCTTTTTTTCACTATAGATTTTTTTTTTTGTTATATTTAGCTTTTTTACTAAATCAGTTTATAATTGGTAACATGAAATATGACACATAAACATAGTTGCAAAGTGTGAAGATTGATTAATCTTTAATTGTTTATAAGATTTGCATTGATTTTTGACCTTTTGACTTGGAAGTCAAAAATTATATGTTAGAAATTATTATCGGTCAGTTTTGACTTATTTTTATCATTTTAACTTATAACTAAGTGTGCTTAAAAGGCTCTTAATTTTTTTAGTAAAATGTATTTAAGTAAGTAACCCAAAAAACAAAACAATTGTATATTGCTCTACCACTATATATATTATAATGCTAAACGAGACTTTATTTACACTATTCCAAAGTTTATAATATTTTTCTTTTTTTAAAGTGAAAAAAAAATGGCCAAAATTGTGATGAAGTCTGCTTTCTTTGTTGCTTTGTTGTTGATCACCATGGGTCAGTTTCTCTTACTTACTTTAAATTTTTGTTTAAGATACGAGTCTTATAGCAATGATAAAGTTATTTTTACAGTAGGTATAAAATATGATTTAATTTGAGTTGTGAAATAAAGATGCTTGGGTCAGGGTAGAATGTTACATTACGATTACGACCCCTTAGAGGGGATGTACCAATTCCAAACATGGGCGGATGCAATGATTCTATTATGGGATTTCACACTTCAAAAAGTCTTTTTTGTATCTAAAATAGCCTACATGTCTCAAAAAAGAAAGTGGTATGCCCGACCTCCTTTTCGGCAGATGAGATTAGGATGAAAGAGCATTTACGATCGATGTCGGTTATTGATTCACGTGAACTCCATAACTATTGTCCAAATTAAATCATGCATATATATTTGATGGCGAACCTTATCAATTTAACACCGTAGTAAAACCATAAATCTAAAATCTTGAATTTATCTCTGAATTTGAAAGTGTATATAGTATCACAAAACCAGGTTCATCTCAACCTAGTATTTTCAATGCGTAACATTATAACTTACGTATAAAAATATAATTCATTAAACTTGCAATATATAGTATGCTTGAATACCATAGAACTTAAATCATGAATTCACTTCTGCTTTTAATCGCTAAACCCTATGTGAATACATAATATTTTATGCATCGAGTCATACTTTATAATTAATTTTTGTTTATATAGTTTTAGATATTTCAAGTTTGAAGGTTGAAGCTATTCATGAATGTGACAATTTTAGAGATTGTATACCACATTGTCCTTGTACTCTAGCACCTATTTGTATAGCTCATAGGTGCATTTGCTTGTCCATGGAAGACA
Source organism: Solanum habrochaites (assembly GCA_027704765.1). Taxonomy (NCBI): domain Eukaryota; kingdom Viridiplantae; phylum Streptophyta; class Magnoliopsida; order Solanales; family Solanaceae; genus Solanum; species Solanum habrochaites. The sequence continues at coordinate 2,576,722 of JAKWJA010002497.1, read as the reverse complement.
GAGAAATTATGGCTACTAAACAAGAAGTCATAAATAACAAAAATTGATGTATTTTATTTGATTAATCAAATTGATGTAAACTCTAAGATCTTGATCTTGAGTTATTAGTGTTATATATACAAGTTGCAATATCTATCAATTTGATCATTGTGTTTGGTTTAATTATTTTTATTTATTTTTTTTGTAAGCAAGCCCAAAGAGAAGTTTACAGCCTACCAAAAAATTAGGGAAAATTTCATTTATGGCAAATTTAATTGATTAAATAACAATATATGGGTATAGTTTACCTAATTACATTTTATGGGTATAATTTATTATTATTATATATACAAGTTGCAATATCTATCAATTTGATCATTGTGTTTGGTTTAATTATTATTTTTTTTTATTTTTTTTGGTAAACAAGCCCAAAGAGAAGTTTTACAGCCTACCAAAAAATTAGGGAAAATTTCATATATGGCAAATTTAATTGATTAAATAATATTATATGGGTATAGTTTACCTAATTACATTTTATGGGTATAATTTAGTTATTTTAGGTATCTTTAATTTTGTATATAAGGTTTCTTTTGTTTTTTATATATACAATTTTATTTTAGAAAAAATGGTTTGTAACTGAAGCGTTAAATATACTAACAATAAATTTAGATAGTGCCATAATTTAAGATAAACATCCATAATTTAAGGTAAATGTTCAAATTCTTTTTTTTTTCCAAAAAAAATAAGAAGTATACAGCAATTGAAACACAAGACAAATTTGTTTCTGCTATTTTATGAAACAGCAGTTCATCCATTTTTTTTTTGTTTTTCTTTATAATCGAATATAGGTATTGTTCATTGGATGAAAATTCATGTTTATTATTGCAATAATTATACAATGTTCTATTGGATTTACAAATTTGGATGTATGTGCGTTCGTTATTGTGGTGATAATTGTATATAGCCATATCGTAAGTGTTTTCTTTTGAAAACTGGTTTCAAAAATATATAAATTTTTAAGAAGAAATTTCGTAGGATACAATTATATACTTTTTGTTGATGTAGTATTTGTATATGAGAAAGAAGATCAGTGTAATTGAATATAGGTAATCGTTGGTGATAATTGTATATAGCCATAACGTAAGTGTTTTGCTTTTGAAAACTGATTTCAAAAATATAAAAAAAAATTAAAGAAGAAAATTCATAGGATACAATTATATACTTTTTTTGATGTAGTATTTGTATATTAGAAAGAAGATCAGTGTAATCGAATATAGGTAATCGTTGGTGATAATTGTATATAGCCAGAACGTAAGTCTTTTGCTTTTGAAAACTGATTTCAAAAATACAAAAATTTTAAAGAAGAAAATTCATAGGTATACTTTTTTTTTTATGTAGTATTTGTATATTAGAAAGAAGATCAGTGTAAACATCATTAATCTGATTGTATAAAAGTGTTGTATTAATTGTATATATGATTTCTGTGAATGATTTGAAATAAAATTTTGTTTGAAAACTGTACAGATAATGGCCTTGTTGGTTACTAAAATATACAAATTATAATCATATATGAAAATTTTCTCATCTCTATAACTAAATCCAATTACATTTTGTATATGTATACAAAAACAAAAATAATATGGAGCCTTTAATATACAATCCACTACTACCACTATTAAAACTTAGTATATTATTCATTATACAAATTTATCTTTTTTGTATATTAATATGTGTACATAAATATGGTAGTTAAACATGTCAATATATATAACTGTCTAAATGACTTTGTATATACTATAATAATATATAAACTTAATGTATACTAACTTCAAAAATTTTGTTTATAACTACTAAAATATACAAATTATAATCATATATGAAATTTTTCCATCTCTATAACTAAATTCAATTAGTTTTTGTATATGTATACAAAAACAAAAATAATATGGAGCCTTTAATATACAATTCACTACTACCACTATTAAAACTTAGTATATTATTCATTATACATAACTTAAAGTATGTATAAACTAATCAAATCTACAGACACATACAATAACTAAAGAAATGGACACATATATAATGGAAGATATATATAAATAACTAAAACATGTGTGTACTAAACATGCAATATACTATATACAATAACGTGAATACAAAACTTACTTAAACAAATAATTTTTTTATATTGACACCTAAGTAACAAAAAAATTGTATATAAAGTTGTGTTTTAAGTCACTACCTCATGATTATGATGTTCTTCAGACCCGTCAATTTCAGATGCATTCTCCTCTGAATCATTGTTTACTGTTTTTCTCTTTCTTCCTCCTTGTACAATTTTAATATCTCTAGCTTTGACATTGTTAAGAACTTCTTGAACTGCCGTAAGGTCATATTTTTTCTTTGATATCAATTCTTCCATTGTTTGTTCATATTGAACTTGTTTGGATTTTACCATAGACCCTACATCAACCCCAAAATCTTGAGTCAAACCCATTAAAAACGAGGCTAAATTGTCAACAAAATTGACATGCAATTGGAATACCTCTGGTAATCCTCATAGATGAAGATGATTCATTCATTCTGATTTTGAGGAATTTGTGATCTAATAAGAACAAACAATCGATTATTTCACCAAAAAAATATGAAAAAACATAAGAAACACAATACATATACAATTGTTGAATAAGAAGAAAAAAAGAAAAACGACTAAAATTTAGAAGTACCTGCGAAAGTTGAATTCAATTTCGGGAGGAAGGAATTGAATTTTTGACAATTTGAAATTCAAAATTGGATAGAAATATTAATTGTAGGAGAAAAGGGTGGAATATGAATAGGAGAGATAATATTATTTTGTGTAAAATTATATACAAAATTAAAAAAAAAAGGTTTTTATACAATTGGTTTAGGAATAGGTGGTGGACCCCATTAACTATAGCAAAAAAAAAACTATAATTATAGAAAGTAAATAAATTAAACTATACCCTTATTATATAATTACTTAGGAATGTTTGTCCTCCCATGTAATTTTATTCTGACTAGATCAAACCCAACTAATAACCTTTCATCTTCTAACCACCTATCGACTACTTTAGCTTAAATATAGTAGTTCAACATTGTCAAGTATTTAGTTAATTTATCTTTGAGACAGCCTCTGAAGTCTGAAATATACATCTTTTGTAATTTTGTACATCTTTTGCATTGCATGGCATTCAAATATCTCCCACGCGTATCTACTGCGTGAAGTTACAGGGTGTGCCACATAAGTCAAAAGGTGTACAATATTATATATAAAATGAGTTCAAGAATAATATGACCTTAGTTTAGTTAAAGTGTATTTCTAAAATTTCGATCATATTCTAGAGGTACTTGTATCTTCTCTCTTATAAATATAATAAATAATAATTTTATCAGCCTCAAGAAGTTTATTATGATGATGTTGATAGACACCTCAATTTCCAACACTTGAATGTCTTCTTGAGTCTTGACTTAACCTTTATATTTATAGATATATAATAATTTTATATGTATAAATAATTGATTCAGAACTTGGTGAATAAAAGTGATTCAAAATCTCATCAACTAAAAGTTTTAGCAAATATACAAATAAGCTAAGAGAATTCGATGTCTATGTATATCTATTAATTTATACAGAAAATAATCATAATTTTAATCTTATATATGTATTTTACTTTTTCAACAAGGGAGATCTAAATAACCCACTTTCTGTCAATGGTCAAACGACAATAACTGTTCTGTTACTTCAAAGCTTTCCTTCTCATTTTTAATAGATTAGTAAAGAAATAACATCACATAAATTGAAACAAAACAAATATATTAAATACTTGATAATCTATTTGCTTCATCAGGTAATAGTTTGGTACCAAATACATTAAAGCTCTCTCTATTGGTATGTATCTTTGATTCTTTTGCTATAGCCTCACTAAAAATAAAAAATCAATAATATGACTAAATAAATAAAATTAGAATATTCTTTTTGTTATTAAAATAAATTATTTGAAGAAGGCCTTTTAATTTATTATTATTCTCCAATAGCCTCGAAAGTAGGCTATGATGATGATCATCCAACAAAAAAGTATAAGTATGTAGGTATGTATCACATAATCACAATAATATTCAAAAAAGAAAAAAATGTTAAGTTAGTCCATAACAATGACATAGTAAAAAGAACTATAATGTCTACCCTAATTGGGCGTAAAAATGCGATAAAAAATATATCTGTATTAAATATTTATATCAAATTTTATTCATTTACGGTGATACTTTATAAATTAAAGTGAAATTGTGTATTTGTGACTAATAACATTTAGTGATAAAATATATATGTGGTGAGTAAAGATTTACCGTAGAAATTCTATAAAATATAAATCTATCGTAGCAAAGTTAAAACTTTCTTCTCTCTTTCTTCCTTTTCAAATATTATTTAAGGCTTTGGCACCCATAATAAATCATCCAGTAACATATTCTTAAAAAATCATATTCTTCCTTTTATCTCAATTTATACGATACTTTTTCAATTTTGAAAACAGTTTAAGTTTGATCATAAATTTGCTCATGAAATCTTCATTTTTTTTTAAATAAAATTTATATATTTGTAAACTACGTAAAATGTACTATTGGTCAACACAATAATTAATAATTCAAAATGTTTATAAGACCTATAAAAAAAAATAGACTTGTTTAACTCTTAAAATCTGAAAGACATAAAATGAGACGAAGATAGTATATATAGGGTGGGGTGGGGGGGTTGTTTGTGCGTAATTAATACCTCTCATTTATTATAGGACGGGTAGATTTGACTGTAAAAACATCCAATTAATACTTTTTAGTTTTCCAAAACGATACATAATAACTAATGTAACCAATATAACGCAAGTATTTCAAAAAGGAAGAAAATAATGATCGAAATAATTAAGATGAATGTCTAGATGATAAATTTGATAATTAAGATAAGGTTGTGGTAGGTTCATCTTATGAAAATGGAATTTGATCATATTATTTGGAGTTTATTGTCCAACAATATGCAGGTATATTGTTATTTTACTAATGATAAATGACATTAGTAATCGCCGGTCAGTCATAGAGTGCGGTGAATTCATTCTCAGGCCTATCACATACCCAAAGCCAGGCTAGTGATTGAAGTAAAGTCGTAACTTGGATCACGGAGAACTAAGTCTGAGTTATAGATGATGAGGTAACACCCCACAAAGAAGGGAGTTATGTCTAAGTTAAACGCTACGTCTGAGTTGAGCTTGGAGATAGAAGTCTTGCTCATGAGCTGATTATCTTAAATTGGAACAAGCTTAATGGACTCGGTATGGGATCAATCATTCATCATAGTAGATAATCAATCTATCAGAAGCAGATTTTTGCCCTTTCTTCATCTACAGATTCCTAAAACTGTTTCTCGAGTTTATGCTACTAACACAAATCAGTATCAGATCAACACAAACATCACGAAAGCTAATAATTTCACTTTGCAGAAGAAGGGAAATACAGATGAACAATGGCATTGTTGATGATTATGGCTTTTGGCTATACATCAAAATGATCCGCAATGGTTGATTTCAACTAGATAAACAACACAGCTCAACGTATCTAGCAACGCAATAATCGCTATCAAAAATCAATGTAACTAAATGTCGAATCAACAAACATAAAACTTGAATTCAAAAGTTGATTTTGCAGACGAGACGAATTCAGGATTTCAATTCGAGTTTCGAATAAATAAGCAATTAGAATTGCAGAAAAAGCAAAACTATAATTCAACAATATCAAAACACAATCTAATAAACAAAAACCATAAAAAAATTTAGCCAATTTTGTTAATTTAGATACCAAAAAAAGGAGAGTAAAATAGTCCTAAAACAAAACGATTCCTTGCAAGTTAAGTAAAGTTTAGTTTTTGCTCACAACATCTCTTGTGATTTCCTGACGCATCTCTTCACCTTCTTCACAAATTCCGCCCTATTATCCCTCCATTCCTTAGCCGCATCAACATTCGCCGGAGATTCATCGTTAGGACTGGTAAGCATCGAAATTATACTCAGCATAATACTCTCCACCGTATGAACCGGCGTCCACCGCTCACTCGCTAGCTCATAATGATTCGGATCATCACCTGGTGGATGAAGAATCGATATACAAACCCTACCGTCAGAATAAACATTCGGATGCCAGATCTCCGTTGTGAATTTCACCGTCGGTGGATTGTTAGGGTAATCCGTCGGAAAACTCATTGTAGCGTTGAAAAATCCGCCGTCGAATAAAGTTTCCGGTGGACCGATGATTGAGATACTCCATTCAAAAACGTTGTTCTCGTCGACTAAACCGGCGGAAAAACCGTCGACGGGATGACGGTTTAGGTCTTTGAGCTGTTTTTGGAGGAGAAGAGCGGCTTGTGAAGAAGCCATTATTATTATTTTTGTTTTTATTTTTAACAGAGAAAAAGAGTTTTTCTATTTGGGAGATTTGTTTTTCTATAAGGGGTATATATAGGGATTTTTATTTCCTTTTTTTGTGTGTAATTATTTTTTAATTTAATTAATTTAGGAGTGGGAGTTCGTGAATAACTGGAAGACGGAAGGTTGAAAAAAAAAAGGAGAAATAATTATTGGGTTAAATATTTCCTATTTTATATTAATTTCTTAATTTTCCAAATTTGTGTTTATGGTTAATTTTAAGTTGAGTTATAGTGAATATTCCAAAAAAAAAAAAAAAACTTAGCTAAAATATGTAGTTTCTAGATAAATTATTTTTTCTTATAGAACGGTAAATTCTTTTTTTTAGAGGGATGTAAAAGAAACTTTGTGTCACGTAGATGGATCGTGTAATAATATTGTAATTTGGGAACATTTGGAGAACTACTAATTGTTATAGAAACATTGTTTATACTACTTGATCGATTATTTTGAATATGATTTATGTTATGTTAGTTTAAATACCTTTTTATAATAGTGTTCTTGACTATGATAATAATATTTTTTAATTGATTTTTTTTAGTAAATCAAGAGTTTATCGGACAATTATACATGTATAATTTATGTTAGTACATTGATTTAGGGTGATTATATATCTTGAGCCGAACTTAAATATCAAAAGAGGCAAGTAGAAGCAACTCTTGAGAGTGAATATTTTCTCTTGAAATATTCAGTGAAAAGAGGTCAAAAAGAGTAAACGTTTACAAACATTATCATTATCTCGTAAAGATAGAGAGAGTGTTTTCTAAAGACCCACGACTCAAGTGTAGAAGGAGAGTAAAGAAAAGATAGTAAATAGTAACAAAAAAAGGGTGCAAAATCTACCAAAAGAAAACAAAAATAACAACAAAATAATGTGATAATTAATTACAAACATACTAGGATATATTATTGAAAACAAGCATAAACAAGGAGTACTATTTATTGAAAACAAGAACTACTATAGAACACTAGTACAATGGCAAAAGCCAACCACCCTAAGCAAGACAATCCTGCGCTATTCACTTACTGATTAATCCTAATATGTGTCCTCCATACCTTCAGAGTTTATAAATATCGAATGTTCAATAAACTCTAAATAATTCTCTTGAAATTGCTAATATACACACAACATAAGGGGATAACTTAATACTAATACTAATACTAGTACAAGCTTACAATCTACATCTCCTCCCCTTGTAGTTAGTTACTCAAACAGTTTATAAATCAATCTGTTGACAGCGCACCAGCCCCGCAGCTCCTCCGTAGCATAGCCATCTCTCACTGCCTTTGTTCATATTCCATCTTATCCGGTGGATCGACAAAATTTTGGGAGGTAACTTTTCAAATTTCTGTCTCAATCGTGTTGCTTCTTCTTCAGCAGCTTCCGGTTTCTTGCTCGTGGATTTTGTTTTAGTTTTGGATGATTGAGATGCTAACTCATCATCTGATCCTCCTTCAACGTTTGGATCATCGCCATAACATAGAGCTTCAAGATGAAAAGACGCAACCATGCTCAGAAAGGGTATCGTGGAGTTATTGAGTTAGCAAAATTGGTAAAAATGAGAATTAGTAGAGCAGTGCAATATGTTACCCAGGGGTTGTTCATCTGATTGTTCTATCATTCGTTTGTCCAGACCATGAGGAGATCTTGGGATAGCATCACGCCATTGTTTCCCTGAGTAGATCATTCGGAAGGGAGTATTTGGCACTGGAGTAACGACGCTGATACCTGATTCATCCTCGGAAAATGATCCACAGAGAAAATGTGGTGCACGAGTTCTCAAGGGATCATTATACATTTTGCTAGCCATCTGAATATAATGGTAATATGAATAAGGTCTCTGATTGGACAGGCATACCGTTTACATCTAAAATAATACATGAAGGAAATCACACCAAGCATATCATCATTAAAGAAAAGTACAACTGAGTGTAAGAGGCTACACTGAATAGTCGAGAGACCAGGCTGCCGAATGAGAAACAGGGCTACTGCAGCTGTTAAAGCTAGCAGATTGTATTGAAAGAGTGAAGCATTTGAAAATTCTACAGAAAATGTGAGACTAATGTTGGGCGTACACCGTGCATTTTCATACTCATAAAGTGCTTTATTAATTGTGCAGACTCTCATTTTGGACTTGACTTCTTCAAATATAAGAGCAGAGGAACCTTTAATATAGGTATATCAAGAGAAAGTTGATACAGAAACTTCTAAAGATGTTTGGAGGTGAAAATCAAGGGTTTGAAACTGGAAGAGTTAAAGATGCCACAAATGCTGCGCCCTTAGAGTATATGATCACATTAAGGAAAAGAATCAAAGTGATATATATATATATATATATAGCGAGAGAGAATAAACAGAGAAAGGCTTGTTGACTTCGTGATGGTGAAAGGATTTGTCAATAAATGTGGCTTATACAGAGGGAATTGGACGAGTGGTTGAAAGTTGCAGAGGAGACCAGTTGTTATTCAAGAGGGAATGCATACATGTATCTTGTAAGATCAGATTTTACCATATCTTTCTTGCATTTTCATGTTTATTGATGGGTACAGTGGAAATCAAAACATTAGAAATATACAGTATCCTGAACTACTTCTTTGATAAGTAAAAAATTCTGAACATGGTTATACTGATGCAATGTCTCATCTTGTGTTAGAACTAAGGCAGCAAGGGATTGAAACGGAATTCTTTAACAGACCCTTTTACAGTTAAATCATAAAGTTCCTGTACTCCCATATCAATGAGAACAAAGGATTCATGACGGGGTTGTAGGGGTTAAATTTTAACTAAAAATGAAAAAAAGAGAAGGCAGATTATGGTACTACATGGAGAAATATTGTCGATCCAGGCAAGTTGATTGAAAGCATGGATGTCGGTGTCAATGGACAATTTATCTTTTAAAATGTCCTCAAGGGAACTGTATAGATTTCATTATGTTTTACCATGAACTTCTTTAGTATATCTTCTCTATCCCTTTTCCAGATATCTATGACCACAGTAACAATGTCAACCAGACCCTTCCGAATATCTCAATACAAAGAAAAATATAGCAGGAAAAACCATTAAAAGAACAGTTTTAACAAAAATCATCTTAAACAGTACACACCTGAAACCGAGCAGCTGTACCATCTACCCCACAGTATGCAACCATGCCTACAGCTCACAAAAAAGTTTAAACAAGCATGCATATAAGTTTAGAATTCAAGGAAAATGAAACTTTAACTGTCAATATCAAATATGTATTCCAGACGCACAACGCGCCCACCCACAACACCCAAGGCCTTAGAGTTACGCTGATCCTTAGTCGCCATCCAAGCTGTGCAACTATGCATAGAGAGTTAAGACTGCATACCCTTCTCTTCTACCCACCCCCCGGCTCATTCCCCCTTAGCTAGAACAAAAGGTAAAAGTTGTAAACAGAAAGCTCATGAATAATGTATATGCTACCCCTTGTTTTCCCACAAAAACTCATTATGCAAATGCTTATTTGATCACAGACGAACATCTCACTTTGATACTACTTAAATCTATGTAAGAAGTAAGATCTTTGCAGATGGAAAAAATAATAAATATTTGAAAAGTTGAAACCTGTTATTCGAGAAGCTTGCACACTCCATATCCCAAGTCGAGACCGAGTGAAACTATGAAATCCCTGTTGTTTAGTTCCAACTAAAAGGTTTCCTGTGACAGGTGCATCATATGCAGCCTTCGGCAAGCCAAGGATCTTTAGTGTCCCATCATCACATGATATTACAATAAATCTATGAACATTAACAAATTCAATTTAGATATGAACGTGAAAAATAGATATCAAAATCAAATTCATTAGCAGGATATGCTCATACCTTGGCTCTGGCAACCAGTCCACACTGCATATATGAACTCCCGAGCCTACATGATACTCCCGCAACGGACGGAAGGGGTCCCTGTAAGAAATACAAGGTAGGATATTAAGAAAAAGAAAAAAGATATGTGTATACCCACACACACACATTTATAAAGGCAAATACAACAAGCAACTGGCATGGGCTTTGCAACCTAAATATTGCTTGAAAGTCCCTTTTCAAAATCAATCCAACTGCAGATTTTGTATAGCAGAGTTGACCACTAAGTTGTAACGAAGTCTGCCTTATGATGCAATTTAGCAAAGGAACAAGAAAGTACCCTTCATACCCTCACAATCTGAGGATAAAAATTTTCAAGAAACAGTCGGCAGTCCATAAAAATTATCAGTGCACGAGCATATAACCAAATAATGGGTTTTCATCAGAAACTACAGCAAAGCAATATAAACAGGCCATATTCCATTGCAGAATACTGCTTGAGCCCGCACTATGTATAGTTCACAGAAGTATGTTGAGCCCTGGGACTTGACATATAATGCAGAATAAAGCTTAAACACACACACACATATATACACAAACCTAAGTTGCTTGGACTCAGGTGCGGTTGTCCGATGCGGGTGCGGATCCACAGGTCAGATCCTTCCTGATCTAATTTTAAATTTTTGAGATTCGGAGATATGGATCCATGTATGAATACGGGTGTCGGGATTCGCCTAAAAATAATTAAAATATCTAAAAATAGAGTTATAAAACCCAAATATGAGATATTATGAGGAGAACATGAAGTGAATCTTGGAATGAGAATAAAGGAAAAGGAGTGACATAGATTCCTACATAGAAGGTACTCCATTTTCTTCAATTTCACCTTAGCTTTTATATTGATTACAAAAATCATTAAAACTGTCCGGATTTTCCCCATCAATTTTGGTCAAAGTACCCAAAATCGGATCCCACACGCACACCCATGTCGTGTCGACACGGGTGCGGCACCAAAAGTAAAGAGTCTGAGCAACTTAAATACAAACTAATCAAAATCAAACATAATTTCTCGTCAAGAGAAAAAGGACACACAATAAATCACGGAAAAGGAAAAAAAACTTGCAACTCTTTTATTGAAAAAGCATTGGCACTCAAGAGACTAAGAGGGCAGTGAGTGGGAATAAATACAGAAGAATGTGTATGGATGACTTCAAATCATTATGTACCTCTTCTGCTTTTGCTTTTCTTTCAGCAGGATGAAAATAGAAAGGTATAATTAGCAAGGAGAGGTCATAACAATAGAGACTATCAAAGGACATAAACCATATCGAAACAAGCTTACCTTAAGTCCCAAAATTTCAGCCCCTTGTCACCTGCTACGATGATAATATTTGTATTCCCGGAATCACTGCATACAACATTGTATCAAGTAGGCCAATCAGTGAACTAGACAAAATACAAGAGAAGCTTAGACAGTCACTACATACTCACTATGTTAATCATACTGTTGAAAAAACTAAAATTCTTGAACCATTGAAAAATAGTTGGCACTGAAAGATACACATCAAAACAATCCCCTTCGTGCTGATTCACCCTAGAACTTTCATAGTCCGACTTATGTTGAAACAAATTACAAGCCACAATATCTAAGTAGACACAAACTGTACCAGTTACAGGATAATGCAATTAATGCTGCTTTATGAAAACCTAAAAGCAACATGGCCTTTATTTTAGGTTACCATATAGATTGCTTTTGGAAATGACATCTAGTAAGTTTAGCACAACAAACCTTTCCAATGGTGCCCAGGAAAGCGCCCGAATACGACCTGTATCTGCCTTGAAGCAAAGCAAAGGCCTCGTGTCTGCAGGCAAAAGGACTGTAACATGAAATCACAAATGTACAAAAAGCACTATTATATGACTTGAGAGAAGTCTTTCGTGAAGAAGGATGTGACTCAAACTTCAAAAACGAAACAGCATTCAAGTTATGTTGCATAATTAGAACAAGTTAAAAGAGGATTAAGCGAACAAAATTGCCACCTCACTAAGTTGAAACTCATGAAACCAAAGAAAAGCACAATACAGAAGTTAATTAATACCTTTAGATGAATTATTGGCTGAAAATTTCCACAAGGCAACCTATCCAAAAGCACCTATTAGTTTTACAATGCTAAATAGTAAAAGTCTAGCAGACTCACTCTCAACCTTTTGTAAGTACTCAAAATGCATTTCACATGAACAAGATATTGATTAGAGATATAATGAGATTGTTATGTTTTGCAGCAGCATGGCTTCAAGTGTTTCAAATAAGTTTAAGACATGTCGGACAAACAGACTCTAACAATTAACATTTGAAACAGGTACTTGGGTTCAGGGATGCTACTGAATTAACCATTGCCTGTAGGACTATTTTGAAAAAACAAAGGAAAACGAGAAGAAAATTAAATTAGAGCCAGTACCACTCCATCATGACATCCACAGAGAATCATATCATGCGGAGGTGACGCAGACCACTCCAATGTTAACGGAATGCTACAAGAGAGATAGAAACAACAAGAGAGGTTACTTTAAGAGAGATTGAAAGATCATGTAGAAAAAGAATAAGCTTATCAGTAATAAACAAGTTGCACCCTAAGGAAAATGTTAAACTTGTGATACAAACAAATTTAAAGTCAAGAAGCTATCATGCCCAATATCCAATATGGGTTCTATAAGAATAAAGTTCTTAGGGAGTGGAACTACTAGCAAATATGGTTATGCACATATCATACAAGATGACAAAGTTAAGAGTGCATAATGCTCAACCAATACAGAGAGATGCTGCTCGTCTACTGTGAAGTTTTGACACTTGAATAAGTGTGAACTTTAAAGTCTACAACCCCATATCCGTCACTAATCTGAATCATGAAAATCTATTAGAATGGTACTGTTCCAAGAATTTTCCTCATCTTAGTTCACCATATGACTCATAATCCCAGCTTCAACAAGACAAAGATTGTTCAGTCTACAAATCATAAAGAAAGGAACGCAAATGCAGAAAGTAAAACTTCTTTAAAAATCATATGTACAAATCATAGTAAATGTCACAGCAAAAAACATTTTGAACAGTACGAGCAATTGAACTCTGAGCACTAAACTACCTTTGCCCATCACAGCCCTTAAGCATTGAACATCTGAATACCGGTTGTAATTTCAGGAAACGCGGGTCAGTACCCTTCTTTTGAACAGAAGGATAAATAGCTTTAATAGTATGAGGAAAAGGAACCTCCCACCTGCATTAGATGATAAGGGTTATGAGATTGCCTAATCATAAATCATAGACGATCAGGCATTTATGGTGGGAGAAAGGCGGAACACAAGATGCTGTACAAAACTAAAACAAGTAACAATGAGGAAGAACAAGGTATGTAAACAATCATGACTGACTATACTTCCATTTATGACTAATAAATTGGTCCATTTCATGGAAATAGAGGTGTAACTGAATCAAAGTCACTTCCTCAGGCCAATACTTTTAAGGCCTTCAAACATTTAAGAAATTACTCCAAGCTGAGCCTTCTTGGTGCTATTTAACATCCATGCGTCTAAGTAATAATCAAAATGGACTAGACTAGTGCAGCTTACAAAGTCAATGACTTTACCGTATTCTACTTTCGTCCTCCAAAACTATGGAAATTCATCAAAAGTGAAATTTCCCAGTTTTCAGCCATATATAAAGATCACGGCATACAACATGGACGTTAACTCAAGTTTTATATGAAGATCTGTCGAACTTTAACAGATTATTCCAAATTGCAAACAGATGGCTGAAGCTAAGATTGGCAAGAAGTGTTAAAAATAACAGAAAAAGTAAGAAGCAGATCAAAGAAACATCTCAAACTCCTCAACTCATGTGTACAAAAGCATTATACACTTTGGCATGGGGAAGGAACTTGACACAAGAATATTTGAACAAGGCTGAGTGACACAAAAGAAATAGAGAAGAAGAAGGAACTCAAGAGCAGAATTAGAATGATGAGGACTTCAAAATTAAATGAACAAAGGTTCAAGAGAGAGACTGACCTGAAGAGATGGTTGGAAATGTCTCAATCGATCACCTGATTTTTCAGAGGCTCCATGAGCATCTACCAACAGTATAAGGAGATGGTATTCTGGGATATTGGTTTTAATAGCAACTGGGTTAGGTTGTTTTACAAACTAATTTAAGAGGTGTATTTTTACATGAGACCTTAATGTAATACTAGGTGATAGATCTTTAAAGGTGATACTGCATTTAAAGCATCTTTTTAATTTATTTTTTGTAGGGGTGCTTTTATAGCCTCATTATAATTATTTTTTATAGTAAACTAAGCCAAACATTTTAAGTTCAGTATGTATTTGGATAACATCAAAGCAGATATTTTCTCTGTATTAAATTTGATATAAATATCAAGTTGCACTCTCATGTTCAGATTAGGAGGTGCAAAGCAGAAAGCGCCGAGCACTGACAATTCAGCTAGAAGTATTTACAAAGGGAGGCAAAGAAGAGAACATCATTTTCAGATTTTTTCTTTTGAAGTGCATCTACAAAGCTTTTTTCCTTTCTGATCTCTAGAAATTCAGCAGGGGTCCATATATATGCCTTGTAGAGTGGAGGAAAGGAAAACAGAGAACTTTCATGTGTTATGTCTTTGTTGGTTTCCATAACCTGCGTAACAAAGGAAATGATTCAAAATGACACTTGGAATGGGTTTAGTTTAATTCACATTCACAGCTCCATTGTGCTTCACTGTCATCATTGAAGCTCTTAATAGGTTATAAAATCAGTGGCCTTAGATATTTCCAATTTCAAAACTAAGGTGTTACTGACAAACAAATTGCATCATGTGGATTCATTCTGTTCTAAATCCCATCAGGAATCCAGAGAAAAATAGATTTCCCATGAAAGTTATATATAAGAGAGAAAACTTAAAGGGAGAACTTACACTTCTAAAGTTCCATTTCCCAGTATCACAGCAAGATAACCCATTCTGTGTCTGGAGACATCATAGTGATTTGAAGGCCTCCATTTAATATCCCGAGCTATTTTTCCATTATGAGCTAAACACAGCACCATTCTAGGTAGAGAAACATCGGTTGGTATGTCCTGCAGTACATCAGAACCATTCTCATCAAGCCGTGAGGAATGAATGCCATGGCTCTCAGGTGATTGGGACATGTTGGGAGATTCTTCATGCATTTCTTGTGTTAGCATTGGCAAGGGGAAGGTAGGATTATGAGTTTGGTTTTCCATTCCTTCTTTTTCTTTTTTTCTTCTCTTTGTGGAGGCACCACTCTCACTGGACCCTGCTGATACAAGACGATTGCTAGTATATGCCTGGGAACTCACAGCTGGAGACTCTTCAGCAACATCTTGTGTTAGCGGAATCACACCAGATTTCTCAGTTTGTCCTTTCAATGTTGCCTCTCCAGTTAACGGAGAATCTAGAGATGCCGCATTAATACATCTTTCTTGACTCAGCCCAATATCTACTTGGGCTTTATTCATATTTCCACAAGACAAATCTACAGAAAGTTCTGTTGATTGCAGCGACCACTCTATAGCAAGAGGTTGTAAACTGTGGTCTTCACTATCTCTATCACCTAAAGATTCAGTAACAGGCTTCTTTCTCGGTCTTCCTCTTGGATTTTGTGGTCTAGATGCTTTTGCCTGGACTGCTTTACCAGGGTTCTTTTTTGGTCTTCCTCTTGGTTTTTGAGGTCCAGATACTTCTCCCGTACCTGCTTCACTTCTTGTCAAATTTCTATACGGTTTTTTGTTAACCTGAGCAAAATAATCTTCTTTCACAATTATATCTTTTTGAATGAGATCTGGCAGGCACCATATCTGAATTACACCTCTGCCTGTAAGTGAGGCATCAGTCTTGTGATATGATGAATCAGGAGGATGAGGAGCAATTGCGACAAACTACAGAATCAATTGAAAAAGTAAGAAATCAATATGAATCATATCTGAGTAAGTGTGCTTGATTTAATTTTTTTAAAGAAAAAAAAAAAGATAAAGACATGACCTTTCTTGATCAAGTAAAATCAACATGAGACACTCAGTACATAATGAGTAAAAGTTATAAACACCAAAATAGTTACATTTGACTGATTAAGTTGATTCCATTGGGCCGTTAATACTGCTCAAGACATAATAACTTTTAATGATTAAGCCATCGTATTACATGACACACCGAAAACAGCAGCATTTCATTAGCTTTTTAAAGCAATTTAAGAGAGGAAGAATCAAACAGTTCAGGGACAAATCAAGCAAAATTCCCCTCTGCTACTGTAACTCGACGATAAGACCTATCAGTACTTTGTCCCACTCTTTAGCCAGATTTTGTCTTACATAGTTACCTTAATATGTTTCATGACAACCAAGATTAGCTCTCATTCTCTGTGGTAACCAACTGCATCTCAAATAAACAATAATGAATGCTGAATATCTGCTCAGAATAGTCAATTTTTTATGACAAATTTCAATATACAGTTCATCAATTAATATGCTCTCTATAACAGAAGAGAAGGTACAAGGAAAAGGAAATGGAGATGAGACAGACTTGTCCATTTGACATCATTAATTTTTTAGACAGACTTGTCCATTTGACATCATTGATTTTTTTCTTTTCTTTTTCTTTCGAGGAGAATAAACAAAGGATCAAGAAGTAGATTTATAAGAGCAGTACCTCACTTTTCATAGGAGCATCCCTATTTTCATGAGCTTGGGGACACCAGTCCATCCCCCATGCTAGACCTCCAACATACATCACAAAATCTTTGCTGCAAAAGATACAGTATAGACACCAGACTAAATCATTTTGCAAACAAATCTATAAATAAATTGATCAGAATGTAACCAACAGCCCAGCAGAGTCTAGTCCAAAATATTTAAGATATCATAAGCACTATCTGTAACACAACAATTATGAGAAAAAGCATGAAAGGGAAAAACAGTTACAAAAATTCAATGTTCAGAAAAGATATTTAATAACCAACTCTAGTACTATGAAACAAGGAGAGAAGAAGACATCTGGATAAAAAGATTCTGGATTAACAAGTTGTCAATCTCCCACACTATATGTTGATGACACATTGCTTTTATGTGAATCAAGTAGCTGGAAAATCAGAAGATAGACAAGAGCTTGAAGCCAATTTGTAGGACCATACCGCAGAGCATCATGTTATCTGAAACAGTATTGCAAGATAATGTTTCAGACTTCTGTAACAGTGATCTGAAATTTGTTGGTTAAAAGAAGGGATTTTTTGGATGAGAAAGGCACTGAAACAATGGATAGAATTGCAGATTAAAGAGGAGGTGCTTCTGAAACAACTATTGGAAAGAAAGTTTAGCCGACAAAATTGTCACCAGAAGAGGCATGGTTCCACAAGTAGTGGCCAAAATGGTCACTAGAAAAAGTCACCATTGGTAAAACATAGAAAAGAAAGAAAGCTTTAGAGAGGTGGGATGCATAAGCCTACTTCCCATTAATTGGAGGCTACGTAATTCTTTAACAAGATCATGCCTTTTTTCATAAGAAAGGTAAAGATTTAATTGGAAAGTACCAAGAAGGTACATAAAAGAGTACATCAGTGAACACAGTCATAACTTTTTATCGACTGATGGAATAACAATGTAGAATAAAAGTGCCACATTGAACGGTGAAACATGAACATCTGACTATATTCACGGACATAACTTGCTCTTTCACCGTGTCCATCAAGACTAGAATACATGGAAAGATGTTTTTGTCTCGGCTAGAAATTGAACCTAAGACCTCATGGTGCACAACCCACTTTTGTTGACCCCTAGGCCACACCACATTACTCCGTTTAAACTCATCTCATGTAAATATTTACAAAATAAAATGACAACTTTGCCTACCTCGATTTTTCGGGTACTGGCTGCTCATTCACCAACTGCTTCTGCAACAAGTCAGCTTATCTCATCAGAACTAATTCCAAGTCCAGAAAAAACAATAAACATCAAAATTCAGTTAAATATCAAATAAATGTACCTTTGGAACTTCCGCAGAAGAGAATTGAGGCAAACTTATTTCACCAATCACATCTTTTCCTTTTGAACTCTCGTTCTCACAAGCAAATTTAACTTCTCTTGTTTTGTACTTGAGAAATCTCCATTCTCTGCATGACTCGACATAATTTACATCAAAAAAATTCAAATTCAGCATATATTAGCAGGAAAAAAAACAATTTTTCGACTTACATTAGATAATGGAGGAAGCTAAGCTACTAATCTCATCTTTAAAATTACATGAAATTAATGAATTTCCACATCACAAATAAATTCATGCAGTTTGAGTAATTCAAATAAATTTTATATTTCAACTTACGTTAAGAATGTGATTGAGGAAGCTAAGCGATTAAGTTCAGTTCGATCAGTATCGTCAATGTCTGGTACACCGGTGAGCTTAGAAATTATATCAACTGCTTTAAAGTGATTCTCTACTGAATAATCGAACAATGAGACTGGAATTCCGGACGAACTCTCACCGCCGGCGACTTTTTCCGGCGCGGTGGCGGGAGATTCAGGAACAATGTTGTTGGATTTTGGTTGTGATTTTCTCTTCTGCTTACACCGCTTCAATTCGGCGGCGACTGAAAAATCGTCGCCGGTTTCCATGACTGTTGTTGATTTTGGTACAAAATAGCGCGCGCCAGAAAATCGGCGTCGGATTTTTGGGGATTCTTTTTTTTTGGCTGCTGGGGATCGAACCCTCGTTTTGTTGAATATGTAACAAAGCAATAGAGTTGAGAATTTATATATTTTATTAGGTCTCGAGTTCGAGTCTTTTTGATATCGTCTTTATTTGACGGAGTATTCAACGTAGGAAACTTAGAGTATGTTTACATCGATTTTTGAGTTATGACTTATAACATAGTATGATTTTTGATTTATTTTTATTATTTTGATCTTATTTAAATATTATAAACTCTTTTTAATTTTATTCGAACACTTTAAAATTGTTTAAAAGTTAATTTAAATGGACATTTAGTTGGTCTCCAATTCAAATATACACCGTTGAAATACCAACAAAAAATTAGTTTACAAATTTAGTCAAAAATAAATAAATAAATATAGATACTATTTCAGAAATAGCAAACATAATAGATATTACAGGCTCTATGGTTGAAGTTTTGGTAACTATGCTCCATAACTATAATTATTTTTATTATCGAGGTTGCGGTTTGTATATTTCACTTATAGATACACAAACTTGGTAAAAATACACAAATTGAAATTGTGATTTGTATATTTCACTTGCGAATATTCAAAACGTCATTTGTATATTTCGTTTGTCGATATACAAACGTGATAATTTATTATGTTATTAAATGGGCTAATATCTAAGTTGGGCCTTCAGGATGTAATTGGCTATCAAATCACAAACTTTGCTCACTTCAGTGTTAGTCATAGATAATGAACTAGAAAATTGAGTTTTTGAACTTTTATTTAAATATTTATTATATTTGAGAAAAAAAATGAAATTTTGCAAGTGAAAGTCTCAAAAATTGGGTTTTTTATGGCCAAATAAATATTCGAATATAAATTTTAAAAAGTACTCTTAAAATCTACAGTTAAATGCTAACTTAATCTGTTTATGTGTGCTTTCGTATCAACTAAATATAATCTAACAAGTGGTATGATTAATTAATAAATTAATTAATTAAATTATAAATAGCAAGATTAAATCTTCCGATAATATATTCTCTGCAGAGAAATTATAAAATTATTTAATGTGCTAATCAAACTGAGTTTATACACTAATTAGGTAGATATTTTATATAATAGTGAAAGGAATAAAAATTACATAAAAATAGTAGAACCACATTTTATGAAATTGATAATAATGTCATCCCATAAAAAGCCAATACTAGCCAAAAGGGGAAAAAATATTATGCCCTTCATTATATGAAAGGTACAATAATAAATTATAAAAAAACAAAAAAAAAACTTACATTTGTCCACAAGCAAAAACATGTTTAATTTCAAGATTAAGTACTATTAATTTCTCTCACAAATACTGGCAAACCGCCACGAAATGAGGCGGTTAGGCCAGGAGAGAATCGAGGAATGTGATGGGATGGATGAGCTAATTCGACGTGAAATCGTCGGAAGAATGAAAGAGTCATACTTTTAAGCTCAACAATAGACATTTCTTTACCCAAGCAAACCCTAACCCCAGCTTGAAAAACTGGATACTTAAAAGGATTTTCGTCGATAAAAACACCGTCTTTATTAATCCATCTCTCTGGCTTGAATTCTAAACAATCGACACCCCATAATTCTTCCATTCTTCCCATAGCATAAGGATGATAAGTAACCCTAGTTCCCTTTTTAACAAAAGTCCCATCAGGTAGAAAATCATCATCCAAACAGAACTTAGAATCAAATTGTATTGGAGGATAAAGTCTCATACTCTCATAAACACATGCTTGCAAATAATGAAGTTCTCTCAATTGTTCACAACTTGTAAGTTGTTGATTTAGTCCAACAACTTCATTTGCTTCTTCTCTAATCCTCTCAACTACTCGTGGATTCTCCGCGAGTAGCCGAAACAAGCTTGTTGATGCAGATGCCACAGTGTCTCTTCCAGCTAAGAGAAAACTAATGACAATATCTCTTAAGTATGTCTCATTGACAATATCCCCTTGCATGAATCTTGATAGAAGATCCTTATGATTCGAAAACCCTAATTTTCGACGTTGTGTTATCACTTCTTGTGCTAGTATGTTGATCAATTTGATTGCTTTTTTCAACTTCCTTTCACTCCCTATGTTGAAAAATCTCTTGATTTTCCATACTATTGAAGACACATGCATAGCTCTTTGAGCTGATAATTGTGATGCTAAGTCAAAGGAAATAGCAAATTGTGAAATTGGAAGTGATAATTCTAAACACTTTGGATCTAATCCAAAGGAAAATCTACAAATACTATCAAAGGAAAATCTTCTAAAAACATCTTGTAAATCCAAAACAATCTCATCTTTATTATTAGCTACACAAGCTAATAATGGGATGAGTCTATTTTGGATTTCATTGTTCATTACGTCAAATGCAAATGATTTTATTGAATTTCGTCGAAGTTCAAGACTAGCCATTTTCCTTTGAAATCTCCATAAATCTCCATCCACATTGAAGATACCTTTACCAAGAAAATCACCTAAGATTGTTGAGAAATTCTCCCCTTTTGGAAAATTATCAAATCTTGTTTTGAGCATGTATTCGACATTTTTAGGGTTCGCGGTGATGGTGTTACCAAGAACATGGATGTGTATGGTTCTAGTAGGGGATTTTTGAAGAAGATGAGTATACCAATCACATAAGTTAGTGAATTGAGGGTACCAACTTGATGTCATGTAACATTGACAAATTTCACATTTGCATAAAAACTTTAGTCTAATAAAATAGCAAAGGAGAAATAAGAAGGAGGAAAAAGAGATGATAAAGAGAAGAAAGATAAAGAAATTAGTAGAGGCCATGGATGAAGAAAATACAAAGCCAATTGGACAAGAAAGGGATATATATATATATATGATCAACTTGATCTTCTTTATTGTAATTAATAAAGTGATGTGATGCAACATCATCTTTGCTATACGTGGCAAATGGACGGGTTGGATTTTAAATTTGGACAAGTTGAAAATGAATCAACATAAAATGAGTAATAATTTAATTCGTCAAAATTTTATATGAGTAAAAATAGATTGAATAATAAATGAGTTCGGTAAAATAGTAGTTTATCCATATTTACATATATTCGCATGAATAAATAGTACTCTATTTAAGAATTCAACATGAAGAATATATTTTAGTCTCTTTTTAGATGAAAAATGCTGAAAATGTTTCATTTAATTTTATTGTATCATAAAAATTAAAAAAAAAACCCATAACTTTTTCAATATAAAATAAATTTATGTAATAATAAGGGGAGAATATTTTAATATCAAAGTAAATAAATATTTGCATTTTAGGACTAAAACATGTTTAATGCACTTTAAGCAATGTCACTACTAAAAACTAATACATGATTTGTTTATTTTACACTATTTTTTATTATCCAATATAAAATCAAACAAATAAAAAAATATAATTATAATTAACAAAAGAAATGTAGATTTAAAGTATACATTTTTGGAGGGCCAATGACTTCATTTTTTCAATTATAGAGAAAAATAATTAGTTCTATAGAAGAACATAGAAAGGAAGAGAAGTTACAATTTTATTTTGGTGATATCATAAATTTTGAGTGAATAAAAGTTAAAAGCTTAACCCATCTGGTCATATTTTATCCATATTTTACTCATAGTTTACCTTATTTAAATAGGTTGAATATGTGTATCGACCCATATTTACTCATGTAAAAAAGTCACTCACGCAATTCATCAATTACGAACGAATTATCAAAATATGAGCTCATTTTGTCAGTATTACTAAGAGGTCTATTCAAGATTCTCCACATACTATTTTAGAAAAGACTATACATATATAATAATAAAACAAAAGAAAAGAAAATATAGCACCCCTCCCACCAAAAGAAGAAGTGAAATTAATATATGATCATCTGAAAAAATAAGATATAGACACAAAAATAAATTATAATGAGTGCAACCATATGTTTATTATTTATTATATAGTGTATATAAGTCAAATTTATATTAGTTGGAGCGCACAATTAATATGTGCATATTTTCTTTTTCTGTTTTAATAATAATTACTAATGATAGCACGTGCTATTATTCTTCATAAATAGGATTATAACCTAAAGTTTTTTTTAAAAAAAGAAAAATATTAGGTAATACATGACTCAGCAAGTGTTGTTTATTAATGGGGGCATATTATTATGTTCCATTAAATTCAATAATCTAAACTTAAAAAAGTTAAGCAAAGTACTATTGTTTATACTTTATTTCTAGGCATTTTTAGTACTCTTAACTCAACAACTAAT
This sequence comes from Solanum habrochaites, assembly GCA_027704765.1. Classification (NCBI taxonomy): domain Eukaryota; kingdom Viridiplantae; phylum Streptophyta; class Magnoliopsida; order Solanales; family Solanaceae; genus Solanum; species Solanum habrochaites. Next base: position 2,553,444 of record JAKWJA010002497.1, on the reverse strand, counting down.
CCTTTGTTGCATATTTCATAAAATAATATTTTATTTATCTGTTTCAAGGTTTAGTTTTATAAAATAAAAAATAAAACATATTTAATGATCTTAATTAAATATATGTATAAAAAATTAGAATATGTTCTTATTAGAATCTTTTTGGTTGGTAAGAGTAATATATACTCTCTGACTCTACAACACAATATATATGGTACTATTGGTTCAATGTTATATTTTGTTACGATTTTTGTTAGATTTTAACGTAATTTCTGTTATATAAGTAAAAATCTATTTTTTGAATCTTGTAATTTTATATATATATAAAAAAAAAAAGAAATAGCTACGATTTTTAAAATTAGAAATATATGTCATCATTACATCGTTAAAGAGAATCAGCGATGGATTTTCTGTTTAGTTACGTAAGTTATTGTTACTAATTTGTCTTCTTTTTAAAATTTGTAGTTGGTGTGTGGTCTCAAATTAAATATGTCATATCATTCCTACAAGCGAGTGTTATTAAAGGGGAAACAAACGAAAATATTTGAAATTTAAAAGTTATTGAAATATAGAAAGTACACGTTTTTTTATAATCCAAAAATAAAAAAAAAGAAAGAAAAAGACATATAAATTAAAATGAATCGAATAATTTAGTTTGGACCATCCTTTAGCTAGTAATTTCTTAAGTACACGGAAATAATTATATATAGTACTTGATTTATTAATGACAACTAGGTATAACAAAAAAAAATAATCTAGAATGATTATTGGGTCCAATATTTCACACAATCAACTTTGTGATAACGAAAATCACAATTGCTCGAAAAAAAATCGATCTAAGAAGTTGATGTTTTAATATAATACTTTATGAAATGTAAAATTGATCTGAGAAGTTGATGTTTTAATATAATACTTTATGACATGTAAATGTAGTAACTTTTATTTGATTTTATACATACGTTTAGAAAATCTGTTAAATATCTATAAATATTTGAATTGAATCTAATTTGAGATTATTATAAATATTTATTAATTTTATATTTTTCAAATTTTAAATATGTCTCTGTCCTAATGCATATGTATATCTTTGTGGATATATATTGATGATGATTATTTTTATGAAAGGGATTGATGAACATATTTGAAAGCATGTTGATTACTTTAATTAGTTGTAATTGGGTGAAACAGGTAGATGGTCCATTATGTTTGGCTAAATTAATTAGTAGCTAACTAAAAATTAAATTATTGATTACAAAGTTTCTCCAACTCAATAATAAAATAATTTTAAATCAATTCAATAGCAGATAATTAATGATTTTGAGTTTAAATTTTAAATTAAATATATTATTAATGAGGAACGCTTCTCCCTTTAGTATATATAATTCAATACCTTTAAATAATTAAAATGTATCTCTTTCATTTCTTACATAAAAAAATATAAAATATTTGAACGATTCTTATTCTCAGCATGAAGTATTTAACATTACAAGTCTCACAGAACACGTAAGTAATTAAACGATGTAAAATTAATACATAGTTTTGAAAATTTGTGAATATTTATAAGTGATTGGATTAAAAATGCATGTTTCAATTAGTACTTGAAGGTTAAATGCACTTAGTCAGAAATTAAAAAGATTAAAATTATAATTTATTAATAATGGAAGGATAAAAATGCAATTAAGAAAAACAACCCGGCCAACTTGTTTTTAATTAATATTAATAGCATATCATTATCTATAATAAAATAAAAAACATAATTTTAACTTTCTTGAATAAATAATTGTTGAATTATATTATTAATATTTTCAGATTAAATTATGTAGTTTCATTAGATTTCAGGAGGCATGTTGTCGACAAATGTTGGGTTTAGTTTAATATATTTAATTTAAAACTATATAATATAATGGTAAGAACGTGCAATGATCCCTATAAAAAAAAGTTTTATATATTGATGTGCCTAACACATATTTTATTTTGGGCTGATCATAATTAATTCATTCAATTGTTGATTTAGATTATTTTATTTTATTTTGTTCAAATAAAAATCCAATTCGTATATTTAATATCACTACCATATAATTAATATCATGAAAGTTAGAATTAATTTGAACTAAACGAGAAAAAAAAAGGATTATAGGAGTAATAGGTAACTTGTGACTTATATATACTTATATATGATGAATGAATTCATCTGAATCTCGTTCGATGAAAAATATTAATATTTATATATAATTAAATTATTTTTTAGCTATGTATAACATATGTCAAATTTTCTTTAATTAGTTCATGTATTTACTTTATCAATTTTTAAACCTTTAATTAAAAATCTTAACGCTTTCACTGATTATATTGAATCCTTTGCGAACAATTATTAATTAAAATGGCTACCTCATATGTATTTAAACGAAAATATCATATTATCTAGAGGAACCTAGAAGATTTAAAATCCTTATATAATAAGAAGATAATAATGTGAGAGCACCACTACACCATTCATAAATATTAGGATTTGTTAAATGTATTACGAAATTTAATTATATCGTTAAATTAATTATCATTATCTTTTGGGAAAAGGGTCAAAAATACCTCTCAACTTTGATTTATAATTTGATTTTATTCTCGCCATTAAAATGAAGTTAATTTTACCCCTTCCATTATTAACTTCATCAAAATTACTCCTCATTTGACGAAATCTTCAAAATTGACCTAAATTATCTATTTTTTTATTAAAAAAACCCGATTCCCTATTTTTAACCTAATGCCCCGACCGATCTAGAGAATAATTCATTCCTCTTTTATCCATTCTCTCAAATTTTCCAAATAACTTCTTCTCCATTGTTCTTCACCATATAGGAAGTCGACGAAACCTGTTGAGATTTATAGTAAGGTTGTTGAAGGTGAATTAGATAGAATTGGTAAAAGGGGAATGAGTTATTCTTTAGATGGGTCGGCGTATTGGGTTAAAAATAGGGAACTGTTTTTTGTTAAAAAAATCAGATATTTGATTTAATTTTGGGAATTTCGTCAAATGAGGGGTAATTTTGATGAAATTAATGATAGAAAAAATAAAATTAATTTCATTTTAACAGCGATGATAAAATTAATCTATAAATCAAAATTAAGGAATATATTTGACATTTTTCACTTTTATCTTTTTAATAGTGAAGAATCTTGTATGATTAGTTCCTAAATTCTAAATTAATGTACAATCATGATAACCAAATGTTGGTTCCCCACAAAATTTAGTGAAGTTGGAACTTTAAAAAGAAATATTAATAAATAAATAAATAATAAGAAATGCCTTTGGAAGGATTTAAATGAATTTTCTAGCAAACACTATCGTGGTATATGTCATGAATGATCTTAAAGGAATAGATACAAATACTTTAGCTAAAGATAATTAGAGCTTTTTAAATCTCGAAGATTATAATGGAATGAATATATAAAAATATGTTCATATTTAATTAGACGTTTTTAACTCGTACCTTGAGAATATGATAAGTATAAAGTACAGAAACTTTAATGATTTTGGTATTAGTTACATCCTATCTAAATAATTTCTCAAATTACAATAATCTCGAATTTTACATTACTTCTTCGCCTGATATATAGTTAGCAAACGATACATATGTTATGTATAAGATAAATAAGATATGTATCAAATACATAACTATAAATCAAGTTTATACCGATTTAGATTTGAAATAATTGAGATTATGTATCAAAAATAACATTTGTATCAGATACATTATAAACAAACAAAATTGTAGTGTGTATTTGATAGAGGTGGAGTGATGTATTCAAATGTTAAGAGAGCGAGAAAGAAAAAAAAGACTTTTGCATTTAATTCAATTGGTAGGAAATTTACAACAAAATTATATGATCTTAACACGTGTAATTACATAATTTTTTTCCTAATAAAAATTTGAACAAAAAATACTTCTTCTTTTAATATAACAGACCTTATATAACGCGAACTCAAATTGATTAATAATTCAAAGAAAATATTAATATTAAATAAGGAATGAAAGATAATAAATTAAAATTTCTCAAAAAATAATTTCAATTCACGTGAGTGAGATAATTAAAAAGTTCAAACAACATAAATTATTATAATTCAAACAAAATATTAATATTAAATAAGGAATGAAATATAATAAATTAAAATTTCTCAAAAAATAATTTCAATTCACGTGAGTGAGATAATTAAAAAGTTCAAACAACATAAATTATTTATTAATAATTTTACGCTTTCCATTCTAGCAAATCAAGAATTATTATGATCTTATATGTCAGGAGTTTTATTTGCTACTTTCCGTACTGAACTTCACGTATAATCAAGTCATCATATAAATTAAAACACAGAGAATATATTTGCTTAGAAAATGACAAGGAAAAAATGAAACACATATACCTAGCTAGAAAATATAAATAATAGTACTTTTTTTAGGTTATATTATTGATCAAGGAACATGATAATATGCCCCATCAATAATAAATAGCATTTGCTGAGTGTACTGCCTAATATTTTTCTAAAAATAAAATGAAGAATAATACCACGTGCTTCCCTTAGTAATTTATTCAAAATAAAAAAAAGATGTATTAAAAATATTTAAGATTTAATTTATATATACTAACCGTAAACAAACTTTTGCTATAATATTAATGCATATTAATAAATGTGTCTTATTTTTCATGTTACCAATCATCTTATTATAATAAATGATTATTTATATTTATTTTTCAGGTAATGAGATATACGGTCGACAATTTATTTCTTCTTTTGATGAGAGAGGTGTATTTTTTTAATTTTATTTCTGATTCTATTATTATATACGTAAAGAATAGTAGGTGAAGAACTTGAATATAACTCTTGAAATATAATAATATGATGTCACATCACATTACTTTTATAAGAGGGAGTTTTCGTGCTAAAACAGGTAGCAGGTCGACGTGTCTACTTTTAATATTTAAGGATATTTTAATTATTTTTTGTAATTTATTTATCATATTTTTTTTATATATTTGAAAAATACATTAAAAAATTATTATAATTAACAACTTAAATATTTAAAAGATATACCCGATTGAACAAATAAAAAGTATTGTTGGTAATTACTATAATATTGATCACTCATTATATAAGTCTCTCCTTTCTTCTCCAATATTTTGTATTTTCATCATCCATGGCCTCTACTACTAATTTCTTTATTATTCTTCTCTTTATCATCTCTTTTTCCTTATTCTTATTTCTCCTTTGTTATTTTGTTAGACTAAAGTTTTTATGCAAATGTGAAATTTGTCAATGTTACATGACATCAAGTTGGTACCCTCAATTCACTAATTTATGTGATTGGTATACTCATCTTCTTCAAAAATCCCCTACTAGAACCATACACATCCATGTTCTTGGTAACACCATCACCGCGAACCCTAAAAATGTCGAATACATGCTCAAAACAAGATTTGATAATTTTCCAAAAGGGAAGAATTTCTCAACAATCTTAGGTGATTTTCTTGGTAAAGGTATCTTCAATGTGGATGGAGATTTATGGAGATTTCAAAGGAAAATGGCTAGTCTTGAACTTAGACGAAATTCAATAAAATCATTTGCATTTGACGTAATGAACAATGAAATCCAAAATAGACTCATCCCATTATTAGCTTGTGTAGCTAATAATAAAGATGAGATTGTTTTGGATTTACAAGATGTTTTTAGAAGATTTTCCTTTGATAGTATTTGTAGATTTTCCTTTGGATTAGATCCAAAGTGTTTAGAATTATCACTTCCAATTTCACAATTTGCTATTTCCTTTGACTTAGCTTCACAATTATCAGCTCAAAGAGCTATGCATGTGTCTCCAATAGTATGGAAAATCAAGAGATTTTTCAACATAGGAAGTGAAAGGAAGTTGAAAAAAGCAATCAAATTGATCAACATACTAGCACAAGAAGTGATAACACAACGTCGAAAATTAGGGTTTTCGAATCATAAGGATCTTCTATCAAGATTCATGCAAGGGGATATTGTCAATGAGACATACTTAAGAGATATTGTCATTAGTTTTCTCTTAGCTGGAAGAGACACTATGGCATCTGCATCAACAAGCTTGTTTTGGCTACTCGCGGAGAATCCACGAGTAGTTGAGAGGATTAGAGAAGAAGCAAATGAGGTTGTTGGACTAAATCAACAACTTACAAGTTGTGAACAATTGAGAGAACTTCATTATTTGCAAGCATGTGTTTATGAGAGTATGAGACTTTGTCCCCCAATACAATTTGATTCTAAGTTTTGTTTGGATGATGATTTTCTACCTGATGGGACTTTTGTTAAAAAGGGAACTAGGGTTACTTATCATCCTTATGCTATGGGAAGAATGGAAGAATTATGGGGTGTCGATTGTTTAGAATTCAAGCCAGAGAGATGGATTAATAAAGATGGTGTTTTTTTCCAACAAAACCCTTATAAGTATCCAGTTTTTCAAGCTGGGGTAAGGGTTTGTTTGGGTAAAGAAATGTCTCTTGTTGAACTTAAAAGTATGACTCTTTCATTCCTTCGACGATTTAACATCCAAATAGCTCATCCATCACACCATATCCCTCGATTCTCTCCTGGCCTAACCGCCTCGTTTCGTGGCGGTTTGCCAGTATTTGTGAGAGAAATTAAGAGTACTACTTAATCTTGAAATTAAACTTGCTTTTGCTTGTTGACAAATGTATGATTTTTTATGGGATGTCATGTTGTATCAATATCATTCAATGTGATTTTACTCATTTATGTAACTTTTCTTGTACATAATTTCTAGCTATCAAAAATTGATGATGCTTCTTCAATTCCTCTCTTTCATTTTATGTGAGACGATTTGACCTACGAAAGTCAAATTATTTAATTTTCAGAATTGAACACATAAATTGCAATAATTTGAAATTGACTTTACATATTTAAAAGATTAAATAAAAGCATTATAGGACACTTTTTCTTATTAATTACAATCTATGATTGATATTCTCAAAATAGTTTCTCTACTTTCTTAAATAGTAATATAATCTGTATACGCTCTATTCTTTCTAAGATTCCGCTTATATACATTGTGCTATGACCCGAGTTTTCATGTCTTCTTCAAATAAATAAATAAAAATAGGACAACAGACCATTAATCTAATGTCCAACACACTAACAAAAAAACAAGACATATAAAACTATGTTTGTTAATTTTAATAGTTATAAAACTCAAAATTTAAAAAAATGTTAGATTCTGGTTTTCTGAATTTATCTACAATCATTGACTTAATGGTGGTTCCCCACAAAATTTAGTGAAGTTCAACTTTTTTTTATAAAAATAAGTTTTTTCAATAAAAAAAAAAAACAAGAGAAGCTTTTGGAAGGATTCAAATGAATTTTCTAATCGTGGCATATTTCATATAAAAATGATTTTCAGGCATAGATAAAAATATATTAGTGAATGCTAATTAGAGCTTCGCGATCATCAAGGGTTGTGATGAAATAAGTTAATTAAAATTTCACAAACATCAAGGATTATGATGAAATAAGCTAGTTAGAGCTTCACAAATGAAAAAAGAAATAGGAACGTTCATATATAGCCACTCAAAAAAAAAAAGCTTAGTTACTTTTCATGGCTACAGTTTGATATTTACAATTCGTAGCTACATGTTATAGGAAGGAGAGAGGTGAGCGAGAGAGGACAAATAGTGGGAGAGAGGTGAATTGTATATGTATATCGATTAGATAATTGTAGATTATACATATATATTTCTATATATGAAAAAGCGAGATTGGGAGAGGGAGAAGAGAGACGAGCAAAATTGGGAGATGGAGGAGAGAGGCGAGCGAGATTGGGAGCGGGAGGAGGAGAGAGGAGAGAGAGAGAGGGCAGAGAGTGAGAGAGAGGTGAATTGTATATGTATATTGGTTAGATAATTGTATATTATGCATATGTATTTGTATATTCTAGCAAATTATACATATACAAACGTGACTAATTATACAAACTCGAAGTCAGCCCACATAATTAATGTACAATGTTAGTCACAAGTGATAGTCATAGCAAATTATACCTATGATAAATAATTAAGTAGGATAAATTTTTGCTTAACCGCGTAATTTTCTTAAAAAGGGAAACAAGAGTAATTCTTAAACAATGCAAATCTGAATTACTCAAGTCCCAAAATATTAGAAGCTGACCAATAAAATGTATCACTAATTTTAAGCAATAAATTATCAAAATTTATATTAACGACAGTAATAAATTAGCAACGAAGTTCATAGTTAATTTCAATTTTTTTGAAGTATTTTCATAATTACTAGGCCTACAATGTGAATGCTACCAATCGATGTGATCATATTATACATGTATATATATATTTTACATAAATTCGATTAGAAGCAAACATTAAATGATGATAAATTAGAAAACAAATTAAAATAGAGAAAAATAAAAGTTTTTGAATAATCAAATCCGATACCTATCAAAAGAGATACAATAATCAAACGTGGTTCACTCTTTAAGAGAAATTTACTTGCTTGTTATATGAATAGATTGAGATTGAAAAATACTATAACTGAATAAATAAATAAAAAAATATTTTGATACACAAAATATTCTATATTTACGCGAGGTTTGAATTATAAAGTTTGCTCTTAAAAAGATATGGCATTGATAGCCTAACCTAGTATACTCAAACTTTAGTAATCTATAATTGCTCCAAAATTCATAAAGATGAAACAAAAGCTATAATTAAAGTATATATTATCATTATATTGAATATGCTCTTTAGTTTACATAGAATTTTAATCATGACAATAATCTTAAAAAGTTATAAAAATTAAAAATTTTTACAAGTGTTGTCCATGTCAGTACCAAACATGTTGGCCACTATCAATGGTGGCCATTGCATAAATTTTCTTTTGATGAAATAATTATAATGTGATTTAGTACAAAATTTATTCAATATCCAAATAGTTGAATACAATTGATCTGTCATGTAAACTAATGGTTACACATATGGCCCCTTTCTATGTCCCCATTAAGATTTTATTCCCATTCGAAAATTGTATTCTCGAATTCTAACTTTAAGTTAAATTTCAAAATTTTATGATTAAACATATTTTTTTAGAATACAATTATTAAAAGTGTGAAAAAATTTTTGTGACCAAGCAAAGATCGTCGAGTCTAATGTTTAGTTATATATTACTCAACCTTACCGATCAAATATTAGACTGTTATTAAACGTTTACAATAACTTATTAAATGATATTAGACTTATTAAATATTAGACTGTTATTAAACGTTACAACAACTTATTAAATGGTATTAGACTTTGATCTAACATTTTATTATAAAATTTTTGATTTTCTTGAAATAAAATCTTTAAATCAGAATCATTTATTAAACATCTCAATTAAGAAGGGAACCCCATGAAAATTGATACAACATAAATGATTTTAATTGTCTTAAAAGTACTATGACCAACATATAATTTTTGACTTGATAACTTTGATGATATTGTTAAGATGTTCCACATCGGTAGAGCGATGAGAATTTAGTTTTCTTATATAGATTTGGACAAATCTCTCCTCATGAGCTAGCTTTGTGGAATTGAATTAGACCCAAGTATCATATTTTTACATGATATCAGAGTCAAACTCATCTTAATTTGTTGTTCATCGACAATCCACTCCATTTAGAAGTGTTCACGCTCCAACTGAAGTTAAGGCATGCGAGGAAATGCTAAAATGTCTCACATCAGTAGAGGAATAAAAATTTAATCTCCTTATATATACTTGAACAAACTTCCCCTCATAAATTAGTTCCCGGTGTCATACCTTACGGATATTTTATTAAGTTCATACTAATTTTATGACAATATTCTTTTAAAATGAATATTTTTAAAATAAATATTTTTGATCGTCTAGACACAACGCGCAAATATCTTTTAAATTTTATGATACCCCCTCAAGTACAAAAACTTTAGAACTAACAAAGCATACAACAAACTTACAAAACTAGGAATTACATTTTAATAATAAAAACACTAGAGCACACTGATTAAAAATTAACAAAACTAGAAACAAAATAAATAAAAAACAAATTAATTTAATAAACTAAAGGATTTTTTGAGTGAGGGTAGATTTCAAGTTAGTATAAACAGCATGCCATCCAGCTTCAGTAGGATGAACTGTGTCCCAAAAAAATGCAGATTTTGGATCATTGCAAACTGTATACATCTTTTCACCTTTAATATTCATACTTCCACATGAATATTTGTTGCTTATTCCCATACAACATGGCTTCAATGGCGTCTCAAACCTCGTGCTTCCTGTCAGACGAAATCAAGATTTTAAGTTTATGAATTTTTGTATTCTCGAAATAGATAATGTGAAATATCCTCCAATATTTGTAATAATCTTAAAATTTGCTTGATTCTATAAGTTGACCTTATAATACTTGTGGTAATAGAAGGAAATTATGAATTTATCATCACCCCCCCCCCCCCCAAAACCCTACCTCTACTCCCTAGAGTCGCCTTTTAGGCATCCTCAGGTTAATATTGTCTAATTCAGATTCATGTCAGATAGCTTCACTAAAAGAACAAAACGCTCTAAACTAAAAAATTCTACATTATTTGGAGGGACAACTTGGACCCAAAATCTCAACCATAATTCCACGACCTTGTCTATAGGGTTCTGAATGACATACAATAGACGTTTTCTCATTTAATAAGCCTTACAATGTGCAATTCAAATAGTCGAGGTCCAAAAGCGGGGTATCAAACACACAACCTTACTTTCATTTAGTTTGATTTGAACCTCTCAAAACAAAAGAAAAATCAGGCTAGGAAATGACTGGTGTATCAATCCAAACTATTGGACACTAGACCCAACCCTATACATAGGCATGTCATAATTATGTGTTTCATTCAAAAGGATAAAAAAAAATATAATTTTTTAACGAAGCAGTGTCGAGTAACATACCTGGTACTCCTTTACTTGCCAAGACAGAGTTGAAAGAGCTAAAAAGATCAAGAATCACAAAAGTTGAACCCATAGTCTCATTGTTCAATTTTTCCACAGCTTGTTGCAATAGTGAATTATGAAGATCCACAGCAATATTCTCAGTAGCATTGCATTGTTGAAATGAATTCAAAATTGTGCTCTGTGGAAGACATCCTAATGGTTCCAATGCTGTCACTGCTATCTTTTTGGCACCTAATTTATTGACTCTTTTCATGTTTACAACTAGTTGATTCACCACACTAGTTATGAAGGCAGGAATATCCTACAAAAAAAATAAAACAATTCATTTTATAAAATGTATGTGAAATCTGTGTTGCTCGGACTTTTCGAATAATGTTGTTGCAAGTCATGTTAGATCCTTTAAAAATGTAGTGTTTTTAGAGGACCCAACACATATATGTGACATTTTTGAAGAGTCTTGAGCAACATAGCATACATGTATTTAATAACATTACAAGTTAAAAGAAAATTGTGTTGCTCTGACTTTCCACAATATGTTGTTGTCACCGTGTTAGATCTTCTGAAAAATGCATTATTTTTTGAGGATCTGACATACATAGGATGACAGGAGTTCGAGCAACATATAGTATAAATGCATATCAAAATGTAACGGAAATTTATGTTGTTCGGACTGTTTTAAAATGTTGTCATACTTCTTGTGTTAGATCTTTCCAAAATTTATTATTATTGAAGGATCCAACATGTATATGATGGCATTTTTAAAGAGTTCGAGCAACATATAGTATAAATGCATATCAAAATGTAACGGAAATTTATGTTGTTCGGACTGTTTTAAAATGTTGTCATACTTCTTGTGTTAGATCTTTCCAAAATTTATTATTATTGAAGGATCCAACATGTATATGATGGCATTTTTAAAGAGTTTGAGCAACATATAGTATAAATGCATATCAAAATGTAACGGAAATTTATGTTGTTCGGACTGTTTTAAAATATTGTCGTACTTCTTGTGTTAGATCTTTCCAAAATTTACTATTATTGAAGGATCCAACATGTATATGATGACATTTTTAAAAAGTTCGAGCAACATATAGTATAAATGCATATCAAAATGTAACGAAAATTTATGTTGTTCGGACTGTTTTAAAATATTGTCGTACTTCTTGTGTTAGATCTTTCCAAAATTTACTATTATTGAAGGATCCAACATGTATATGATGATATTTTTAAAACGTTCGAGCAACATATAATATAAATACATATTAACATGTAAGTTGTTCGAACTGTTTTAAAATATTATCGTACTTCTTGTGTTAGATCTTTCCAAAACTTATTATAATTGAAGGATTCAACATGTATATGATGACATTTATAAAGAGTCTAAGCAACGTAGCATAGAATTCTTACTTAAATTCCCTAGAGAATGAAATTTCAAAGATGTGTTAGTGTTTTCTTTCTTTTACAATGATAATGTATTGAGAATTGTGTTTTCTTATATTATTTCATCAGATACCTATTACTTTTCATCTTCATATATACAAAATACTTTTATATAACCAACAAAACTCAAACATATTAGCCCTTTTTGTATCTAATGATATTTTAACACGATATTCAAAATTATATTCACTTCATTAACCACTAACTATGACGTGAATCCATAACTTTCCGCCTAGACCTAAATTTATGTATGTTCAACCACTTGTATATACTACTTGTGTCAATCGTTAGGTTCGACTATCACATCACACCATTTTGAAGTGCGATCCTTCTTCTACTATCATACTATGCAAGATATTTTGTGCATCACTTCTTCGCCCTTTTAATATAATAATTAAGACTGACAGAATTCAAACTCGTGACATCTTCTATTCAAAACAAAACAAACTATCAAGTTATGTGACATATCTTCAATTGTTCCACAGTGTAATTTACCAAATCCATTAATGAACTCATCTAGTTTATAGTATAGTAGGTATAGGCCAAGTTTAATTGTTCCAAAAATAATGAAATTTATTATACATAAAAATCCAAAAGAATTAGGTTGGTCAACATCTAAATTGGTGTCAGCAACCATTTAATATACACAAAGAGGCCCTTCTATTCTACATTAAATATCAATTCTTCACTGAATATTTCAGTTTAAAGACTATAGTACTACCTTGACTTTTTATATTTTTTTAAATCTCCATTCAAGATTTTATTCATAATTTATGAATAAGAGTTATTAAAGAGATATACAAAATGTTATCTATATGACGCTCATAAAAAAGGACGAGTCAAATAAAAAAATAGATAGATATCTATGTATAATTGACAACTTCTAGAAAAAAAGATGCACATAACATCATTGATAAATTTTTACACCCGAAAGGGAAAGAAAAAAGAAAAGCAACATATATTCACATGATATACACATTTTTATGCACAATAATAATAAAATTCAAGAAACAAATTCGTAAAACTTATTGTGACTAATCAAACAATACGTGTCATAAACCTCAATTATAATAATCTCAAATTAACCAATTTTTTTTTCTTGGTTTGGTACATGAGGAAAATGGTGTATATATGTCACATCAAGAAAATAATATTTTTTTTAAAAAAAAAAATCAAATACAATTTTTATGGTTAGCAATGATACACCAAATCCAGTACATTAGTGTATAGTAGCTGCAGGGCCTAGTATAATTTGTTTCATTATGAAAATTATTGATTTACACATAAAAATTTATTATTTAACTTTGACTGAATATATAATTTAATAAAGAGATAATAATTTTAAAAATTGTAATTTAAAAAAATTAAAAATGATTATGTAGTTATAAATCATATAATAACAGATAAAATGACATTTTAAAATTAAATTATCATCATATATTAAAATATGACATTCATTTTAAAATCAATTAAAAAATATTGAAATTGATAAAGTAAAATCAATTAAAATGGGAAACACTCTTTGTCATAGTTTTTTTTTTTATCTAAAATTAATATCCCTTATTAAAAATGGGAGGAAATTCATTAATATTTACATCAAACAATACAATGGTAATATTATCATTTCAAATTTAAATTGTATACCTCATGAATATAAAAGGATATTATCAAATTACCATTTTTAAAAATAAAAGATTTGTAATCTTGAAACGAAATAAACAAATTATCTACTAAATAAAAATGACTTGATAGTGTAAAACTCTCTAATGTGTATATAATTTAAATTTATATTTCTTCTGTCTCTATTTATAATATTTTATTTAAAAAAATTTTAAAAAAAACTAAACAAATTAAAAATTTTGAAACAAAATATATTTTAAAAATTGTATAAAAATATTACACGTAATTTATTATACTATATAATTTAAAATATTTAAAAAATCATATAATATATCAAGATAAAAATATTATTTGACTTTTGAAATCGAAATGTGAAAACGTGTTAGTCCCACAATTTGGAAACTCAGAAATAAAAAACAAAGCGTATATCATATGGTCAAAATAAGAATTTTGATTTCAAAATATGTGTACAAAAAGTGAACACTAGAATAAATTTTTAAAAAAAATCTGTATATAAATATAAAATAAAATTTTGATTTAGTATGTAATGGATAAATTTCCCACCAAATATTTCAGATAAAATATATACACTCTTATAAATAAGTGCAAGTAGTATACTCTATATGACACGTGTACATTAAAAATATTGAAATATGTTTAAGAAAATATAAAAACAATTAAATACAAAACAATTCCTTTTTTATTTTGAGTCTAATTAAGTTTTAGTTGCCAGAGTCTTACGTTAATTAATATTTTATTCATATCGATGAAAAGTAGCAAGTATTATATAAAATTTATTAAATAAAAGTATTTAATTCTTTTATTTTCTAACCCTCCCTATCATAATAGTGCTTTTATTTATATCCTAACACGACTCGAACCCTCAATCTACCAATTGCTGCTAACATGACTTGAATTCTCAATCTACCTATTGCTGCTAACTGACTCGGACCCTCAATCTGCCGATTGCTGCTAACATGACTCGAACCCTCAATCTACCGATTGCTGCTAATATGACTCGAACCCTCAATCTACCGATTGCAACTAACATGACTCGAACCCCTCAATCTACCGATCGCAACTAACATGATTCGAACCCTCAATCTACGATTGCTGCTAACATGACTCGAACCCTCAATCTACCGATTGCAACTAACATGATTTGAACCCTCAATCTACGATTGCTGCTAAAATGACTCGAACCCTCAATCTACCGTTTGCTGCTAACATGACTCGAACCCTCAATCTATCAATTGCTGTTAACATGACTCGAACTCTTAGTCTACCGATTACTGGTATTAGAGATGGCCAACCACTATATGCAAGCTTCACTTTATCTCATGCAAACTGACTCGACTATCACGATTATAAGTATTATATTAAAGTACCTGAACTGTACCACCATTAGCAAGGTAAGCACCATAATCATTTCCAGCAAGAGAAAGCAAGAACAATGAATATTGTTCAATATCTGCCTTTGTGTATACTGATTCAGCCATCAATTTTTGAAAAAAATCAATTTGAGTTGTCATATTTGGCTCTGGGACTGTAGTATTAAAAACACCAGTTCCTCCATAGGCAAAATTAATTCCATATTTTAGCCTATTTGTTGCAAATTTCATCCATCTATATGGTATTGGTGATTTCAATCCCAAGAATTTTGCTGTTTTTGTCCATTCAAAAAAACAATTAAAATTACGTCAGATCACTCAAAAAATATCGATATGTAATTATTTATAAAGAGTGAGAATAGTACACTTAAATATTAGATAAATCATCTACTACGTCGATAGAGAAAGACAATAACAATAATAACATTAACATGCCCAATATTGTCTATACATTAAATAAAATATACACAGATCTTACTCTAGAAAAATTATTTAATTTCAAACCGACAATAGATAAAAAAGATTGAAAAATGAGATCTAGAGAAAATAAAATACACACAAATTTTACGCTAGAGAGATTACTTAATTTCCAACGGACAATATATAAAGATGATCGATATGGTATAAAATTTATTTACATAAATATTAATTAATTAAATTCACACCTAAGGACGTATCGACTTTATGGTTCATAAAATAGATTGAAAATCATGAAATTTTATATTATCGAAGACAAAAATTATTAATCACTTCTTCTCATTATTTTGTCTAAATCTTGAAAGAGAGCTACAAATTTACTCAAAGGTAATCACAATTAGCAAAAAATTAGTCATATGTGTAAACCTATTTAAACAATACTCCCTTCGTCCGAAAATATTTGTCATGTTACGTTTATCGAAAGTTAATTTAATTAATATTCAAAGGTAAATTAGATCACATTAATTCGATATTTTAACAAAAAAAATAGATATTCTAAAACTATATGAAAAGTACTACAAATTACAATTTTTTTTGTATATTAATATGATGAAAAAATGCATCTTAAAATGTTAGTCAATTTTTTTGTAATTTAACTCTAAAAATAGAAATCATGACGAACAATATCGAACAGAGAGTATAATTTTTCAACAAACACATGTCATTTAACATTACTTAAGGTGCCTCCAATACAATCTTGACAAATAAAATTATTCAATAAACGTAATGATTTTTTTATTATAAAATTAATCAAAATACGTATAATTTGACTCAAACATTTACCTAACTTTTTTTAAAAAAACCTAAACTCAAAGACTTGGCGTGAGAGTTTGGTAGAATAAATTATAATAAGTAGGCAAAACAAAAGTGGCAAGATAATGACAATAACAATTAATTAAAAAAAAAAAAGAAGCTCAGTTTAGCACTAATTAATTTTTTTCATAATGTCATACTTTAACATATAAAGCAACATATTTATTATAATTTTTTTTTTAAATAAAAAAAGGTATTTTTGTTTATTTTTTTAATTATTGATATAGAAAAGTAATTATGATATTCTGACAAGAAAATGCAGAAAAAGAAACAAAAGTAGGAATAATGCAACATGTCTAGCCCCAGCAAAAAAGCATACAATGCAAAAAGAAATATACTCATTAACAACCCACTATAGAAAAAAGAGAAATAAAAAAAAAATTACTCGATATTTAATATATATATTAAAATTTAAATTTATATATACAAAAAATATCATATTAAAAGTAAAATATTCTTCAATAAATATAAATTAAAATTTTTAATTAAACATAAATAAATACTTATCTTTGAACATAACCGTTATCGATAGAAAATAAATAGTTAATATAAACAAAAAGTTGAAATACAGATATAAAGATAAAGTGAACACAATGATGAAAAAGAGCATGGGGAGAAGCAAAAAAAAAAAAGATTAGGATTAATCCCAAAAGAATTCTTTTTTATAATTTTCTTATATTAATGTATTTTATTTGAATAAATTAATTTCTTTATTTTCATAAATTAAAATAAAATTGCATATTTTGTTATATTTATTTTGTAATTTATGTAACATTATTTAACTAAATATACATATCAAATACATTTTTTTTTTAAAAAAACTAATGAATTATGACTAAAATCTAACTAAATAAATTGATTTGAACCACACACAAACTTAAATTGATTTTTAATATTTCAAAGTCATAAATATTTGTACAATAAAAAATCAAACAATCTTTTAAAATATATGCCACGTCAATAAAATGACTTTTTAAACTAACATACTCTTATGATAGTAAATATTTACTTAAACTTCGTATCGAGTCAAATATTGTTACGCGTAATTTACCTAGATAATCGGTGAGAACACGTCCATCGGAAAACCTGCCGGAGGGCTTGCCGGGAAAAGTGAGACCATAAGGTTGTTTCCAAGAATTAGCCATTGATTTTCTATTATTACCAGTATCAGCATAAGAATCTCCAAATACAAACATTTTTGTTGGTTTAAAATTATAAAATTGGTGATCTTTTTGGTCATTTTTGTAATTTTTTGGGTTATTCTGGTGACGGTGATGGTGATGATGACGACGTGAACCTTCAACTCGAACACCCCATAAAAACCCTGTAAAAAATACAACAATAAAAAAAATAGAGTATTATTGTACAAATTCTATACACTGACGATAATAATAACATATTTCAAAAGGGCAAGGATAGAGTATGAATCATATTATTTGTACGTAGTTAAAATTATATTTTTATGTAAATATAATAAATGCTGAACAATCTTCGTCTTTTTTGTATGTTTAAATGAAAATTTTAATTCTGTCACTGAAAATTATTACATATCATAATAAGTACGCAACACTTACTCAACCTAACTCGACTCAAATAAAGCATTTCAAGATAGATTTTTTTTAAAAAAATTACAATAATAATGAAGGAAAATTCTATATACTGACAATAAAAAAAAATTAAAATGTAATTGGAGTTGAATCATATGTTAAACTACATTTATAATTAAAGCTACATAGATAGAAGGGTGATCAATTAAACACGAAATATCTTTAAATGTTGTATCTTTTGATAAAATTCTTAATTTTGTCGAAATATTTATAATATTACGATTATGAAAATTTTGATTTCGTTATTACTAATAATGTTAAAAAAAATTATAATTATACTGACGAAATATATAACGTAAATTAAAAAGTGTACCTGTGATGAAGATGGAGAAAATGAAGAAGTTAGAGATCTTCATGGAGATTTTGTTTTTGAATAGAGTGAAGAAAATGGGGGAAAAAGAAGAAATAGTGAGATTCTATTTGAGAATTATAAACTTATTTATAGATATGATAAATAAATAAAATAATAAAGAATATGAGGGGGACATTTATTGGTGGAGTATAATTTGTTTTTATATTTTTAATAAAATAAATAAAATAATAATAAGTGGAACTTTACCAATTTAAGTAAAGGGCCATTTGGTCAAGTGGCACAAAGTCTTGAAAAAGGTTTTATTAAGTTTTTTATTTTTCATATTCACATTGGTGGGTTTCTTTTTTTTTAAAAAAAAAAATAATAGAAAATTAGCCATAATGCAAAAGAATATGTCAACTATAGTTTAACTTTTTATTTATAATTATGTTATTTGTTTTTGAATTTTTTTTTTAATATAAAATAACATGAAAGTTTTATTTTATAAAAAGTATGATTATTAAAGTAAATTTTTTTTTTAGAGGATGACTACGATAAAGAAGTTTGACCAGAGGTATAAAGAGATTTAGTTATTTTGAATTAATATAAAGAAGTTTGTATAACATTTTTTTCTCGTGATCAGAGGCGGATGGACGATTCTAATTGAGTGTCTAAATATAACACATTTTACCCAATCAGATTACTTATAAAGTAATTATCGAAAATCTATTGATAAGATATAATAAATGATAAATAAATTTATTAAGACAAATTAAATTATATTTATGATATATCAAATCAAATTAATGTATTGTCAGTTGTCAGCAATGATTGGGCCAATATGGGCTGGAATATTACTTGGCCCAAGTGCTTCAGGCCCAAATGACATATTAAAGTTGTCCAAAATGAAGTTGAAATATTGGAGATGTTAAAACCCACGTGCCACAATTCAAATCATAATACGTATTGTCTGCTTTGATCTAACATGATTCACAATTTATTCTCTTAACGATGCCCTCATCGAGTCCAAAAGGCGCATACAATGTGAAGTTATGAATTTGTGTGATATTATTATTCACGAGCACACTATATATATATATAATGAGATTTTATTTTATTTTTCGAAAAACACAAATAATTTTAGAGTTGCTTGGAAGTTATAATCATTAAGAAAATTGGTTGAGTAATATTCATCTCTATACTAAAACTTTGCTTATTAAATGGAAAAGAAAATTAAAGTTTGCACGTAAACGTGAACATAGAAGAAGAAAAAATATTAAAAAGGCAACTTTAATAAATCAAATGAGTTTTTCTTTTTTGCTTAATATTATATTTCCAACTATACAAAAACGTTTTATTAACGATATCATTTATCTGGATATTTTTTTATTGTCTTAATAGATTATTATTATTATAAATAATATATGAAAAATCAATTCTAACAAACTTTTTATATAATAGTAAAATTGTTATAGAGATTCCAAATTATATTTGCATTTGATACTGAACCAAAATTTTATTTGTGAGTTTACTAATTATGAAAAGATTATCCTAAAATTCATTTTCTTCTTTCCTATAAAGAGTAAAGGAAAATCAAGTAAAATTCACATAGTATATACCAAGAATTTCGTTGTTTCTAAAGCTCGAACTAGAAACTCCTGATTAAACATGACATCAATAGCAACGGAGTGGAAATATAGTATATACCAATAATTTCGTTGTTTCTAAAGCTCGAACTAGAAACCTCTGGTTAAACATGACATCAATAGCAATGGAGTAGAAATATCGATCCGAAACAAAAAATCAAGAAAAAAATGAAAGGAAGTAATATTTATATAATACCCTATTTCAATGTGAATACATACATGAAAATGACCTCCATTTTAAAAGCCCTTTACATAATTCTCAGAACTGAGGTTTATTTAGTTGCAAGGAATGGAGGAAAAATGAAGATTAAGAACAATTGCTGTAATAGATGTTAGAAAACACGACGTTCATCGATCTCCTGAGCAGGATTCACACATGGAAGAGACCGATAAATCCAATGGTAATCACGGTTTCATTAACGTTTTCTTTATATAATCCAGAACTTCGTCCACATCAACTGTCCACGCAACTGAAACCGGGGAATAATCTGTCCAAGGATTGCTCGTATTCCACCTAGTTATAACGATTTATTAGTTCTAATACAAAGTTCGGAGCTATAGGCAAAAAAAAAGTTCAAATACTTTGTGTTGCTCAGACTCTTCAAAAATATTGACAGATGAATCTCCGTGAGTAGTGCATTTTTGGAGGATCTGACATGATATGGAAGCATTTTTAGGAGTACTCCGAGTAACATAGAAAATACTTACTTCTTTAGCCCTTGGTCCATTAAGGTGTGCCCAACGCAGATGCCTTGTGTCTCAACCCTCACGACGCCCTTCTTGAAGGTGAAAAGTTCAGGCCGAACTAGTGCAGCAAAGCTAACAGGATCATGTAGGAAAATACCTGCAAAGAGGATGGCGTATTATTATCAGTGGTAGTGCCTGACCTATGTTACTTACTCTTCAAAAATGTCGTCAGGTGCATGTTGTATCCTCTAAAAGTGGTGCATTTTTTGAGGCTCCGACACAAGTGTGGCAACATTTTTGAAGAGTCTGAGCGCCAATTGATAAGAGATGATCACGAGATAAATGCAAGAAAGTGGTTTGAAAAGCATTGTTGGTCATCCAAAAACAGTATAAGAACGCAGAAGTTACCATAGACACCGTCTGATTTCACGTGCCAATCACGGTAAAATTTGCACATATCGCACACAAATTTAGCGTATTTTCCTTTGGATTGCTTTAGTTCTTCAAGATCAGCATCTAAAAGCAGCAAAGCATACTCTTATTTAAGAGGTGAACAAAATTATACAATTAAAGGAGCAAAAAATAGAAGCATTCGACATATTTAAGCGGTGAAATTCACCTTTCAATTTGACTTGAGTTGTAATGTTGATGCCAACAACATCAATATTTGCCCCCGATGTAAACACAACATCAGCAGCCTCAGGGTCCCCATATATCTGCTTCGTCAGAAAACTAAGCAAATGAGTGAACAGTAATACATTGGATCATTGAATACAACAAAGACCGCTTCTTCAGCTTTGCCCAATGAACATGAACATGCAAAAAATGTTGAGCTTATAGACGTCGACAAAAATATGTAATGATGTATAATACACAAGAATTCGTAGTATTTCTGCTAACATAATGCAAAAAAGGACCCATATTACACTCGAATACAAGGAGAACTTGTTGTCTGCTAAACATTTCTACATAGTACATGGTAAATATTAAAGAAAGACGTCTAAGCACAGAATTACAGGACCAAACAACTACATCAACATCCTTCCACATTATAAGACATTACAACAACAGCATGCCAAATGTAATCTCACAGATGAGGTCTAGGAAGGGAGGTGTGCACGCAGACCTTACCAAACGGTTGTGCCCGTTAGACCATTCGCTCAAAAAAGCATATCAACACAGGTTTGAAAAAGGAACTGTAAAAAGCATTGTGAATATTATAGTATTTATATACCCCATCGGGGAAGAAATCACCTACATTTGCTTCTGCGGCAGGATTAACATTTCCTAAAGCAAAGAAGGAACCACCGAGAACAACCACTCTCTTCACCTTGCTTGCAAAGGTTGAGTCCCTCTTGACAGCCTAATCAACAGATAAAATGAAATTTTGTAAACAAGGTGAAATCAGAAACTTGAAAGTTGTGGAAGTTGTGAGATACAACGTACCAACGCCAAGTTTGTCAATGGTCCCAATGCAAGTATCGACACTTCACCAGGATATTCAGAAACTTTTTCCACCAAGAATTCAGATGCAGATTTGTCGATTTTCTTTGAGTTTGGAGAAGGTAAGAATAAGTTGCCTAATCCATCTGAGCCATGAACAAAGTCTGCAACACGTGGTTCCCCTCCCTATAGCAAGAAACAAGAGTTAGGTGACAATGTGTTGAGAAGCTACAAGGGAGAAAGGAAACTAAGAATAAACTAAACAAAAACAATCGTGTAAAAGCAATTATCGTTTTTACACTTTAATCTATTCTAATATATATCAACACAGTAGAATTTTTAAAAAAAAATTAGCTTCATGTTAGGTATCTTCAAGTGATGCTGCAATCACTTGAATCTTTGGAATAGCATGTGAAATTGCAAAGAGAATAAATTGTTGCTGTCAGAAGGGATATACAGTAAAACTAAAAACAAAATTACCTTTAGAGGTTCAGGGCTACCCTCTGCCACGGGAACATCCGGATATCCTGCAGCTTCACACTATCATTTTGCAAATTAAGTTAAAGAAGTAATTGATCAAGAACTTGATCCACAAACATGTAGTAGATGGAAATCGTAAACATGATGAAAGGAGAGAAATTTACATAAATACAAATAAAATAAAAAAACATACCAAAAGTAAAGCATTTCGTGTAGCATCTTTTGTGGTAACGTTGCCAAAGATTGTAGTCAAGCCTATGATCTCAACTTCTGGCGTCTGAAATGCCATTAGTATTGTCATACTGTCATCTGTTATCACGGAAAACAAAATGATTTCTAAGTTACAAGTCCAGAGTGATGTTACAGATTGTTAATAGTTAAGAGTGAGTACTACATAAACAAAGTTTGCAAACTAAAATTCTACCACAGTTATTACCGAAGAATCAAGAGAACTATAGAAGCTACCTTGTGAAATTTATCAGAAACGATAATATGATTTCTTAGGTGCCTATGTGTTAGTACTATCCCCCAATTTCTTTATGAAAGTAACAAAACATTCATTGACTAAAAGAAGTCTCAAAATTAGAAAACATTATATAGAATGTTAATTTCATACTTTCACATATTAAAAGTACAGTTAATTTAGGATGACGAAAAGCTACTTTATCTCCAAGATTCTTTTAAAAACAAACTGAAACAATCCCAAAATTCACAAGTTCCAAAAGAATGAGAATATATTCTATCTGATTATTGTTTATCAAAATGGACCCAATAAAGTAACTTGGACCCCTTTTATATATAGATTCTGCCCTTCACTTTGCACTTTTAACAACAAAAAAGAAGAATCTTCAAGTACACAAATTTGAATCCCCGAAACGATACCACATTCACATAAGAGCTCCCAAAACAAAACAAATTTCCCAAAATGTCATCTAGTTGTCTAAGAAACTCAAAACCCGATTCTAATCAAACAAACAATTCAGCTGAAAAAATAACTAAAAATTTCAACTTTAAATTCATCCATGAAAAAAGAATACCCAAATTCATGACACTGAAAAAAAGAATACTGAAATTTGCTAAAGTTCCCAACTTTAAACAAATGGTAGAACATTTAACCAAAAATTTATCTAAGAAAATCGAAACACAATTACCATCAAATAATTTTTTTACTAAACATCTCGACATTAAACTCATTCATGAAAAACAAACAGCACCCAAATTCAAGAAGCTGGAAAAAAATACTGAAATTAGCTAAAGTTCCCAACTTTAAACAAAAGGGTCATCTATTTGTCTGACATAATCAAGACCAAATTACCATGACATAAACAATTCGCCAAGAGACTATCTAAAACAACCTCTCTACCTCCAAAGTAGGGGTAAGGTCTGCGTTAACCCTACCCTCAAGTGGAGTCTATCGGACAACCTCTCCACCTCCCAAAGTAGGGTAAGGTCTGCGTTCGCCCTACCCTCTCTAGACCCCACTTGTGAGGTCTATTGGAAAAAACTTCTAGCTCCCAAAGTAGGGATAAGGTTTGCATTCACCCTACCCTCTCTAGACCGCAATTCTAGGATCTATTGGAAACAACTCTCTACCTCCTAAAGTAGGGATAGGGTCTGCGTTCACCCTGCTCTCTCCGTACCCCACTTGTGGGGTCTATCAGAAAAACAACTCTCTACTTCCCAAGTTATCCTCTCCAGACCCCATCAGATAACAATTCAGCCAATCACTAAAACTCTCAACATTAAACTCATTCATGAAAAAACAAACAACACCCAAAATCAAGAAACAGAATAAAAAGCTAAAAAATCTCAACTTTAAACAAAAGGGACTCTCTATTTCTCCAACAAAATCAAAACCCCATTACCATTAACTAAACAATTAGCTAAAATTCACAGAAAAAATTGCAGAAATTTACTAAAGTTGCCAACTTTAAACAAATTTATTCTTAGGGTAAGAAGAATTTTCTTACCAATACCAGGATCAGTATCAATAATAATCTTTTCACGTTGCTTAGCAAAAGAATTGTTGGAATCCACCAAATCACCATCACAAATCGACATTCTTGAAAAGTTTTCAAGAATTCAAAAGGGAAACTTTTTTTGAAGAGAAAAAGAAAAAGGGGAATCTTGGGACCTAGAAAGACAATTAAAAGTGCAATATGATAACAAAAATCAAATCATATAATAAGAAAAAAAAAATTGGGATTTATTAATTAGTGAAAAAAAGGATAAGAATTTGTAAGAGTCAGCTCTGATGATGAGCTGAATTTTCTTTTAAAAAACTCAGCTCCTTTTTTTTTTTTTTTTTTCTTTTCTTGTTTTATAGAGTTGTGTTATAGGTGAATTTATATGAGTTTGGGAAAGAAAAGTAGATAAGAATATGTGGATCCTAATTTGATTCCCCCGTAGTTTTCACTCGATATTTAATATTTATTTATTTTCATAAAATTTTATATAAATGTTATGGACAAATTTCGATACATAATTTGAAATTTGTAGATTTTTGAAAAATCTTATGTTAATATATAATTATAATTGAATAAAATAATATCTTAATTTGATGATTCACATTGTGTTCTCTTTGGCTTTTTTCACTCGCCATATGATATTTTGAAAATTAAAGACAATATTTATACTAACTTGATCCTCATCTTATTTATTTTTTTTCACCTGATATCTGATTTTGAAAAATTAAGGTTCTTTTTATTTTCATTGATCAAATTCAATATTTTATGTGGACATTATACGCCAGGATAAATTCAAAATTTGAAGTTTATAAATTACTGCAACGATCTCAAGTCAATTATATACTATGACAATTGAATAAATTGGGAATGGTACCCCTAATTTGATTCACATTATTTTTGGATTTTTCTCCCAACTTTCAAAACCTCAAAATTAAAGACAATTTTATTTTTAGGCTCAAACTTAAGACTGACTTCTTGTTGATCTTATAGGAAAATGTGAATTCTTGATTTTAAGTTTATTCAAAATTCAAGTTAATGTACAATAATAACAAAAGTTCATCATATAATATTTATAAGTATTTAATTATTTTACATAACAATTATGAAATTCTTAATTTTTTTTTACCATACCATATTTTCTTGCATTAAGTCACTTAAGAAGATAAAGACCAAACTATATGGTGTGAAATTTCATTCCTTTTTATGATTTTCTTTATGACAATTATAGACTAAATTATATTAGCTCTAGATTTAATTTAATATACAAAATTGGATTTGATTTTGATTTTGATTCTATTCTATTTTTATTTGATCAATATATTGATGCATAAGCACAATAATATTGGACCCAATTAACATCTTTGCATGTTATGTGAATTTAGGAGTTCATCGCTAGGTAATTTGATCAACAAGATCATCTAATTTCTACGGAATTTAATTATGAAAATACTGATAAAGGATGAATACGACTAAGCGTATCTCCACAAAATTTGTAATTAAGTGATTGTTTGATAGTAATTTACATCACATTATATTAATAAAAGACAGTCTGATGCACTAAGCTTTCACTATGAACAAGAGTTAAGAAAGAACTGAATCACAAATATCTATACATAAGTCATAACCTTATCCTATATTTTTATTAAAAAAATATTTTTATTAAAAAAATAATAATTTCCATAGCTCAAACATGTTACATCAATCAAACCCTAAAAAAGAGAATAATTAACTTCTTGTTAAACTAAGAAACAAAGAATAACCACCTATTATGAGAATATTAAAATAAATATAATTTATAGTATTTTGGTACAAACTAAAAGGATATTCTTAAATTACCTCCTAGTTAGTGAAACAAGAACGACAAAGGATAGAGAGAAAAAAATTTCGCGTTACGTCTAAATGAAATAAAATTAAAGACAAAAAATCAAGCTTTACTTTACCTGATACGAAAAAAAAGTCATCAGTGTACAAGTAAAGATTTTTCATTCACAATATTAGGTTTTACTTAACAATAAGCATAATTAAAGAGAATATTGTTGTTTATTTTGCTATTTAAAAATTGTTGGACACAAATTATTGCACGTTATAGCACATGTACTTGACCTGGAAATTACATGGAAAAATACCTATAATAATCCATTCAATAATTTCACATGCACATGAATTGATGCAAGTGACTTTTCAACACCTAACAAAATTTGAATAATCAAGTGTTTGATATTCAAATAATAAGAAATTTTATCGACAACTTAGTCATATTACATAATCCAATATATATATATATATATATAGCAAAAATCGAACAGATGGATGGTCAATAATCTGTTAAAAAAGAAATATTTACATGTGAGAAATATCACCATAAGACATGAAAATCTAGAAAATAATACAATTTTCTCCATTTGAACACAACAAAATAATACAATTTCATTTTTTTTTCTTTTCTCAATACTGATTCTAATTTAAGAAATTTAATTGAAGGAAGTTAAAAGAAATTTAATTCTTTAGATCAAATCTTCCTGCCTTTTGTTTTAATGCACAAGCTTTCATGTCTTGGCATTAGGGGAACCCATAATATTAGCTGCATTTTTTGCTAAATGGCTTTTCATATTCCCACCAGTCTGTGTTGGGCCCTTTGCATTTGTCATCTCGGCCACGAGAGTCGATTTCTTTATCTGTCAAACGTACAACGACTGATCAGCTAATAATGACCGATGTATATCACCGTCAGATGTAAGTTCAGAACACAGTTATAAATTCATAAACTTCAAATCTTGGATCCGTCTCTGTTAATGTCACATTATCTTTATCATTTTGAAATAAATACGTCAAGACGAAACCAATCACAAGCAATAGGACAAAGTAAAAAATTTAACTTACCGCTGCAATTCTCTCTTTGTGGATGTCACTTGTTAACTGAGAAACCAGAAAAGAAATAATCAGATAACAAGAAAAGATTGGAAAATAAAGATTGCATTACAAAGAAGTCTAATTATGTAGTATTGAACTCACTGGCTTCTTGTAGGCTCTGATCTCATCCCCACCATAACCTGGGAGAGTCATATTCCAATTCCTTTCTGTATTAAATACACTTTAAAGGTTAGGTACTGCATATCGTTGGACCAGTCAGGAATAGAAAGTAACTCACCAAGATGCAGAAGGATGTCCTTTGCTTCCAATGTATTGGATTTCCGATGCTTGGCCAATGAACAGCCAAATGTGGTAATCTGGTCAAGCAGGAAGTAGTTAAGGACCAGTACAAAAATGAGGAACGCGCTGTTAGCATAGTATCATCATTTGGCTGGAGAAAATACAGGTCTAAAGGGACTATGATATCAACTTAAACCACCCAACAAATATGGAAAATAATAATAATTTAGAACTCTGATTCTACATGCAGTGGTGTAGAATGAATGAGCAGCTATTTATAGAGCTCTTACTTTCTAGAAGTGTGAGGAATGATCAGCCTTCCCTTTCCTCCTACCCTAGGTCACCCCAACTTAAAAAGAGATCCGGGTTCTCCGCATGTTACCAGAACTAAAAGTTCAATAAATGTGTCTTAATTCACAAATCCTACTAGAGCTGATATTACCTTCCCATAGATTGTTTTACACCCATTAGCTGCATTCACCCTGTTAAGTAACTAATACTGCCTCTCCCGTTAATTTTCTTTCCCTCAACCCATCTCCCAATTTTTAATTCCTGCCACAACATTTTTGGAGTAACCATAAAGTACTGGATGTTGATATCAATTATCTGTCATATGAATCCTCCAGAAAAGATTCACACATTAATTGTAACACAGAAACTGAGAAGGAACGGCTGATTTGAAGAGAGAATTTGCAACAATTTTCCAAGCCCCCCTTTAGGTTTGTAGAATCACACATAATATAGCTACAAGAAATGAACTCCCAAATCGCTTGGCATTTACGTAAAATTCCATTTCAAGAGAAGCCAAATATCCAATTGAAAGAGATAAAAGACATTGATCTGCATAGCAAGAGTCTATCTCATAAATAAAACAAGAACTTGAATGACAAAGGGAGCATATCTGAAATTTTCCTTAAAAACTAAGAACATGCGCTTATCGCCTACATAACACAAAAAAGAAAACTTGATGCAGAATAGTCGGATCTAAGGGAAAATCTTTTTCCTTGCTTCCTAGAATTCATTGTGTTCATCTACAAAGAAATTCATAGTTCAGTACAAACAGAGACCTCGATCAGGTGGCAATTTCAACCATTCTTGTACTTAACAGGAAGTAAGCAATAAATGATACCGCGTACCCCTGAGCTCACCATATTCTCTTTTTTGTTTTTTTGGATAAATACCCCTGAGCTTACCAGATTAAGCTGAATGGAATTGCACAACTAAAAAGTAATGGCATTGTCAATGAAAATGAAATAGCTAGCTTTATCCTATTAAAGCATGGCCAGAACTTCAGCCCCACTAGAGTACTTCTGAGAATGATCTTACAGTATACCCCCATCAGATTGTCAGGTGAGATTTCAGATTAAAAGGAATATTTCAGTGTGAAACAACTAGAATATGAACTTACAGATTCCACAAATTCCTCTGCTATATCAACGAGGATGTCTTCAACTTCAGCATCCAATTTCTCTGATGGATCAATCTGTCAATGGGAGATGCAGGTCAAGCAACTGAATCATAAAGGCAACAAAATAGACACCTGAGACCAAAATCATAAAGGCAATTGATTGATAGGCATGTTGACCTAGCACTTATACTTGTGGTCTGCCCATCGGATTCAAGCTGGCACAGACACCATCATATAATTTATAACTACAAAAAAATTTCGCCAGCTTCCAACTATGATTAAGTATCACTATTAAACAATAGGATGTATGGATTCAATCAATGGATCCTGCAAGCTTATAAGCAGCAAAATCTTTCAATAATATTTATCCTTCCGTATCTTGTTTGCATACATTTACTGGCTAGAGCTGAATCCTTCCAGTCAGACCTAGCATGTTCTGTTTGCTAATTGAACATCTAGTTCATGACAGTTTGCAATCAGAATATGCTAGGTCATATTTTCCAAATAGAATATGCTAGTAACAGTTTGCAAGCAGATAAATTATAGCTAGTATTTGCTGTTAAAGCAATAGCCTGACAGTATATTACAGAGTGAACACCAATATTTAGTACGTTTTATTAACCTACACACCATTCATTGCACTCATTTGGCTTATTCAATACCAAAAGCACATCCTCATAAAGTTAAACCACAGTTTCTAGTGAAATCTTCCTGTACTACAGTCAAAAGCTACAATGGACGGCACACCAGAAAATCCACAGCTGTAGTGCTTCCTTACACTCAGGTAAATGGTGACTACTCATTTTCCCTACTAATTTACAGATGAGCCAGCATAACTGAGATTAACTTCCTGAGTAGCAGACTAGCAGTCATAATGCATACTGCTAAGCTTGAAGTCCCTATCATGCCAAATCATGGTAGCCCAGTTGGTTTGGCTACCTAGACTTTCACCTGGTAGTGGGGGTCCAGTTCCCTGCCTTGTATTTCCCTATCAAGCTGAAACATGTTCCTAAGTTTGCTACTTGCTTCTTCAAGAATTAGAGGTAGAAAGACTTGGAAAGCTACGTACGTATTACTGGGTTCCTTCATCTTATTAATCTCAGTTTGCAACCTAACAGGATAAAGCTTTACAAGCAACATCACTACTTAGGAGACATAATATGTATAATCTTGCCATTAGGCAGCCATCATATATCTAACTAAAATGAAAAGACTACATAAATTCTTTAATAAGACTCTCTTTCAAACTGAAAGATGCGATAAATAAAAAACAACTGTATTTGTGCATCATATTTTTATCAGCAACATCATCAAGTTAATAGTAATAATTTCAATTACTGAATCTAGCATAGCTGCATTCTCAGCACAATGCAAGCAGAAGTATCTCATCCTATCAACGGACATGGAGCATAATAATCTTACTTCAACCCAAGTTTCAAAAACACCTATCTCTTGGAACTTCAAGATTAGTACTCATAAGAAAACAACCAACAACTGCGCCTCATCCCAAGTCCCAGTCACTGATAAGAGATCAAACAAGCAAAATGCAAATTCGTAATTTATGGTGGAAGGTTTCCTCCTTTGACAGGTAAGAAGTAGCATGCAGGAAATTAACGTTGTGAAGTGATCCAGCTATGATATACAAAGTGGAAACAGGTAAAGCCTGAACATATGTTCTCCTTTAAATTCCATCAATCTATACAGGAATACTTATTAAAAGAATTGGTACATATAGAAATAATTCCAAGAAAAAGGACTCTCTAAATCAGGTAGATAATGAAATATTCTCAAAACTGGGAGACGATGAGTTTAACATGTCTACACTAACCTGGGTCACAATCTCTTGGATGCTTCTCTTGCTTAGAATCCTAGTACAAGGATCTCCCATCTCTAAAGTGGTAGCAGCCTTACTAGGTAGCCCTGGCTGGACTGCAGTGGGTAGCATCAATGCATGTGATGAAGGTCTCTGGATTCCTAAACCCTGACCCCGGCCAAGTGGTTGATTAGATAATGATTGTTGAATCCTGGATGGAGGCATCTGTTGCCCCAAATGATCTTGGGACTGACTTGAGGTTGAAGGCTGTGACTGTTGGGCAGAGGATGTAGTAGTAACAGTATGCTGATGCGCTGCAAGAATATGGGACCTTTGATGCAAAGACTGAGGATTAATTTGAGGTCTCAATGATGGTGTCGGCAAAGGGGGCTTCCCCGGTGCTCCTGAAGATAACCATGGCTGAGTCTGTGTCCTTGGACTTTGAGAGGTAGTAGTATGTGATTGGGACGGCGGAAATCCGACTGACTGAACTCTCAACATGCTATGTCCTTGAAAATTCTGCAAGGGTAAATGAAGAAGAACCAAATAACCTCAATATTTTACAGCTACCTGAACCTAAACAACCAAATAGTAAAAGGAAGTAAAAAGAACTGATATCTCTCATAAGGAATTACTAACCTGTGTAGCAGCAGACTGACTACCAATGTTCGTCTGAGGTCTAATTGCAGAGGAGACAGGTCTCAGTTGCTGTGGAGAAATCCCTGCGGGGCGCATTGGTGAAGTTGACCCAAGTGATCCCATCATTCCCATCCCATGCATTCCTTGTATAGGCTGCCTAACCTACAGATAACAAGAATCAGTTAATATCCAATGTACAATGTAAATCAAGGACCCAGAGGTGTGAAGTCACACAAAATTCAAAGTACGCAAATTCCTAACTCAAAGAACCATATTCATATTTGAACATAAACAGACCTAACCACATAAACCGGAGTGACCAAGATCCAAACCGCCTTACAGTTCATGAAATGCATTCCTCTTTCCTAGTTCCTACATAAGATCGGATTCCAAATACTAAATCAAGTAACCTGAATCATTTTGTGTCTTTCTTACTATAAAGCACTCCCTCAGGTCATTTTTTGTCTGCCGTTTAATGTTTTGGCATGCCCAGCACGAAAATCATTAGATGACACCAATCACTACGGGTATCTGACCAAATATAATAAGTTGTCAATTATCCCCAACACAGTTATGTTAAGCTTTACCCGCTACTGACTGTAGTACTTTATAGAGTGTCCCGAAACAAAAGTAGATGAACAATGGAATTGAACCTTGCATGGTAAAATCACAATCCATTGCCTTGATCCAGTTGGCTACATCCATCCTTACGCCCTACACATGTTAAAAGTTTCAATTTTGATTCTCCATACCCAATAATGTGGAATTATTATTGTAATTAAATCAAATTGTTTGCATTATAGCCGTAGCATGGTACTCATAACTTTTTTCTAAAACTATTTTAGACACAACTCAACTACTCAACGAGCACTGGAATCTTTATATCCACTTTATCTACCACTACCCCAGGAGCTCCTCTAAACTTGTTTCACTTCTTTAAATTTCTCCCTTTTAATAATGAATGACCTTAAGAGGTTACCTTTAGCAGATTATTAGTTTATAAATTAGGCTGCATTTGCAAAATATTTTAGCTGTTCAGAAACCAAAACAAAATAGTAGGCAAGAATTGGCACAGATAACTGCAATTGCATACATATACAAAAAGGATGGGCGAAAAGGCAAAAAATTTAGTACCTGTGAAGTAGTTGAGGTGGGTGGCGTAGAATCAGGCAAATTGCGACCTAAACCACCAAATTGCTGTCCATAAGAAGGCGTCGTCAATGAAGAGAAAGAGCTACTAGGGTGATGAGCAGGTACTCCCATAGCCATACCACCTCTAGGGTTTTGGTTTTGCATAGAAACTGAAGAAGACGAAACCGAAGAAGATGATGACGACGAGTGAGGTGGTGGTGGTGGAGGTGGAGGAGGTAACGAAAAGTGTTGAAAAGGTGAAGGCTGTTGCCATGGACGGCCAAAGGGTTGTCTTGTTTGAGCATTTTGTTGTGAAGTGGATGCTGAAGGGTTTTGCTGCTGCACGGCAGCGGCAGTGATGGTACCGCCAGGGCTGATGGTAGTGGTGGTAGTGGTGATGGTTTTAGTACCTGAACTGGTAGTGGTAGTAGTAGTGGTTTTAGTAGCTGAAGTGGTGGTGGTGGTGGTAGGGTTTAGGTTTAGTGGTTGTGATGCTACTGATGTAGTGGTTGTTGTAGAAGGAAGTTGACTTATTGGGGAAGAGGAAGGAGGTGGCAGAGCTGGAGATGTTGCCGGAATTGGTTCAGTTGGCTGCGAAATGGGTGTCGCCGGCGCCGGCGCCGGCGTTGTTGGCGGTGGTTGACTCTGCTCCATTGCAATTGATAAATATTTTCAATGATTAATTTAAAGGTGTTTTTGGACCAAATGATTTTTTATATATATATATAGGTAATAAATATAATAATTTTGCTTTATTTATTTGTTTCTATATAAAAATAAAAAATATAGTATATGTCACTTAACTCTTATTTTCGATTTTTACGTCAAATTAACGCAAATTTTGAGTAACTTTAACTATCGAAATTTGGACTAATATAAGTATCTACGATTATCTCGATTATCTTATCTATTGCTAATTCACATACTTGCTATTTCGTGTTAATTTTAATTATTAAATAGCAAGTATTGAGTATTTTTCTTTATAGTATGACGTAAACAAATATAATCAACTCACGGTAAATAATGAAGAAAAAAGAAAGATACTAATTGAAAGTTGTTGTTTTTATAATAAAAATTGAAGTAATTGCAATTTGACTACAATAATAACTTCATAACACAATCAGTCATAAATCATAATATCCAAAAAATGAAAAAGATAATGAAAACTTTTATTATCGTTCGTTTAAAAGAATAATTTCACCACATTTTAGTATTCATGTTGGGATTTCACTAATTCGGATTAACTTCGTGTAAGACCCATCAGAGAGAAAACACTCTACCAAATTTTGTCTTTCATACACAAATCTTGATCTCGTTATGTTTTGATTAAGGAGGGAGAGATCATTTTCATCACATCAGAATCTTGATAATAATAATTTCGAAAATTAATTTGCTTATATTTTACAAGTATATGCTAAAATTAGTCTTGGTTTATTTCTTAAACTATATGCTCAATCAATCACTCCAAATAAAATGCAACGGAAGGATTACATATTCGAAAATGATAGAGATCATAGATACAACATGCTACTCACGGAACCTCAGTAATATCTAACAGGTTGAGTCTTGTGTAGGTCAGAACATCAATACATAATAACTAGTTTGCGGTTTAATAATTACATAGTCCCTCTCTGTTCACTTTTACTTGTCATGTTACACTTCTCGAGAGTCAAATTGTAAGTTTTAGTATTCAATCAAATTGATTCTCGTGAAGCTAAACGTAATCTTGATTATACAACTACCTTCATGTCTCTCCATCTTCATTGACAAGTTGGTACCTTTGATCAGCTGCATTATTTGCTTCTTCAATAGTAGCTGATGCATTTACATGATCCTTCTCACTGTTCATCAACAAACAAGTAATATTAGCAATCCAATGACTACTTTTCATTGCAAAAGACAGTTTCGATTGGCGAAAAAATGAATTAACTAGGCGTTTCACAAACTTTTCAACCTCCAAGGTTATCATCTACTTCATTGACCGCTAGGTGACAATGTGTTATTTTACCTCATTCTTGTCTAGCATGACAGAAAGAGAGTTCATACAATAAGATAAGGAATTCAACGAGCACGAACATACGTTTTCGAGTATATGATCAGCCCAGTAACCACTAGTCCAAAAGCTACAAAAAACAGCCATTCAACCTGCAATTTTTCAATTAGGAATGCTCAGCACAGTGAGAGTTGCAAGTGTCGCGATCGTTGAATACAGGGAAAAGAATACCTTTTGCTTGTAGAAAAAGGTTCTAATGACAACTGCCCACACATCAGATGTGAGAAGAGATAGATTGAACAACGTTGAGCCGCTCATCTGCATTTGAGTTAGTTACTCGTGTCTTACTTTTAATACGATTAACCAAATATCCGACAACAAATACAGATCCCTACTATGCTAATTCAGTGGATGGAACTATGAAGAGTGAGCGTTTTACCTTGAGAAGAAACGGAACTAAGGTGTAGAAAATAAAGCTTGCCGCTGCATAGCCACAGAAGGCTACTATCTGAAAAATGAGAGATAACAACGATATAAGAGGGGCGTAAATAAGACAACGAATCTAAGTCACTTACAAGCTCTGCAGACCACTTGACTGACTTCACACTCTTCCTTTCAAAGATCGGTCTGAGAGAGTTAAAAAAATGAGTAACTTTACATTTCAAGGTTCCGCGGCTAGAAGAAATGAATGTGAAAAAAAAAAGTTTAGGTAGAGAGTATACATCTCGATTATAGTAACAAGCAAGCCAAAAAGACCAATCATGGAAACCACTTCAACGTGATCTTAATTTTTCACACAGAACTCCTGCACCAAAGCTAATAGTTAGAGTAACAATTCAGTAGAGACGAGTTGAGGTGTTTAGGTATGAACTGTGTCTGTTTATGTATTACACGTTGAAAATATGAAGAGACAAAATATACTAACCTCACCAACATTACTCATTGAGAAGAAAAATGTCGCTATGATGACAAATATATCACCGAGAATAGGTTTGGAACCACCTGCTATTGAAAATGCACGAAGCATAAGCAAACTAAACAATTTCCCTCCACCCTTTCCATTCCTCGTCCTTTCGAGAACTCAAAGAAAGATTAGATGATAAGAAACATTTTACTATTTACGATCTAAATAAACGTTTAGGAATTAAACAGACAAGTACCACTTCCATCACTCGCCTTAGCATCTGATACAAGCACAAGTCCAAGACCACCTAAACAGACTGCTGTACCAAAGAATTGCCACGGAGAATATCGTGTGCCTAAAAATAGCCATGTCAAAATCATCACCCAAGCTATAGTCCAGCAATCTAGTATGGTCACACTAGTGATTGATGAGTACTGAAATGCTTTATTTACTGCAATAAATTCAACAGAAGTAATGAAAACGAGTTCATTCAGTGCACGACTAGCTCTGATGCAGAGAATATCCATTTATCGGAGAAGCCTCTTACCAAGAAAACTTCCCTGGACATCAGCAAAGCCCATAAGAGCATACCAATACCAAGGAATCTGCAAAGTCGAGACAACGAACATTCAATTAATAACCATCATGTATAACTATAAAACCAAATACACTTAATAAACTGATACTCCGAAATCATTTTTCTAACGTTACATTCTTACAATATGAAAATAGAAAAAAGTCTGAAAAACAGCATTCAACAAAATCCACAATTATAGCACAAGAACAAACAATTTTTTGTTCACAAACTTGTTCTGACTTGTCAAAATGTCAATTCACTTAATAAAGTGTCATTGTTTGCTAACACAACTTCGAAAATCTATGGCCAAATGGTAGCAAATTACCTGCAATTTCTGCCTTCTGTAAATCATGATTCCTCCATACACCAAAGCTAAAGCTGTGTAAGTGAAGAATGACAGAGAAAGTGGAGTATTTACACCTAAACAAATGCAAAAAAACACAAATAATCAACAAAATGCTTCTAATATATCAAGATTCTTTAACAAATAAATCACTCGTAATCCAAAAAAAGTTGAAAACTAACCAAGGTTTGCCACAAGAGAAGAAGCAAAGCTAATAAGAGCTCTAACAAAAGACACAACTTGACCTAAAAACAAGGGGTAAAAAGTTGTCAATATGCCTTCATAATTCCTCCACCAGTTGCTGCTACTCATGGCTAAACAATCAAAACTTTATAAGAAAAAGTAACAGAAAATAGCAATTATTAATAGAAACTTCAACTATAATACAGAAAACAGATGAAAAAGGAAAAAATGTGTTTGTTTGTGGTATTTATGGTCACTGTCACAGATCCCAAATCTGACTAGACAATAATATATTAATAGAAAAATCAGTAAAAGAAATTTGTTAGGGCCCTCGTAAGCTTTGCTTATTCTCTGGTGAAAATCATAGTTTATTTTCGAACATCATTTTAGCTAAAAGGTTAAGCTGTTAGACAGAGCACACTTTCATTATTTAATCGTATTCTCAACAATTGTGACACTTAATTTGCTTATATTTGCATCTTAGTTGTAGAGTTATGAAGCAACAAGTACACACATTGATCAAACGATAAATAGTACTCCCTCCGTTTCATTTCTTTTGTTCTACTCTCTTTTTAGTCCGTTTCAGATCAAATGTATTTTTCCTTTTATGACAACTCATTAATCTCAACTTTCCACAAGATTAAAGGGCATTTTGACTAGTCTGCTCTTCTTTCTGAAATTGTGTGTTAAGTCGAGACTAGACAGACAAATGGAAACAACGAGATGGGAAAAAAGTTAAACTCCAATTATATAGATGTTGAACAATTTCAGAAGAACAATAATATGTAAATTACATGTAATTCTCAATGAATCTTGATTTATAAAACTAGTTATGAAATAGTTTCATGATGTCTATGATCAGCTTGCTCTTCCTCTTCATTAAGAAGTTGGTATCTTTGATTTGCTTCTTCAATATTAGTAGCTGGTGCATTTACAGAATCCTTCTCACTGTTGATGAACAAACAAGTCGTATTAGCAACAACAACGATGAATTTTATTGCAAGAGACAGTAGAATATCTGATTACGCGTGTCTGTAAATTTTTCATCCTTCAACTAGCTATAGCAGTTGCTGCTCTTAAATTGCACATACCTCGACTATTTCACAGGTACCTACATAAGTACAAGTAATTGTGTCCGCCAAAGCTTTGGCTAATGGGATATGAAGAGGTCACCTAACGTTTTCTTTTGTCTCTGTTGGGGTTTGAAATAGGTCTCTAAGGTTATTACTCATTTTATTGACAGCTAGATGACACCCTTGGGTGCGATTTTCTAATTTCTTCTTGGGAAAACATGGACTTGGAGTATAAAACATCACATCCATGCATTTACGATTCATAATCAATGATAAGATAACGAATTTAAAGAGCATGAACATACGTTTTCGAGTATATGATCAGTCCAGTAACCACAAGCGCAAAAGCTGCAAAGTATAGCCATGCAACCTGCAATTTTCAATTAAGAGTGATCAGCACACTGAGAGTTGCAAGTGTGGCGGAAACCATCAAAATTCGTTGATAAAAAGTACCTTTTGCTTGTAGAAAAAGGTTCTGATGACAACTGCCCACACATCGGATGTGAGAAGAGATAGATTGAACAACGTTGAGCCACTCATCTGCATTTGAATTACTCGTGCCTTACTTTACTACGATTAACCAAATATCCCACAACAAAAACACATCTACTATGCTAAATTCAGTGGACGGAACTATAAGAGTGAGTGGTTTACCTCGAGAAGAAACGGAACAAAGGTGTAGAACATAAAGCTTGCCACTGCATAGCCACAGAAGGCTAATATCTGAAAAAAGATTTTCATATTGAACCAAGGCATTTCTTTCACTGCTTAACTTACAAGTTATGACCCGAATCTTTTCCAGTATTTCATATTTTTAACTATTTACGAGCTCTGGTTAGCGATGAAGACTTATAGACCAACTTCTCAAATATATTTAAGTTTCTAGACTATCCAGCACTTGGAATGAAGATTTTTACTACAATACTTGATGTTTAGCAAGTAACACAAAAACTAAAGAGCAGTACGCTGATCATATCCCTACCTCGTGGAGGTAAGGAGCTTGTTTCCGATAGACCATCAGCCCAAGAAAATCATTTTTCAGAAAACAAAAACAATATTAGTGGAGCGAATATAAGAAGACGACTTTAAGTCACTTACAAGCTCAGCAGACCACTTGACTGATTCCAAACTCTTCCTTTCTAAGATTGGTCTGAGAGAAAGTTAAGTCATTAATTATGCTCGTTGCGATTTCTTTGTGTTGAGATTGTACATAATGCATGTGAAATGAACAGTTTTTAGATTGAAAGGATACATCTCAATTATAGTAACAAGCAAGCCGAAAACACCAATCATGGAAACCACTTCAATACGATCTTTCTTTTTCACACAGAACTCCTGCACCAACGTGAATTATAGTTAAACGTACCATAAATTTCTCTATAAAAACATGAGTAACAATCCTGTAGAAAGGAGACATTTGAAAATAAACGTACTATATAAAGATACACTCAAACTTGGCCTCAACCGGCAAGTAAGCACTTCGAAGTGTTCAACTGACACAGTGGAGACAAACTGAAATCTCTAGATGTGCACTCTCAAAGTTGGAGTGCTTACTAACGATCTGAGACCAAGTTTGAATGTTTGTTCGTGTATGTCTTGAAAATATGACGAGACGAATTACACTAACCTCACCAACATTACTCATTGAGAAGAAAAATGTCCCGATGATGACAAATATATCACCAAGAATAGGTTTAGAACCACCTGCATTTGAAAATGATCGAACCATGAGCAATTTCCTTAATTAGGTGATTCTCGCTTAGGAGTGGCAATCAGCTTTTCTCCGCCATCCACCCTCTCTACTCCTCTCATAATACAAGTCCTTCCGAGAACTCAAGGAAATAAAAAATGAGAAACATTTTTCATTTACGACCTAAATAAATCATTCTAGGAATCAGACAAGTACCACTTCCGTCACTCGCCTTAGCATCAGATAGAAGCACAAGTCCAAGACCACCTAAACAGACTGCTGCACCAAAGAATTGCCACGGAGAATATCGTGTGCCCAAAAATAGCCACGTCAAGATTATCACCCATGCTATAGTCCAGCAATCCAGTATGGTCACACTGGTGATTGATGAGTACTGATATGCTTTATTTACTGCAATACAATCAACAGAATCTAAATTTCGTATCGTGGATAATTTGTGACTTACATTAAAGTTCTAACAATCATACAATGACATGAGATTACAAAGGAAAAACCTTTCTACCACATATTTTCAACCACAATACAGAGGACTAGTTAAACTAAACTTTCTCCAAACTAAGTTCCAAACCTCGAATTTCATAAAACAAAAGGAAACTTAACGGTATCTATTGCACGAATAGATGACACTTCACGTTCAAGAGTTAATATGGAACAAGTCGAGAATGTCCATTTAGCGGAGAAGCATCTTACCAAGAAAATTTCCTTGGACATCAGCTAAGCCTAGAAGTGCATACCAATACCAAGGAACCTACAAACACAAGACAATATTCAATCGATAACCATTACGTAAAACTAAAAACAAACTTTACTTATAATAAAGTGAAACTCATGAATTATTTTCACTACTATAGTGTAACAATGAACACATTCTAATGAGTTGTTTACAAATTTGTTTCATCAATGTCAATATCATCGTGTAGTGGAATGAACTGATCCGACTATATATCAAAAGTCAAAACCAGCTAGTCTGGGATTGAGGGAAGGAGCGGAGCCACAATGATGGTTACGACTTACGAGTTCAGCAGAATCCAATAACTTTTGTTCGAACCTTGTTTTTGTGTTAAATGTACAAATAATGTAACGAAAACGCACTAAGCAAAAATAACCGTAGTCTAGAACTCATAAACTAAAATTTTTAGCCCCGCCTTTGATTGAGGGCGTATTAGTTATTGTTAGCTATGTTTGTTACTTAAGCAATATCAAAATAGACTCTTGAATAATACTCCGTCAGTTTCAACTTGTTTGTCTTACTTTTCTTTATAGTCCGTCTCGAAAAGAAAACCTTTAGTTTAAAACCACGAAATTTAAAAGTATTAATGCTTACTTTGTTGAATTAAGAACCGAATCAAAACCAGAAAAATAAATTAATACGGAAGAAGTAACAAAATACCTGTAATTTCTGCCTTCTGTAAATCATGATTCCTCCATACACCAAAGCTAAAGCTGTGTAAGAGAAGAATGACAGAGAAAGTGGAGTATTTGCACCTACACAAATGCAAAAAAAAACACAAATAATCAACAAAATGCATCTTAGTTACTTCCTCCGTTTCAATTTGTTCGTCATACTTTTTTTAAAAAAAAAAATTTATATCTTTACGAATTTTACATCTTTTTAATTTCAAAAACTTTCCAGGTGTCGTTAAAAACCACAAAATTAAACAACATTTAGATATATACTACTTTACTTAAAGTCTAATTTAAGTTAACATGATTCAATCTTTAATTTCATTTCTTAAAATCCGTTTTCAAGTCAAAACTAAACAAATAAATTAAAACACACCAAATATCAAGATTCATTAATTAACAAAACCCCATTTATCCTACTAAATAAATCATAATAATTCAACCAAAAAAAAAAATACCCCCACCCCACCCCTACCACTAGCTTCAACCCCAAAAAGTAAAAATCAAGAAAAACAAACTTACCAAGATTTGCCACTAGAGAAGAAGTGAAGCTCATAAGTGCCATAACAAAAGACACAACTTGACCCAAAAAAACAGGATAAAAAGTCTTTAATATCCCTTCATAATTCCTCCACCAGCTAATATTATTATTATTATTATCCATAGAAAATGCAAAAAATAAATAAAAATCAAATCTTTACCCAAAAACCAAAAAAAAAAAGGATTTATTATAACCTCTATAGCTTCTATAAATAGAGAAAAATGAAGAAGATGTATTATGTATTTATGGCTTAATTTCTTTTATTGGTCAAATTTACAGATCCCAAATCTGAGCTCATTATTTTATTTTATTTTTGTTTGAAGAAAAAAAAAATGTGGTCCTTCGTGGAGTAATATATATTATTATTAATAAAGACAAATACAGTCACAACACATTCTCATTACTCGTATTAACTAGACTTTCATTATTCTGTTTCACCTTTCGAGTTCGAGTTTTGAGTATTATAATAATAATGATATATTTAATGAAAGTATAGTGAAATATTTATGTGAAGCTAGAAAGAGATTATGCTTGAAAAATATTCTAAACTTAAATATAATAAATTTTAATTTTTAAAAAGAAAAATGTCGTTAACTAAATATAGCAAGTTGCAAGGTAACAACACAAAGTGCATCGAGTTTTAAGTATAGATAAAAATAAATTAATTGTAATAAATAGCGCAAATAATAATAAATAAATTGATATTTTTAGAGGATATTTAAAATTTAAATTTAAATCAAATAAGTCAATTCATATGTACGAATACTCAAATAAACCTTTGAATCAGCTAAATATATCATGTTGACTTTTTAAGAAAAAAATTATGCTTATTTTTTTTTTAAATTTCCATTAGACAAAAAAGTATATCTAAATGATTTCTATAAAAATAATTACAATTATTTATTTTGTAATTTCCTAAATCATTGAATTAACCTTTAATTTTGTGTGTAGATAATTAAAAATCAATCTATATCTATATAATATATAAAATAACTTATACAAATAATGTAATTTTTCATCGAAAAACGACATGAACAATTATCAAGAAAATAATAATAGGGATTTGGTGAAATAAAGTACTTAAAAAGAATTATATATATGATGTGAAAGGTAGAGAAAAACTCAATATTTGATTTTTTTCACTTCACATCCATAGTCTAGTTCTCATGAGATTTGTTTAATTTAGACTTAAGTTATATGCGGTCCCTTATGTTATTCGCATATTTCATTTGAATACCTTATCTTAGGTTTGTTCTAATTGAACACCTTTTTTAGTAAAAAAAAATACTTATTGGACATTTTTTTACAATCAACTAAAAATAGAAATTGTGTATTATACACTTGCAGTTGACGTGACATTGTAACTAATTAAAAAAAGACACATGGCATTGTTCGATAATAACAATTTAAAAAATGAGAAGACAACTAGGTTTTTTTTAAAAAAAAACAATAAATTATGTTTAGATTATGAGTTTTCATAAGTTGATGTGTCCATTTTTTATTGGTCAACAAAAAAAAGGCTTCACGCACTTACTTTCAATTGTATTACTCTTATAATGACATATCATCAAAAAGTATTTAATAGATACATAGTTTGACGGTAGAGATGTTCAATAGGAACAACCTCTAGTTAAGATAT
Source organism: Solanum habrochaites (assembly GCA_027704765.1). NCBI lineage: Eukaryota > Viridiplantae > Streptophyta > Magnoliopsida > Solanales > Solanaceae > Solanum > Solanum habrochaites. The sequence continues at coordinate 2,510,097 of JAKWJA010002497.1, read as the reverse complement.
TTAAGTGAAATATGCGGACAACTTAAAGGGTTGTAGATGACTTAAACCTTTAATAAATTCTTGCTTCCTAATTGGAACTTTATGTGTTCTTTGAAAATATTGAAGCGTGTGACAATGTCATTTATATTATGTTTGACTGATTAAATAGAACATATTTTTAATTAATTACTTAATAATGTTTTTGACTCACACATTTCTCACATGTGGCCTGATTCATTTTATAAAGATTTCAACATAGTTATAAATTGCACTATCTTATTTTAATGCTTTAGATATTAGGGGAAATACGTTTTTTTTTTTTAAATTTATCTAATTATATCTTCAACTTGTTTGCCTTTTCATCTCGGCCTAATTTTCTATGAAGTCAAACACCTGGAAATAATTGGTGGGGGCGAGACTTGAAATCAAGATTAGAATTGCCTATGATGATCAATGTTGAAGCATGAAACAATCTCATTTTTAAAAATTAAGTCATAGAGAAATACATGACTTACGGTTCCTTACATTTTGACCTCATTTTTTTTATCATGACTCAAACACATGAAAACTCTTTTTTAATGAAGAGCGAAAGTTCGACTCGAACCCTAGACTAGTATAATATATTTTGTTACAATGTTGAAGTGGATGACCATATGATTTAAAATTTTATATATTAGAGTAAAACTCAATTGTATTTTAAATACACCTTCACCTCTCGACCTAAATTCTTTCTTATGAGCTAATTACGTGGAAATAATTGATGGAGGCAAGACTTGATAAACTATGGACGAGTACTACCTACTATAATACAATATTGAAGTATACGACTATCTCATTTTATTATATCTTCGATATACGTGAACATATGCTCACTCAAGTCCTAACTTAATTTTTGTTCATGGGTCAAACACATGAATATTGTTGTTTAGTAATAGGTGGTGGTCTGATGTTGACACTCGAAACCTAGACCGGTATTGCTTACTTTGATATATACCATATTGAAGTGTTTACCCATCTCATTATAAAAATTTAAGTTATTAGAGATAATATAGTTTTATTTATTTACTTAAACTTTGTGTCTAGTTAATGTAGTTTCTGACTTGTCACTTGATATAGGTTTAGTTGACATGGTAATAAATAAAAGAGAAAATACATAAAAAAAGAATCTTAGAAACAAAAGTTACTTTAGTACTTAAACTACACGTGAAACTATAACACTACTCTCACCCGCCACACCATAGCCAGGTAAGCGCCACATCATAACCATCTAGGTACCACGTCATTAATTTTAGTTCTTTCTTACTTATTCATTATCTTTTATTAAATACTTTTTAAGATTAACTATATGAATTAATTAATTTATAAATGCATACCCTCCATCCCCTCTCTTTCTACTGCCTTGTTGTTACTTTTCTTCTTCTTCACCATTCAATAATTTATTTATGTAACTAAAATAGAAAAATTCACTATAATATTCTCAATCATCTTCAAATCCGCCCCACGAATTTACCCTCTTGGAGAATGAATTTTCTTAGAAAGTAAGTTTTTCTTGACAACTTAAATAAGAAATAAAAAATTTCATAAGAAAGTTGATAAAAACTATAAATTCTATGAGAAATATTTGATTAGATATAGAAATCAAAATGGTCACTCAAAATTCAAGAAAGTTTACATTTACGAAATCGACACAAAAAATATAGAGCGAAATCAACGTCAATAAAATGACTTTGATATTGAATTTTACGGATTACTAAAGGACCAATAAAATGAAAATAGTTTTTTTTTTAAGTGGGAGGAAGATGGAGGAGGAGTTGTTTCAATTGATAAAGAGGTGTATTGAGGAAGACAATAAAACGAAAAGAATAAAAGTAAAGAAATTAAAATGGGGATCACTAATTCTATATAAATTTTAGGTAAAAGATATAAGATTTTTTGACAACATATCTCATTTATGCCATCAATTAAAAGTTTGACTCAAATATTAAAAAATTTAATGACGTGGTCGAATTATAATTGGCCACGTGTCAAAAATGGTTTTGCAAAATAACCGTTAAAAAATAATGATATGAATGAGTCTTTTCTTTAAGAGTTGGTATAAATGAGCCAAACTTTTAAATGATGACATAAATGAGCCTTTTCTAAAAGTTCAATTGCATATTCGAGCTTTTTCCCTTTTGAAAATTATATTTGGGAGGTATTATCCAAGCAGCATGAAGTACTAGATGGAAAAGTTAAAGTTAAAGTTTTTCCAAGAAAAGAAAGGAGTCATTCTTTTTTAAACATATTAAAGATGATAGGGTCATTCTTTTTTAAACGGAAGGAATATTATTTTTGAATTTATAATATTTCCGACACGATCTGTTCTAAAAAAAACATACATTTATAAATAAGTTAACTTTAAATTTTTCAGTCATCTTTAATGAGATGTTTTTATATGCACATATATGACCTTCATACCATTGTTTTAAAAAATCGGAAGATAATTTATTTTAAGAGATTTTCGACTTTTCGAGAGTCGACACTTAATTTTTTAAGAAAATTAAGAAAACTTGTTTTCAACAAGACTTTAAACAGGAAAAATCTTTTGAAAACTCTAAGGGGGTTCGGGAATTTCTATTAACATCTTAGGAAGGTTTTGAAAGCACCCAAGATGTTCCGCTTAGTTGCGGCTATCCGACAACTAACTATTTGGCTAATACTTGTTTAAAAATTTGCAAATTTGTTTGAAGTTGAACTTCCTAAAATTTAATCTAGGCGATGCTTACGAGTTAGAAATATTATCAATTTGGAGATTTGGTTTAATTTTGATTTGATAAAACAGTATGATTTTCGACGGGGATCGGAGTTTTTCTAACTCTAAGCTAACGACAACCAAACGAAGGCATATAAACAATATAGTAAAAGAGGGAGAGAGAGAGAGAGATTGGGTCCAATTCCGGGTTCTGTCCGCCTTGACCGGAATTTGAACCCACCTGCTTTTTGGGTTTTTTAACCCATTTCGTTTGGGTTTTCAACCCACTTCACCTGTCCTATTCTAAGCAATAAATACAAAATGAAATAAATAAAACGACAAGGCTTATGCCTAAAACAAATACAATATAATGAATAAATTTAATCTTCTAATCCACCTTTTTTTATTTTCTTCAATCTTTATGAAATTTGGCTTTGTACGTCTACCTTGATGGAAATTTCCGAGCTTTTTTATATGGCTCTTCGAGATGCTAGAAAGAAGTCCACAGGGAACTTATATGAAATTATATGCCATAAATTTCAACAACCATAAATTTCAAATATAAACTAAGACGAAAGAGCATGTCGTTACTAAAATCTTTAGTATATAGTACAAGTAATTGATTAATTTGTCTTTTCATCCTTTGTTAAGAGTAAACAATATTCTTAAAATTCAGTCAAACACGTCATATAAATTGAATTAGAGAGGATATGTAGTTACTATAATATAATGAGTAATAAATAAATGTGTAATTTCAAAAAAAAAAATACTTTTTTTTCGTTCTCTCATCAATATCTGATATTCGCATTGAGGCCTGACTATATCAATATCTGATATTTGCGTTAAGGTCTGACTATATCGATATCTGATATTCGCATTGAGGTCTGACTATATCAATATCTGATATTCACATTGAGGTCTAATTATTCGATAATAACTCTTTTTCTTTGAGATAATAAGCCATAGAACTATATATTTACTAAAATAGTTTAAGCTTAACTGAAATCATTACAAACTTCAATATGGTATCAAAATCGGAGACCTCAGCCACGATACTAATACAAGTTATGCATCGCTTAGTTATGTACCAAACATGAGAGGTGTGTGGTACTCGAGCACCTGTACAATGACGAAAATAGGGTTCAGGTAATACGAAAAGATTAGCGTACATGATCCATTAAGAATGACAGGCACAAATCGAGAAATAGTGAAGCCAGAAATCGATGTTTGATACATATCTGGCATTGTCACAGGTGAAATGGGAACTAATATGACTTTACATCAACAAGAAAAATGTAAACGCAGCAGGAGCAGTTACAGCTTTGCTACCATATAGTACTTGTCTCCAGTTTCCGCTAGAAGAAGAAGCATTTCTCTAATAGAAACAGTAAACATTAGCAAATAGAAGGCAAAGGTGCAGACTGTTTACAGCATTACAGTTGAGCTAAATTCGAAATAACAAGGTTGATTCTTCTATGCCCCGTCTGGCTGAACAAAAGGATTCGATATCTCGTCTGTACCATCAGTTGGAGCCACGAGCATTACTGCAGTACCCCTACAGACCTGTGTGTGAAAGGAAGGCAAGAAGCAGAAAAAGAGGTCAAATTTATATTACCTTCCACATTACCTAACCATAGTAGCAATCTAAGTTGCTCGGACTCTTCATACATGCAGTGCATCTCGTATCCTCCAAAAGTAGTGTACTTTTGGAACATCTGATATGGAGAGTGCGAGCAACATAGGCTGTAATAAATTCTTGAACCAATGTTACGACATTTCTTTAAAAAGCATATGTTCTTTGAGAGAATATATAGTACTGAAGTATATACTTCAAAATTCAAATAAATGCTACTATATTTACACATTAAACACCTCTGTAGGATATGGTTGAAACTATCAATGTGCTTTTTACGCCTACAAAACGTTTGAAACACGTTTTTATAACTAGAGATAGAGCAACCTGGGTTTGATGCCAATACGATGAAATACATAACAGTACTTTTTGAAAGAAATTGTTCTATTACAGTTTGAACAGTTGATAAAACAATTTAGAGAACACTGCCATAACTACTCAGTTGAGGAACTTCTGCACTCCCTAACCCCAATAACAAGGGTAAAAAGCAAATGCGGTGAGAAACTTATTCGTGCTTAATGATGGTTCCAGTAGTTGGTCAGAAGGAACATTAACAAGCTTACTGCAAAGTAGAAAATTACTATAAATGTATGATAAGTGAAAACATACTATTAAGCCAAGACTTCGTTTCTGATCGGTAGTCTTCAGGGGATCATCGGCATCTATGGAAAAAAAGTTTAAAATCAACAACTGTACAACAAATGGAATTCCACATAATGATGAGTAGCAAGTATCTAATTAAGCAATTTGCTGCTCCATTCTACTGAAAAATAATCAAGGGATTTCAAGGAAAAGATTATTTCGCTTAACAAAATGATAAAACAAATATACAGTATCAGCGCAGACACGCAAAACTTGTGGACGCTAACATAATGCAGAACATGAGAGTCACGAAACAATACATTTCCTCGACTGACCATCATTTGAAACAATTTAAACTCCGAAATAAAGCTATGATAATATTGTTACCTCTAAGGTGCTCCACGGCTTCATCCAAGACAAGATTAAGCAGCTGGTCATAGCCTTTAAGTGTTCCAACCACTGTGAAGACAGAATTAATCAGCAGAAAAAAAAAGATTGCAATTTGTGCAACTCACAACCCAGAGTCCAGACTGACTATATGACGACGTATCAAGTATCAACAACATAACCCCATAAGCAACAGCAAGAGAGCATGACAAAGAGGTAAAACAAGTCGCAACTGGCAAATAGAGAGGAATAAATTGTTTTGACAAGGGAAGGTGTGTTTGAGTGGATGAACATTCTAATGAGTAATGAATGACAAAGATACTGCATGACGCACCTTGTCTTCCACCAGTAAGCTTGACTTGCACACCCTTGTCAACAAATTTTGCCAAATCTAAAACTGTTTCTTTTCTGCCAGACTGAACAGAGAAACAAGAAAGTGTATGAGGTAACTACGCCAACTGAAATTCAATAAAAGAATTTACACATTTCCTCCTTGCTGTTGCATAAAAAACATGACTGCACCTTTACTAGCAGGTAACAGTTAACCCTTTCACCTCCCTCTCATCAACAAATACCTTAAGAATCTTTTTCTTCTTTCCTCTTTCTATCCAAACTTAGAAAATCTAGAAAGCTTTGAACTACTTTTACAAAAATAAAGTACTCCGTCCAGTTCAAAATGTATGTCCACTTAACCTTAATCTTGGTTAAAACATAAGCATCCACTTACATAATCAAGAAAGAATTAATTATTTTCTTCCAAATTTACCCATATTTAGATAAGTGAGTTTTTTTATGTAATCAAGAAACAATGTTTTTTGATGAAGATATAGTCAAGAAACTATGTTAATTAGATAGTAGTAGGATAATTTTGTCAAAATACTGGCTATAGTGAAAGTGAGAACATACCATTTCTTCTGTTTGTCTAAAGAGCTTTCTTTATCCAACTAATGGAGAAAAATTGCTAAAACAAGGTGGATATATCCTGCAATAGAAAAACATGTAGCAGAAAAAAATGAGCTCACCGTCCAGCAAACTTACATGTATAGAGTAGATACAGATATATGCTTTCTAATAATTGTTAGCCTCCTAAAGTGATTTAATGATGACAACACATACCAATATCTCACAACTCACAAGTACTACAGATTGAAGGAAGAAAGCAAATTATTGTTTTTTGATAGCCATGCTATCTGAACAAGCTTGCACACCTAGTGCCAGGAAACTCTATCAACCAAGGTTAGAACAAATGGATAAAATCAACAAACATTTTGTCTATGTTGGGATTTGAAATTGAAATCTCATATTGCACTACCCAATTCATTGACAACTAAGCCACACCCACGGGTGCAAAAGCAAACCAAGATGATCTTGACACAAAACTCAAAAGGGAAGAAAGAGAGGTCAAGGACACTACCCCAGCATTATAACAGACCAACAAGGACTGCAATCATGAAGCAAGGGGCGTTATAGCGCACATTATAGTGCAAGGTAATTATATCTACCAAGGCTAAAATAGATGAGAAGAAATCAACTAGTGTTTTATACCTACCGAATTTGAATACGAGACCCTCATCGTGCTCAACACACGTCACTGATCATTAAGATTCACCATTGGGTGAAAAAAAACAATATGATCTTGACACAAAAGGACGGGAAGGAATGAAGAGAGGTCAAGGCCACAATATCAGCAAAATTATATGAAGACTGCGATCAGGATGCAAGGGGTGTTACATCGCTGAAGGGCTCCATCAGTTGAAACGACTAACGAGCACACAATTCAACAAACAAGGAGACAAAAACAACTAAAGAGTACACAATTAAACAAGCAAGGAGACCAAAACGATAAACGAGCACACAATTAAACGAGAAATTATTCAAAGGACACAAAAACAACTAACGAGCAATAGGAGATTGAAACAGCAGAATATTAGACTAGGAGACATAAAATAAATTGTTCAAAAATAACAGGAAACAAGCACAAAATTAAAACAACATGAAACAATTAAGTAGTTAATACTCAGCAACAACAATGCAATAATGAAAGAAAACAAAGCATATAAAGTTCAGAAATGATAAGTAAAAATCAGAACTTCAAAGGCAAACTAGAACAACTAAAGATTGAATTTTTCCAAATCATATCTCTAATCTCTATAAACTTAAGAAAAAATTAAGGCAAAACTTACCTAGATAGAACGAGAATTCCGACGGGAATAACTGAACTGTCGGAGCACCACCGGCAACAACCGTATCAACAGCGACGGAGAGAAGAAACCCTAATTTCTACTTGGATCAGTAAAACTGATTGGGTTAGGTATTTTATATTTGGGCCTATTGCGTCCCCTATTATCTATGGGCTATGGGGTTGAAAATTTGGGCCGGTTTACCCATTATGTCCTTTCTTGAAGTCGTTGACCCGAGGGTCATCGGAAATAATCTGTTTACTTTCACAACCTACGAGTAACGTTATGTATGCATCACGTATAATTTTCATACGTAACTTATAGGATTATTATTTTATCACTTATAGAATTATACTGAGTTTATTTGTAATATTGTTGTTGTTTCTTTTCTTTAGATCAATATTTAGATTTTGTTTTTATTTTAAAAAATTGTGTAATTATAGCTCTTAAAGAATCATATTGTTAGATAATATTAGACTCGAGCTTAATAATTTCCTCGTATAATTCTCATTTTCATAAACCAATTTAATGTTTATCTAGCCTATAAAATCTTACTCTATATTTTAATATTTTTTCATATGAGTTTTAGATAAAAAAATTTAAAGGGATATATTATTTTTATTATACTCGTTTCAATATAATAATGATCTAAGTTAAGTATTGATTAAATCGAAAATCAAACTTGTTCGTTGTAATTGACGAAACTACCCATGCAAAAATAAAAATACTAATTTCTTCTATCAAAGCAAAAAATATAAAACTATTTAGCAGTGTTTTTGTTTAACGAATTTGTGTTGTAATTTATGTATTATTATTATTTGCTAATAAATCCGTCTGAAAATCCGGCGACGATGGAAGTAGCATTCACCGGCGACTCCGTCATCGGCGGCGGAGACGGCGGTGGTGATGTGTCGAAATCGCTTGCAGTGATTGCGTGCACTGCGATGGCAATTTTGTATGTTGCGATCTTATATGCTCCGACGTTGATTCTCCGATTACCGCCGCCAGATTCGTTTCAATCGTATTTGATTCGACGGTTCATATGCGCTGCAATTTCATCTGTTACCTCACTTATTGCTTGCTCTCTTCTCCTCCCTGTAAGATTCCTTCATCATGTACTAATTTTATAGCATTTTCTGACCTTTAATTGATTATTTTTTTTGCTGTTGCTCAATATATCGTTTTCTGTGTTGCTATGTTACAGGATCGGAGTAATTTTGTTAATACAACTAATTAATCATTATCTCCAGAAACTCATGCTTGTTCTGTATTGTTCGATTTTTTGGTTTTTTAGAACTATTAATTGAGTGACCATATGAGAAATCTAGCTTCTTTAGTTTAGCAAAGCGAAGTGTTAAATGATGCTAAAGTAGGAGCATGATGTCTCCTCTGAGCATGCTGATTCTCTTTGTATATATGTGTATATTTCCATTTTAATTCTCAGTTAGAATATGTATCATCTCTTATGCTACCTCTTATACAAAATATTTAGCTAGCATTTGGACATTGATTTTGAGAGTTGTTTTTGAAAATTTATCTGATATCTGTTTGGCCATGATCAAAATCTGTTCTTTAAATATTTTGAAGTCCCAAAGAATGGGTCACACCAGTTTTTTTTGTTTTCGCGACTTCCTCGGACAAAACTTCAAACTTTTTCCAAGTAAAATGCAAATGCAAACACAACTCCAAATTGTAAAAATCACTTCGAAAACTCATTTTTTAAGTTTAAAGTTTCAACTTCAAAATCTATGGCAAACGGGAGATAAACCATTTGCTGGAAGCAAGGACTTATATTAGTTTTAGATTCATCTATGAACGAATTATTGGTTTTGGAGCTTCTCTGCAAAGTTTATTTTACCAGTAACTTCCTCTTGTATTCTCAGTCTAATACAATTTTTCAATCTTTCAGATTCAGTGGGGTAAATCTCACCTTTCAGGTGTTTATGGCATCAGATTGGATTATATCGTAAGTATCATATCTGTGCTGGATTAGTTTTTTTTTGCATGCGACAATGCTTTGCATGTGGTTGTTACCAAGTTCTGCTCTTTTATGACTCGCAGATTGAGAAAGGGTGACTGATTGCTGAAATGCAATTTTATGTTTAAAACAGTGGCAAGCTGTCGTCTTTCCTCTTACATTGACTTCCTTAATGTACGCTGGCACCTTCATCCTCAAGATGTTATTGTTGCTAGACTCGGGCCAAGAAGATGGGGGAAATGGAAGAAGCTTGTCACTTGACAGTATAAAAAATGTTGTCCATGAATTTATTGAATCAGTCTCTTCAATGGCGTCTGATATTTCAGCATGGCGTAATTTTATTGTGGTGAGTAACCTTACTAGAATATTAAGCTGGTTATCTTCTCTGTTCATCTTGTTAGTGCTCTTGGCTATCTGATCTTTGTATTATGATCAAGATTTACTTGAATCCTTCTATTTCGTGGTTACGAGATCAATAATACCCTCAAACTTCTGTTATTACTAACTCACTTTTGTAATAGCTTTCATGCCACCATCTCCCTGCATATTTGGTATATATACAGATACGTTTTCGTATGTTAGGTAATATGACAACTTCAAACTAGAAATATAACAAGTCTTCGGTTTCTTTTTCTTTTTTTTTATGAGTAATGTATCATTAATAATAAACTCAGTATCAGGAACTTACTGAGAGAGAGTACAACAAAACTAGATAGGAATCCGCTAATGCTGTATGGAGTCCATAAATACATCAAGATCATTCGCATATTCAGCATTGCGCCATTTTTTATGCTATGAATGCATCTATACTTCAACAGCAAAGAGTTCGCTTCCTTTCAAAACATCTTTTGTTCCTTTCGAGCCGAACATTCCAGAATATGATAAATGGAACAGTCCTCTAAATACTTTCTTCGTTCTCTGACTTTATCAACTGCTTTGCAGTTGTTCCACATTTGCTGGCATGGCCCTTTGAATCCCATACAAGTTAAGAAATATGCACCAAACTCACATACAAATTTGCAGTGTAATAGAAGATGATTTATTGTTCTTTGCACAAATAACACCATCAACACAAGCTAAATGCCCTTCTTTGCATAAGACATGCTTCATGTGCTTCCATCCATCCAAAGCAGGCGACTTTGGAGGGAAAGATCAAAGTCTTCTTGTTATTAATCTCTTTGAAGCAAATATTATGTACTCCATCAACTTTCTTTTGGTTTATCTGATTTACTCTAGCGTCTTTGGCAAAGATAAAGCCTGAGTGGGTTATCATATTGGAGTTGGAGATACTTGAGGTTCTCTATGAAGATATTTCCAATTTGCTGCAACATGTTGAAGTAAACCTTATGTTTCTTTGAAAAAAGAAATTACATGGTGTGCATTTTCTCCTTATTCATGTGAAAGAAAAATCTCTAGAAGCTATGATTTATAAACGTGAAAATATGTTTTGTACTTAAATCTTGTTTGAAAAATGTCCTTTTTAACAGGCCCCACTTACAGAAGAGCTGGTATTTAGAGCCTGTATGATACCTTTGCTTCTTTGTGGAGGATTCAACACCTATACAGTGGTGTTTCTCTGTCCTATATTTTTCAGTTTAGGTAAGTACAAGCTACAAGAATTTCATTTCCAGATAAAACTTTCAAGAAATATGAGTTTGACTTGAATATATATTTAGGATTTAAGAGTTCAAGATATATGTCTTCCCGGAAGTATGATATTGAATTTTCTTGGTAATATTACATGTCTAATCAGTTTTTATGCTTATAAGTTGTAATCATATTTCCTGCTAAGAAAGAAACTAAAAGCTTTTGCATTCTAGTTGTTATGGTCCTGTGATCTGATATCGATAGTGACTAACTGGCTCACTCAGGTGTGACATAGATATAATTGGAACGAACACAAGCTAAGCTACTCTCCTATTTTTGCATGGAGACAATGCGACTGCGCATACACTATTCAACATAGACAATGGAAATATATTTTCATAAAATTAGGAAATTACATCACTATGATAATTGATAGATTGGTCCTATGAAACAGAGACTCTAAAACATTAGTTAAAACTGTAAAATTCATGTATTTAGTGAAATTAAATAATATCTTACTCGAAGAATTCAGTTAGGCGATTAATCAGGTGAATTTTAACTGAAGCAAGTGCACATGGAGTATTCAGAACTAACAATGAATATAACAGAGATACATGTGACTAGTTTCCAAGTAATGAGTAACAGAGAGGTATTGTATTAGCTAATATTGGTCTTGAGATCAAAGTATCTACAATGCCCATAATGACTTCAGTAACTTTTTGACTGATATCGATTTTAGTAAATTGAGGAACTCATTCACAAAAACCTGAAAAAAGTACTTCCGCAACTATGTTTGGCATTAGAAATACTATAATTGTTTCAAACATGCTGTCAGAGAACTGAAACTGATAATATTGCAGTAATAATGGTCCGGAAATTCCTTATTTGTTTTATATTTGTTAACTTTTAAACTTAAAGATGAAATGTGCTAGAGACCGGTACGGAAATTCCTTGTTTGTTTTATATTTGCTAACTTTTAGACTTAAAGAGGAAACGTGCTACTTCGATTGAAACTATGGATAGTTTTCTTTTTCATTACCTCATCCTGAGCAACTGTTTGTTATCTGCTTGCAGCTCATTTAAATCACTTGTTAGAGTATGCTCAACGAAGCGGCAGCTGGCTCAAAGCTCTTACGATTGTAGGTATGATCTTTTTCTCCACATGTAATGTTTCTACATCAGAAGTCTAGTATGAATTGACCATTATATGATGTTTTCACTGGGACGAGTGCCATGGGATTTATGTTTGAGTTTCTATTAGAGTGAGCAACTCCTGGAAAAAGTAGTATATTGTAGTGGGAGCAACTGCATCAAATCTTGAGCATGGATAAAATAAAGCTTAAGTTTTCTACGTTCTTCTTTCTCTATTTACTTGGACTGGTTGAGCAATTTTGCATGTTTATCACATGGGGCATAGTGATATTCAGCTTGCATGCATACATGGCATGGCACTCCCAAACAACTATAATATGTTAAAATAGCATCAAAGTTGCATACATGACATGGCACTCCCAAACAATTATAATATGTTAATATAGCATCAAAGTTTGAGTTAATAAAGCTTGTCAGTTCACAAGGAAGACGGTCCAAATTTTGCAAGAATTATATAAAAATGTTCCCCTTACGGCTTACTCTCTACTCCCTGGAAATTCCAAGTCATGTTCTCCTTCTTGTCTCTGAATCCTTCTACCTCCTTTGATTAATTTTTCTTCTGCCTTCCCCGCCACTCAGACGCTTTCCGTCTTTCTTTTTAGTTTTCTGTGAGTAATTATTATAGGTGATCAACATAGAACTAAGCCACATAGCCTATTGGATCAAAAACGTGCTTCATTGTTGGTCACGAAATTTGAATCAAAGAAAGGGCTACTGAATGTGACTGATGGTATCTTACAAAATCGGGCTTCTTCAGTCGCATATTGATCAGCAAATCCACTCTGTTTTGAATGTGTCGAATTATGCTACGCACCTCAAAATGTATGGGCAAAGCTCAATCAGATGGATCATCAGAGAGAAGCTGGCTCATATCATTTTTCCAAACCTTTAACCACTTAGGGGAGAGATCAGACAAGTAATTGTCATTGATAAAGGCATCAAGAGGATGCATAACTACAAAAGATAACAAAAAGTTTGCTCCAGAAAAGTATCTATGATAGAGTCACGGAGCTAATAAAATCCAGAAAATTGTCAACACTGATTACAGGGTAATAAAAATGCCAACTGAATAATCAAGCTTAGCAACTGGCCTTGAGAGTGTAGGTTGAAGTTGAGATTCTACCTTAACATCTACAATTTCTTTCTTTCTCCATATATTTGGATGGATTAAGAAGCTTTGCATTTTCGCACCATAGGGCAAAGTGATATTTTAGTTTGCATTCGGACATGATTTTTATGTTTTCAGGCTTCCAGGTCGGCTACACAGTCATCTTTGGATCCTATGCTTCATTTCTCTTTGTTCGGACAGGTTAGCGATGCTTAGACTCTGCTTTAGTCATATGGAAAATCTTCTTTCTCCCTTTATCCAATATTATTTTAATCTCCTCTTTTATCTATGGGGTTTGGGGTGGAGACGGCTTTTTTAAGAACTTTTAAGAATGTGGTGTAGCTTAGCATATCTTTGGCTTGAAACTGTAGTTTTTTTGAGTACTTGTTAACATCCTATTACTTTTTGTACTAGAATTTCTTGACCCTGAATAAGAAATTAAGGCTTGAAATATTTTGAACTATGGTCCCTCCATTACTGTTCCAAACTTCTTCTCTGAGGCTCCATGCTCCACTACTGGGTGAATTCAGAAGAGGGTGGAGACTAGACGGTGCAATGCCCCCCCCCCCCCCCCCTCTTTCCCCCACCAAACGTTTGTGAATCTCCTCTACCTCAATAGTTTGTCTTTTGGAAAATGTTTGGAAATCCCTTTAAGATTGTTAGTTCCTCCCCTCCTCCCCCAAAGAAAAAGTAAGAAGTACAACAAATACCAGTTCACTACTTGAGGCCCTGCACGTGCAGTAGGGAGAGCGGGGCTGTTGTCAGTTGATGGAGGATGAGTGGAGGTTTATGTGCTCAATCCAAATTTTTAGTGCTTAAATTTGCTTAATCTGCTAACGTCTGAAGAATTGTTTCTTTGAAGTCCTTAAACTCTAGTTTTACAATTTTTCTTGTTTGTTTCCTTGTGAATGTAAATTTCCGTGTCTTAATTTGATCTCCAATGTACCAAGTTTGACAACATTGAGTACCAATTTAGCATGTGATGAATCTCTATTTTGTCACAATAGCAGCCCTTGGCAATGAGTTTTCTCTCCTCGTTCTATCTTTGGTCTATCTTTTATATAATTATCTAGTATTCAATGCTTTTAACATACTATGCATGTATTTACTGCAGGGCATCTTACCGCTCCTCTAGTTGCTCATATTTTTTGCAACTACTTTGGCATACCTGTAATAATTTCACGGAGGACAGGTATGTCATTCTTTTCACTAGCTGAATTCAACTGTCTATAAAGGGTTTGGGAATGGGAAGGGTAGAAGGTGCTCATGCATGATGCTAGTGTAAATGTAACGTGTAGACTGTATAGTAAGTCGAGTTAAAAACGTCGATGTATATGGCAATCAGCTATGGAGTTTCACTAAGTTCGTATTCCTTTGATTCATCCGAGTGCGTTTGGTAAGGTTACAGTATGACTTCAAATTAGGATTTTGCTCATAGTAGATGAGATAATATAATTACGCGTGTGGCATCAATCATACAAATACAGCAGTTGTCTCTTTTAAGAAAAGGAAGTTTTATGCAGACTTCGAGATAATATAATAGATTGCATTAAGAAAAGAAGTTTTATGAAGAATAATTTCTACATTTAACTAAAATGCATGAATATGCATATATGCCACTTCATTCCTAAAATTCCTTCAATAGGTGTTATCTACGGCGAAGCCAGGAATTTCCCCGAGTATGTTCAAGAATGCTAAATATTTAGTATTTACTTACAAACAATATTTGAGTTAAATATATAATATAATTTCCAAAGAGTGTTCAACAGACCTCACCCCCTCTTAGGAAACCCATAGTTGTGCCCCCGGGTGGTAGAACTTCTGACAGATGTCCTTCGAGGTCTCTAGCATCTTTATCACCAAACCAAGCATGTTAAGTTACATATCAGTCCTAGCCCGACTATTTTCCATCTGCATTACCCGATGCTTGTGATGGTGGGAGGTAGCAGTTACCCGATAAAATAGTTAAGATGCACATATATTGACTCGGACCCGAATTTCCCTCCATCAGATAACAATTTTTAGATTTTGGCCTACTTTCCTTAAACATACTAATGATAATCTTTGTTTTTCCTCTTTTATGGTTGTTAGGAATGGTAACAGTGGCATCTGTAGCTGGGTTGCTAGGTTTCATCTGGTTTCTTTTTCCACTCACCAGTCCTCATTTGTACAATGCAACAACAGATAATTGCATGTGTTGGCATAGATATTGTAGTTGGAGCTAAGTTTCTCAACTCCTAGAAGATTTATCAAGGCTAAAAAAAGAACACCTTAATCCAATATGTAACATTAGTAAGATGGAAATTTATTTTCATTTTCGATTGTATTCGTATTTTATTTATTTCGTTTAGACCTTTTGTTTAGCAAGCATTATCTTGTCCTATGAAAATTTTAAGGAAGTTCATCATCAATCTAGTTTGAGAAATTTGCCTATATAGTTCATTTTTAATTTAGTTAAAAGAAGGGTGGAGTTGCCCAGAATATGTGCTAGTAAGGAGTAACATGAATCTAGCGTTATAGTCGAGGTGCATATAAGCTAGCGTAAACACAAGAGGTGTAAAGACTGGTGTATTTCAAGATGGGGAGTGTGAATGGCCTACAAGTCACCTTTGTTAGGTTTTACCTCTCAACGTGAATTCGAATTTAGTCGAATTTCAAGACGGGTTCTTTCATTTGTTTGAGTATGAAATTGATTAATGAAGATGCGTGTTAATTGATTCAGATATCATGATTATAAAAATATAATTATTAATATTGGAAAATTTTGGGAGGAGGAAGGACATGTTTGAAGTGATGGAGAAATACGTACTTAATTTCAAGCTTGACTTTTTAACAAGATCGCCCCATACCAATGAAAATTCATTCAACAAAATAATCAATGAGTACTCATAAATTGAAAGAAGAAAAATATATGTTTCCCTTTCATTAATTATTAGGTATACGTATCCGTGTAAAAGACTATAACAATAACATATTCGATCGTAATAAGTGGCGTTTAGAAAAATGTAGAGTGTGCATAACTGTTATCCTTTCATCTCATAAAAATAAGAAAATATTTTTGAGATATTTTCGATTTAAATAAAACACATAAATATTCTTCTCTTTATGAGTAAGAAATTTGCAGTGATATCACTTTGGAATAAATTAGGATTAATAGCATTTTTAATCCATAGATAATTAATATATTTTCTTTGAGCTGAAAAGAGATATGCATGTGTGTTTACAAGATAGGGCTGTTCAAAACAAATTGAAATTGATAATTCAAACAGAAAAAAAGTTATTGGTTTATCAGTATTGGATTATTGATTTAGTGACTTGATAACAGTTTTGATTTTTTTTATTATCAGATTATCAATTTTTAACAGTTTGACTGGTTAACCGATAACCTGATTGTCTCAAATACATGGTTATTCTACAATGTACAAATGTTTGTTTTTGAGCAAGATGTAACTTGGAACTCATGCATGGTTTATTTGGTTTGTCACCTTATTTTTAAGTGGTTTTCAATAATTTTTTTGTCAAAATTTTAACGGTTAAATCGATAACTGAACCAATAATGATCAAAATCGATAAACCAATAACCCATAAGCCAGTATCTTAATAACGGTTTAGCACCTCTTGATAATCAGTAACCAAATCGATAAACTTTAAAACCTAACTGAACCGACTAATACGCAACCCTAATATAGACTAAAACAACAACATATTCAATATACACGGGTGGAATATAAGGAGAACAAAGTGCTCGTAGATTTCACTATGTTCCTATCTCGTGAAAGATCGTGGTTATTTTTGAACGACTCTCGTATGTTAAGACTCTTAGAGTCTTTGTTATTATTATTTCATTTTTTTTATTGTTTGAAAAAAAGATGGTTTTAGGAGAAAGAAATGATGCCTTTTAGATATAGTTTCTGATGACCAAGATCTTCTCAACCAAAGATGACCTAAGTTTTCACAACTATACAATAAATAAAAGAATTAGAAAAATTCAAATATATTAAATAAGAAAAAAAAAGTAATAATATAAATTGAAATTTGCCATCATTTCTGAGTGATGGGAATGGATAATTAATTATTTATTGGAAGATTTTGGCCAATTGTATGTCTGTATATATAATAAGGACATTTTTTGTTTTACAGTCATCATAGCCTATGTGCTTCTGTATTTATTAGCTTCTAGTTTGACTTGTTCTGTAAAATGAAAAATTAAAAAAATTATGATATATTTCAATGAAGTGACCTGCAAAATCCTAGATATATTCAGAAAATGATGATGATGATGAATAAAGATCAACATAATTTGAAAATCTCTTGGATAAGAAATGAAGAAAATTGACTAGGGGAGATAAAAGGTCAAAAATATGTATATTTAGGTATACTTCCAAAAAAAATAATCATTTCCTTTGGTTTCATATTTAATTAATTATTTGTATGGGGAAATGGTGTTGAAATGTAGAGTTCTTGTTTTTATTGCACTTAATGAAATAATAAATGAATTTAGGTTTGTAATACACAGTATTTAATTATTGACTTAATACATCAAATGTCTCTTAATTAACTGGGTCATTAAAAAATATTTAGACACTCAAAATATGTTTATTTAGATACACTTTAGTTTGAAATATTATGTATCTTACCAAAGTTTGATGTCTTATATATTTTAAATAAATATTTCTCAAATACATAAAATTAAAATTAGATATAATTTGTTCTAGATAAATTGTATTCAAGCGAATATATATTTGGTACATGTATTTGACTCTCTCATGTGTCGGATATTTCAGATATATGCAAATCACAGAACATATATACAAATACATGTACCTAATTACTACTAAGAAAATACTGAAATTAGCTATAAACTTCGTCGATGGTTTGTTGTTATATTGCTCCTAGCTAATGAAAACATGTGGTAAGTGAGAGTAGCAACGAATTATGTTTTTAGCTATAAAATTTATTCATTGGTAATCCAATTCTTTTAAAAGTATTGAGTGTGTATTTACTGTGATTCACATGTATGTGAAATACATATGAATCTCGGTTGCCTCCCTTCCCATATCTTGCTTCTCTCCCTATTTTTATGTATATAATAGTAAAAATACATGTATCTAAATATTTTTTTTAAAATAAATGGTAGGAAATTCTTAGTTAATGATAAAATACGTACTATTTTATAAGTATAAACAATAATAGTATATATGATAGTGAAGTATATCTAACTATATAATTTTTCCTGTGTTAATTCAACAGTTGAACACATAATAGAAATATTTCTGTTAAACATCTTTTGATTCGAATTAAATTAAAATATAAAATGTGTGACTCAACTCTCAAGTGCACATTATGTAGATAATTTAATCAATTAAAACATGTCACCTCCTTTAGTTATGTATATACAAGCTATAAAATCTCATATTTGTTCCGATTAAGGTTAATGAGTATTATATATATATAACTAAAATTTAAAGGTAAAATGATACTTGATACAAGTGTAAAATTTAAATAACTAAAACTCAGTATTTCAAATTCAAATTGATAAGTCTTACTCTAAAGATAAATCATTTCCTATCAAATATCATAAATATTTCTTTTTACGTGATTGTTAAATAAATATTGTAAAATCATAATAATAATTAAATACAACAATGGCCAATATGAAATTTTCATTAAGCGATTAGGATTTAGTTAAATATTGTAAAATCACAATAATATGACTTGGATAGGATCAGCAAATGACAAGACGCCATGTAATATCTAAAAGAGTTATGGTGGTACCCCTCTATCTTAGTTATATATTATATTAATAATAATAATAATAATAATAACAATAATATTAATAATAATATTAATAATAATAATAATAAAAAGAAGGTACTAAAATGCTCATTGACTTTATAACATATGGTATACAAAAATAAATCTTTTGTATGACGTTTCCTCTGATTAGATCCTTTTTCAACTCACAGAATCTCTTTGATTTGCCAACATTCTTTTTTTATTATTTTTTTCTAAAAAATCATATTGTATTATATATTATATAAATTACTATCCCTTGATCGTTTGAAAACTTTTCAACAGTAATAGTTATCGTTTGTTCTGGATCTAGATCTACACGGCTTTAAAATGTGTCATTTGCAGTAATTGAAGTATGGATTATAACCGTATTAAATATAAAACCTCATTCTTTATCCCTTACTGTTCAAATTTCTTTTAACTCTACCTCGTCTCGTACTAATTTGAAAACCATCTCGAATTTATAGTTGTTTGCAACGATTGGAGCATAAATCATGTCCTTATATAAAAATAACCACTATTTATCATTCAAAAACTTTCCAACTCTACCTCATCTCCTGAACCACCTTCAATTTATAGATGTTGCAGCAATTAGAACGTGAATTATGACCTTATACATAAATTAGAAACCACCTCTAATTTTAAGTTGTAGTAATTAGAACGCGGATAATGACCTTATACATAAATTACCATCCTTTACTTGTTTCGAAACTTTCCAACATGTCTTTGACTCCTAGTAACTTGGAACCACCTTCAATTTATAGGCATTGTAGCAATTGGTTCGTGGACCATCACTATACCTCGTCTCCTGCTAATTTGGTTACCACCTCTAATTTACAGTTGTTGAAAAAGCGTGAACCATGACCTTATATGTAAATTATCATTTCTTATTATTTGAAAATCTCGAACTCTATCTGATATCCTACTAACTTGAAAATCACCTCTAATTTTACAATCGTTGCAAAAATTGAAGCGTAAACCATGATCTAATAATTGATTTAACTACAAACAAATGGATTAATATCAACTATCACTCTTTTGATAATTGATTTATAATGTTAGCATAAAACTTTAAGACAGTTAGCCAAGAAAGGCCTCTGTTTTTATAAAACTAATTTTAAAATTCATTCATTATATTTCTATTACAAGTAAATTATGCAAAATAATATGTTGTGAATCAAAAGATCACATTTTTGTTTCTTTCATCTTATGCTAACATTATTTATTCCTATATTTTTTTAATTAAAAGACAAACACTAAGAATTGCAGTTAATGAATTACAATTGGCCAGTATCATCACTCTTTTTTAGTAAGAAAAAAAAAATTAATTGTTAGCTTTGATAGTAGATTTTTGAATCAGATTAATCTTCGAACATCTGTTTGAACATAAAAAATTTTAAAAATTTGTCTTCGACATACTTTAAAGTGGCTAAATACTAGTGTTGGGTCGATTTTTGAAAAAATATATCTTTTACTTACAAAAATGTCAAATTTTTGCCATAACAAATATTCTCGAAACAGAATTTTAAATTTAAACACAATAAAATAAAACAAAAAGGACAATTAAAGAGAGAAAATATATAAAGGAACCATATTTTATATTTCTTTTATATATAGCTAATAGATTTGCTTACAACTTCTTAGCTCCAAAACAGAACTAACCCCACATACTAAAACAAAATATTTAAACATAGACAAAAAAACCCATATATTCCTCTAAACCTATATAACTAAAAAGAAAAAAAACACCAACAACCATAACTTCCTACTTTTTTTGACCCCCCTTACTATAATACTAATAATATTTAACACCCTCCAAAATAAAATTAAAAAAAAAAAGTAACATAATATTAGTTCAATGACTAGATTGGACCCCTTCAAATAATTTTTTTTTTGTTTTCACTTTTTCTTGGATTTTGATGAAGCATTCTTGGATGAAGAACAATTTGTGAGATTAAGATCAGGAATTGAATTGTTTTTTCCTCCACCATTGTTGTTGTTATTATTATTGTTGTTGTTGCTAGGACCAGCTTGTGATAACCTATGTTTTAGTTCACTTAAAAGTTGTTGATTTTCTTGATTCAATAACTCTGCCTTTTTCCTTAGCCTTTCATTTTCAGCCATTATGTAGCAATTTTGCAAGTAGAGCTTTGAGTTAATTCTGTCCATTTTCCTGCAAAAAATTTAAAAAAATAAAAGATAAAAAATCATGAGTATGTTGTTCGGAGTCTTTGAAAAAATGTACGACGAATGAAAAATAAAAATAGTGCATTTTTGAAGAATCTGACATTGTATCGAATGCTTCAAAAAGAGAAGTGCACATCTAATACATGTGTGTGACAATATTTAAAGGGTACATGTTACTTAACTAACATGTTATAACAAAGTTATAAAAACTATTTGAATCATTTATGATTTACCTACAAAGAAGAGTTTGAGAAAAATGGAGAAAAAAAGAGGAAAGGAAATGATGATATGCATAGGGAGGGAATTAATGAGAATGTGTAAAAGAAAGTATAGTAGGAGAAATCATTACAATTTCAAAGAAAAACAAATGATCAAAAATTTAGAAAAATAACAACAAAAAAGCAAATAGAATAAGGAAAAACAAAATCTCCAAATCTTCAAACTTTCAAGAATTGGTACTTTTTTTTTTCTTATTGTTTACCTCACTTGGAAGACAAGAATATATAAAGTATATAACAAGAGACAAACTTCTTATTTACACACACAAACAATAAAAAAAAGAAAAAAAAAGGGGAAATTTATTATATTCCCAAGTTGAACATGCAATGAAATTAAAAACATAAAAACATAACCTTTTGACAATTTTAGTTTATGTGAGGAGACAAAAGGAATAAGAAAAGTTTTCAAAAGTTGTAAACTTTAAAAGAGAAAACAATGTACCAATTTTTGTGGTTGTGTGGTGGGGGGTTTGAGGGTGGGGGTGGGGTGGATTCTTGATTTTTTCAAAAAAGATTACCTTTTGGTTAGTTATAGAACAAGAAGTATAGTAGCTAGAAGAAGAAAGAAGATTTTGTTTGGTGAGTTTATCACTTACAACAAACAACAACTTATACTTCTTGGGCAGTAAAAACAAGAGATATATATAGTGGAAAAAGTTTAGTAAATCTTTGGGGTAAGGGGGGTGGGGGTGGGGGGGGGGGGTGGGGGGTAGGGGGGACAAAGCTTTTTGTATCTCTTTTTCTATCTGCACAACAATCATGCATGTGTAAGCATGGAAGGCGGCTTGTGTATAATTGTATAGTTGTTGTATCTATAGGCAAGAACTTCAAACCACCTTCTTTCATTCTACTATGGTAATGATTACGGATTCAGAATTTGAAATTTATGAATTATTATGATAACTTTAAGTTTAACATGTCACATTTTATGTATTTTTTAGTTTATAATCGTAAGACTTAATTTTACTTTTTCTATCATATTATATCAAATCAAAATCAGAAAAATAAACTGAAACAGATGAATTTGTAAGTTGCATAAGGTTTAGGAGAGTTATTGAGTTTCCTTGTTATAACTAGTCATTTTCCGAGTCCTGCAATCGAAATTTTTTCCTTTGGATTTTGAATTATACGTGTAAAACTCAGTGACATTCTTGAAATTTTATTTTGAAAATGACTATTTTATGGTGATAAGATTAGAAGTGATCGTTAAATGTTATTTTTGCTCTCAAGTATAACTCGTACGTTGAACTCTAAATCTGTTATGAATAGTGATCAATTTTAAATTTTAATAAAATATATATTAAAATTTACTGATATTATCGATGTATATAATATTATCCATATATAGGAAAGGATTTAACCTTGTTCCATTCTACTATGATGATGATTATAGTGTTTTTTTTAGACTAAGGTGATGGAGTCAATTGAATGATTATAGTTAAAGGGCATTTGAGTCTTTTCAATAAAAGACAATGAGGGTATTTTTGTCATTTCATATAGAGATTTGGGCCTTAATATGGGCATTTTAGGCAATTCAAAAGTGTGTCCAATGATGATAGGGGTTTGGCCTTCCAAAGATTCGCAATGATGTTTTGGATTGGTTCGAACCAAGACAGGCCCATCATCACATCCACACCCCCACCCCCCCCCTTTTACCCCCCACCCTAAGCGCGACCCCTAAGCCCACTGGACTGAAGTTAGATTTTTAATTTTTTTTTTTTTTTTTTTTGCATAATTCTTCTTTTGTCCTCTTTATAGAAATTTCTTCTAAAACATTCATTGTATTAACTTGACTCATTTGCCATTTTAATTTTTTTTTAAAATCGGTGTTTGATATTCGTAACAGATTATGAAAAATATTATGATATATTAGGAGTAAAGCTCCATTTTAATGTAGTTTCATATTGGATATTTGAACGGAAAATATTTAATTGATTAAGATGATGAAATATCTATCTAATTGAAACTCGATTATTATCTAAATTATAGTTGGTGGTTTTGAGTGGCAAATTTGGAATTTGGAACCTTACTATTGGGGCTAAAAAGAGGTTGTTTGTCAATTAATTTGATTCTTATGATAGGAATCAAAATTGGACAAAATAAGGTAATTTTTAAAACTAATTATATTCAATAAAAAGATTAAATAATATATATACGTAACGATGTGATAAGATGATTGAAATTTTTTATAGAGAAAACTTTATTATTTTATAGCTATTTTACTATGTACCTGAATAAGATGTTTTTTAAAAAATAAAATAAAATAGGGAAGTATGTCATATGTGTTCACATTTTTTGAAAGTTTATTAGATTTCGAATTATACCGATAATTAAGCTAAATTGCGTGAGTGAATTAATATTAAGCATGATAGTGTTTTGTTTTTTAGTTAGGTAAAAATTAATGATAATAATAATTATAATTATTTCTGCCAAGGTATCATAAAGTAAGCATTCTTTTTGCCATATTAAGTGTGATTAATTTGAAATAATTATGAGATTTTTAATTTTACAGATGGACTAACCTCATGGGTTATGAGTGCATTAACGTGAAAAATGATTAATTTTTTTTTATGGAAGCATCATAATCTTTTTAATTTTTTTTTTCTCTTGTCATTCATGTTAATAATGTTTTGGTTTAATATTCCCTTCTTTTTTAAATCAAAAGGTTTTTTATCGTGAATTTTTATAAAGGCCAAATTTCTTTTTACTTTAATTTGATTAATCATCGATTTTGATATTATTTATGACATTATTTACTTTAATCTACTAAGTTTAGCAATGGACGCTCCATTTGTAAAAGAAAAATTTTTACTTTTTTGCTTATATGTTTGGGTCTCGAATCGATAATAATTGTGATAGTAAAATTCAAAGCTCAGTTACTATTGACGTGAACCGCTAATCAAGTGTAATTTTAGAATCTAAAAAGATCTTTACGTATAAAGTTAAATCTTGACCTTTCAAGCGAATAGTTTTAGCGAATCAAATATTTAATTATTTTAATACTAGTTTATGGCAATTTAATCTTTTTTATTGTAATACAATCAGTAAATGTTGAAAAAATATCAACATTGCACTTGATTAAACCAAATTATGTTAATGATAAATTAAAATAATGAGTCGAATCCTAAAAAATTTCTGGTTTTAATTTAATATATTTTGTATATTAATATTTCATTAGAAGAATTAAATGTTTTTTGGTTAATTGTTAAAAAAGAGTAATTACTAGTTAGCTAAAGAGGGTTATTATGTTTTTTTTTATGGGGCTTCTGGCCTTATTTATTGCAAAAGTGTATTTGTTCTGAAAATACTAATGATGACAAAACCTATATAGCTAAAATAAATAATAATGGCATCTAGAGTTACTGTTTATTATTATTATTATTATTATTATTATTATTATTTATATATATAATTATTAATAATAATAATACTAATAAATAAAAACCCTCTGCTTTTTTGCAGCATATTGAAATTAATTTAGTGTATTTTTTTTGTTATAATGATTTTGGTTTCATAAATGAATGGTAATGACATCATTCATAAAAAAAAAGATTTGCATGGCCATAGATGTCAAATGGCATTCATTTTAATTGAATTGAGTACACCCCCCATCCATATTCATCATCACTTTCCTATATTTGCCTATTAACTACAATTATTCACTTAGCCCTTCTTTTTACCTATTCAACACTAACACACACAAGGGGTAATCCAACCCCACCCCACCCCACCCCCACCCCAACCGATTGTTATCGGATGATAAATATTTTTTTATTTTCTATCTGATATTTTGAGTTTGAGTTTAGAAAATATAAAAGTGTTATAAGTAGGAAATGTAATGTATTATGATTGAAATCTGAATTAGTCGAGCTTCTAAATAAGTATCAGATGCTATCAATATGAGTTGTGGTGCAGTGACAAGACAGTTTCATACTTAAACAGATGTCTCGAGTTCGAGCTCTGGATATGAAAAATGATGTTGGAGTGTTTTTCTCTTCGGTTTGAGCTAGAATAATTATTATTGATAGGAAGTGTTTCATCCTTTAAAATAAGTTTCTTAATCGATAATTGAGATTAATCGAATCCAAAAGTGATTACCACAATGATCCTTAAACTCCCATTCGAGACAAATACTGAATTTTAATTTCATAAATTTAATATTTAAATTTTAACTTTTGATTTACTATATAATGTTAGAAATTTTAGCTTACTATTGATAGTTTGACAAAACACATTGCTTTAAAAAGTGCTATATCTTTTTAATAAATTTTATATAAATTTAAATTAGTCGAATCAATTGATTTGAAATCGAAGATCATGATTAATAATTCCTAAAATTATTAAAGATGAAATTTTGGAAGATTGAATTGTGGGGTTAAGGGGGTGGGGGGGTTGGGATAACTCGTGTGTAATCCTATTGAAACATTATTGATACATGTGAAGAGTTCTCATATTTTGGGGTACAAATACATGTGAAGACTTTTAATGTCAATTGAATATTATTTTTCTCCGCGAGAATTGCGTTAAAGTGATAAATATTTTTTTTATTTTTAATTAGAAATATCATATTTGAATTCTTTTGAATATAAAATCATTTTTATTACATTTTACGATGAAACTTTTTGATGCAAATTAAAATTAAATTAAATTATAATATGAATACTGAACATCGAACGAAAGTAAAAAGTTTTTTTTTTTTAAAAAAGAAACTCATTGCAATGACTTCATCACCATTTGCAGCTAATAAATTTTGAAGTTCACTTTTTATTTCTTCTGAGGTAATTTCTAATCATTTCACATAATACCATTACCCTGCAACTCTAATGATGGATTTTTTTTTTTTTGCTATTATTTATTTTTCCTGTGGTGCATTGAACCCTACACGTGAGTGTTTATATTTGCTACTCATATTTTGTGGACCTACGAGTTTAATTTTTATATATCAATAATGATCGAATTACGTTATGACTATATATGATCGATTGATATTACGAAATCGCAGGATTATGCTTTATAACATTGTATGATTATGTATATGATCGAATGACATTACAAATTCGTAAGATTATGTATAACGTTAATGCTTATTTAGTGTTAAAAGGTTAACGAGAATAAATCAGAGATTGTAATTATTAAAATAATTTTAAAATAATAAAATTTGTTATTAGGTATTTCGAAACGTAACAATCTAGATACATCTTAAAAGAGATTCGATAAAATGAAATATCAATAAAGTCATATGATCGAATATTTTATGATGACATTTTTTTTTTGAATTAAACGTGAATCTAATTTTTATACTATCGAGAAGAAAAAAAATTTAACGACTTTTTTTGGCATTTAATTATTTAATTCAATAGAATCCTGTAAGCTAGAAACAAATTTGATAAATACTCATTTTTTAGTACATCAAGTTAAATATATTAATATTGATAATAATTTTATTATATTGTCTACGAATACAAGTTAATAATAAAAAATTTAAAACTTAGATTTTTGATCTGATGGTTTAGATTGCAAATACAGAAAGCTCATAAAATTGTTTTTTTGTTTTTTTCTACATAATTTTTTTCCATTTGTTTTTTAAAAAATAAATATTTATTTGGAATTAAATTTGTTCCCTTGTAAAGAGAGTGATAATGATGAGAAAAGAATCTCGAAGACTGCAAAAGTTGAAAATTTTGGTATGGAAGACAGAATAAAATGTTGGTAATTATGTTAAATTTTATTAATTATTATTTCTTAACATAATTAATAATTATCCACTTTGTTAGTATGAACAGTTCCCTATAATAAGTTATTATTCTAATAAAATACATTAACTAATCAATTAATTAAGAGATAGTTTACCCATTCTGGTCCCTAATTATAGTACTCCCGCTTTTCCTATTTACTTGTCCACTTGTCCATTTTAACAAATAAAAAAAGGACAATAATTTTTTTCCTAATATGCCCTTTTTTAATTCTAGAAAATTTCCAGTACTACTAAATTGTAATGCATGCTTTTTGGAACCAGAATATAATAATGGGCAATTTTCACATATAACAAACAAAAAATTCATATTTGCATGCTATAGCAAACTTTGCATAATTGCGCTCCATAGCAAACATAAAACTGTATAATTCGCTATACATATACAACTGTATAATTCGCTGGCCTATTTCGCTGCAATTGTATAATTCGCTATCCTATTTCACTGCAATTGTATAATGCACAATTGTATAATGTACTGCCTATTTCGCTGCAATATTAAGTGTATAGCAAGAAGATATATTTTTCTCTCTCACTTTATACAAAAACAGAATATAATATATACACTTCTGTTGTAAAGCTAGAGAAAATTGTATTTCACTGCAATTGTATAATTCACAATTGTATAATTCGTTGACCTTTTTCTCTGCAATATTTGAAGTAAAATGTTTGTAAATTGTATAATTAAGTGTATAACACAAAGATATATATTTTTGCATGTGTATATATAATTTTCTCTCGCTTTATACAAAACAGAAACAGAATTATACACTTATGTGTATAAAGCGAGAGAGGCGAGCGAGAATGGAGAGTGGCGAGCGAGATTTCTGGAAGAGAGACGCTGACAAATTTTAGCTAACGTTTGTTATGGAGCACAATTAAATCAAACCCTAGCTATTCCATTTATTTTAGGTTGTTAGTTTGTTATTATATATAATTTTTCCTATAATTTATTATACTTGGAGAGTTGCATAACCATTTAAGTTAAGGGTAAAATTGTAACTAACCTATAATAATAATTGATGTCTTAATATGTGTGTCACTTCTAAAGTGGACAACTAAATAGGGACAGAGGGAGTATATTTAATCTTTTATTAGGGATCAAAAGTATACATATAAATTAATTAAAGATTATATGTTTTAATCAAAAATCACAATGTGTTATATTATTTAGGGACTAAAAGTGCTAATGAGATTGATCGTTAACTGATTTTGTTATATTCTTAAATCCTTTTAAAAGTTAGAAAGGTTTCAAAATTTGATTAATTTAGATTCATTTAATATAAAATACATTAAAATAGAAAATAATTTTTTTAATTCAATATTTGACAAATCTGACATCTTTAATTCTATTTGTCTTACTAATTTTAGTAGATATATATCTTCTTAGTGATGCATTTTTGAGTAAGTATTAGACTATTCCAACAAACTTAATGTTATACGAATATTGACTAAACATGGATTCATGATTAATGATGATACAAATTAATTTTCCATATTTGGATTAGAATAAAATTCTTTTTTTAAAAGATTGATGGACCACAAAACTAATAGGTAGTTATATTTTAATAACTTAAAAAAAATATAAAACAAATTAACAATTGATGGACCACAAATCCATTGAGGTAATTAATTATTTTTTTAATACAAAAAAAATAAAATGTTTTGGTCCACTTAATCTTATATAGATTGAAATGGTTAATTAGAAGGGAAAATTAGATAGAGATGCTATTGGTGTCAAACCCTAATTAAATATTTATTTAAATGGAACTTTTTGTCTGTCTTATGTCCACCTTTTATCCAACACTTTTCATCATGTTTAATTATTTTTACAGCATTGCTAGATTACATTTTTTACTAATATCATCACTAGTAGTTCAAGTGAAATGATATGCATTTTAGTTCCACCAACATCTATTTTTTATTTTTTTTTTAAGAAAAAAATTGATCAAATTACTATCTTTATTTTGGGAAAATGCACAAGTACCCCCATAACTTATGTCCGAAATTTCAGATACACATTTATACTATATTAAGGTCCGATTACCTACCTGAACTTATTTTATAAGTAATTTTCTACCCCTTTTCGGCTTACGTGACACTAGCTTGAAAGAAAAATCAATCAATGTTGGGCCACAAGATAGTATCACGTAGATCGAAAAAGGGGTAGAAAATTATTAATAAAATAAGTTCAGGAGGGTAATAGGACCTTAGTATAGTATAAGTATGTCTCTGAAATTTTGAATATAGGTTAAGGGGATAATTGTGCATTATCGCTTTTATTTTTATTTGAGGTATATAAGATGTATCCACAATATATTTGTACGAACATTTGAAAGTTATTTGAATAGTAAAAATAGTTGGTTCATTCGAGTGTTTGAGGAGTACCAAAGTTCCCTCCTTAATATAATATTAGGCCCAACTATTGAGTTTGTTTTTTGGGAAAACTACACAAATTAGGCATATTAGATAAGATATTTATTTAAATTAGAGCAATCTAATGTATTTACCTTGATTAGATTTATATATATATATATATATACATATATATAATGTAATCAAAGAGTAATTGAGTAATATTTTTACTAATATATTGTTACTCCCTCTTTAATAACATCGGAGTATATATCAAGAATAAACACGTTAATAGTAGTTAAAAATAAAGTATATAAAAATTAACGCGCTTGTAAATAGTTTTTCTTTTTAAGATACAACTATTCTTTTCCTTGGGGGGGGGGGGGGAGTGAGATTCAATGATACCAGAGTAAAACTCATCGATGAGTGGAATTGGAAATTTATTTTTGAAATTAAGTTAGATTTAAATTGTTTATATATTATATATATTCTTTAGTTTTTTTAATCTAAATTGTTTGGCTTTAAAATGTACAAGAAGGATTTGTTATCCAAATAGTATCAGCAACAACAGCTTCATCATCATCATTTCTATGCCATGACCATTGTGCATGAGTTGCATTTACCACA
The DNA here is from genome assembly GCA_027704765.1 of Solanum habrochaites. Lineage (NCBI taxonomy): Eukaryota > Viridiplantae > Streptophyta > Magnoliopsida > Solanales > Solanaceae > Solanum > Solanum habrochaites. The sequence continues at coordinate 2,479,788 of JAKWJA010002497.1, read as the reverse complement.
TCAAGTTCTCCATGCCCAAAACTTGACTCTCGAAAAATCGAAATGTCTGGTTTTGGATCTTGATACCTATAATATTTGATCAATAAGAAAGTCGACAGACATATTTCAACGTGCAAAAGAAGTAAATAAATAAATCAAAAGAGAAACTGATGTGATTCTCCAATTATGAACGGTGAAATTGGCGATAGTACTAATTGGATATCTAATTAGATCTATAATCTTCTCTAGAAACAACTTTTATGACGATAGACATAAAAACATGAAAATTTACTCAAACTAGTTTTTAAACAAGTGAGTTTGGTCCAAAGAAGTCATTATATTTGATATCAAGACAAACAATTGACAAAATATATACATACATAGATATATGTGTGTGTTTGTAATGTTAGTATAATTAATGTATAATTCATATATATCATCTAGGAAAAAAAACATCAAATTTTAAATTCCTAATAATAATAATAATAATAGGCAACCTATGTTGGTTCCTGTTTGAAATTAAGGCATAGTTGATTGATTGATTAAATTAGATAAATATGTAATTAAAAAAAAAGGACTATTTAAAAGTGAGCCAAACTTACTTGGTGGCTAGGCCTTCTCTGTTGCCACCATCTCCAATTGTGATGTATATTGGACCACAATTATTAGCTTGGTCTTTGTATACTCGAGTCTATATATATTAAAACACAAAGAAATAATTATTTGTCGTTAAAAAATTCATCGCACAATAAAAAATCATCGTTAATCATGTTACTTATGAGCTATTCAGCGACAAATCATATAGTATAACGATCAAGAAAAGACAAATAAACGACAGATTATAAGTAAAAAAGAAGCTTACAAATCTCTCGTAAGCATGAACATGTCCCGCGAAGACGATATCAACACGAGCCTTGAATAGTAAATCCTCCATGGATGATTTCATTCCATAAGATTCATACTCACCTTGATGAGCAGTATTAGAATTGTACCATGGTGCATGTACAATAACAATAAGCCATGGTGTTTTTTTTCTATCAATTTTATTCAAATCATTTTTGAGCCAATTGTATTGGGCTGATCCAGGCCCAAAATCAGTGTATGAGCCCAACATAATTATATGAAGCCCACTAACTTCAAATGAATAGTACAAATTTGAAGTTGAACCACTTTGTTCAAATGGCATGAGCCATCTTGCATTATATGATGTAAAAGATTGGCTATGTAAAATTGGTATTTTCTCAACCTCATGGTTTCCTTGAGTCACCATCCACGGGCGTTGGCTTGATAACGGCTCCACGAGTCGTCCAAACGAGTCCCATAGTGGTTGCACAGTGTCGGCATATGACAAATCACCGGGTAACAACATGACATCGTAATTTGATTTTGAAATATGATCTAGGGTTGACGTTGTCCAGTCAGTTTGCCCTAGATCACCTGTAACGAAATAACTTTACTGTTGTTCTAAGACTCACCTTCGACTAATCAAACTATACTAAACTCTTATACTATCGATCGATGTATATAACTTAGAATTGAACAAATAATTATTAATTTAGATATGGATCTTACCTACAACTGCAAATTTGATAGGATATCCAGCTGGAGGGGTTTTGAAATTGAATTCTGGGCTTGTAAATGGGCCTAAAATGTAGTAGTAAATTGTATTGGGCTTTAATGGCCCAATAACAACATTATGTATTTCACCTGATTTATACAAAATATATTTATATTTTGTAGTGTCCCCATTTGCTGAAAATGGGTAACTTCCCGGAGATGTACCGTACTTCACCGTCGCCGGTGTACCGGAATCTTCCGTTATCCACGAAATCCTCATCTTGTCTTCACCCACCATCGAAATGTGCACCTGAAAGACACGATAAACGTAAAAGTTTAAACTGTTAGAGAACGGATCAGACGTTTTATCTGTTGATATATGTAACAATGAAACTTGAACCTTAAGACTTCTAGTTATATCATGTTAATAGTTGTGTGAATTATGGGTGTGTTTGTAAAAAAAATGTCAAAAAAAATATTTTTAAATATAGTTTTTTTCCACTTTACATATTCAAGTTATATTGATATGAATGAATTTTTTCAATGTATAAAGATAGTGAAGTAAAGGAAAAAAGACAGACTAATGTTTAAAATATTTGTATTTATTTTTAGTCGCGGAAAAGGTCTCACTTCAAAAAATATAATGTAATAAGTTATCCTAATGCAAGCGTTAGTGACTGTTTCATCGATTTAAATAATAAATGAAAAAAATTAGAGAACTATGAACATGTTCCTAGCAGTACCATTTAACAAGTCCATCTTAAATTATTTACATTATATTTACATTATATATATATATATATATATATATATTATATATATATATATATATATATATATATATATATATATATATATATATATATATATATATTTATTTATTTATTTTTTTTGTAAAAGAAGAACTCAAACATACATCGTGATGAGCATCTCATTGACCAAACTTAATTAATATTACTTGTAAAATCGTCTCTCTTTTTTGAGTGATAATATGATTTTAAATCGATCAAAATGTAATGGAGTGGTAAATATTTCTTCAATTTTAATTAGAGATCTTAGAAATATGTTCTTTTGAATACTATCTACACGACATTTAAGTTTGATCAAACTCTAATATAAATATCAGATATTGAATAAAAAATATAAATATGAATAGAATCTTATCACGTATTGAATCTTAATCATAAAAGGCAATTAAAGATTTCAACATGACCATTCCTATGTTGGGTACAAAATTACCTTTGATTAAAAACAATTGATACAAAATTAAATTAATCGAATTTCAAAATATATATTATGGTGAATTATCTAACATTTAGGCTAAACGTGGGTGAATATGATATGAATTAATAAATTAGCTCAACTTCCTCAAGACCCTAGTTTTGTGTGAACACAATATTAACTTATTAAATATAATGACAACAAATTATTGTATTTTCGATGAATTCTATGTATATGGCTGACAACTATCGTAAAACTTTAGCTATTTTCTTGTTTTATTGACTATCTCTCACGAGAGTTTTCATTTTCATATTAGTAGGGATGAGTTATAGAAAAAGTAATCAAGTTCTGAATAAATATTTATTATCATTTAAATGAAAATATATAAAGAAATTAAGAAATTATAACGTTTTTATATACATAAAAAATAATTTAGTTTTTATTTACTAAAAAAATTCAGATGAATCTCTTGTTGTATCTTAACTTAGTCTCTATTTATAATCAAGCAAAATTTTCCGAATACACAACTTTCATCATATTCTACAAAAAAAAATTATCGTTTGAATAAATTACTCTTATATTTTCAGATACATCACTGTTAAGAGTATCGAGACATAATGTATTGGGACAGATGTGTCTTTGTTTTGCTAATGTGTATTAATGCTATTAATGGTTCACCTAATGAGTGTATCAAAACCTTAAACCACATACATAAAAGATCGAAAAAAATAGCAAATACAACAAAGAGAACATCAAATCATATTCAAACAATTCTTATAAAGGGATGAAAAAAAAATAAAAAAAAATTATATACACTGACAGTATAAAAAAATTAAATTGTTACCTGTTGTGGAGAAGAGGAATCAAGATCTTGAGATAAAGATAAAAATAGTGATTTTCTTGGTGGTGGCCTTTCATAGGAAAGTGAAGATTCAATGGATAAAATTATTAGTAATAAAAATAGCAAAATATTAACCTTAATAGAAGCCATGGTGATGATAGGAATAAAAAGGAATTAGAAGAAGAGCTATTTATAGAAAAATATATTGTGTGAATATATAATAAGGACAATAGGTTTTGGGGATAGGGGTGTGGATTGTGATTTTCTAAATTCTCAAAAAAAAATTCTTTTTTTTTTTGGATATTTCTCAATTTTTCTATAGAGTATTTATTCTATATCTTTTAATAATATAGATATTAAATATTTTTTGAAATATTTAATTATATTATATATTTTAATAAATAATTATCAAGTAACTTTATTCATTAAAAGTCGATCTTATGAATCAACTTTTCGAGATGAAAACAAAATTGAGCTCTCAAGCTGTCTAATTAGTTAGGATGGTCGTCATCTACACATGTTGGCGGTCTTGAAAAAAGTGACACAAAAAATAAAATTATTATAAATACGTTGAATAGTAATTGTTTATTTAATTTTTTTGAGAATTAATAAAATTTACGTATGTATAATTTTTTGGGAAAATTATGGGTATAGTTTATATAATTATATTTAAGTATAGTTTAGTTTGTTAGGTGATTTTAAATTTGTATAAAATATATTTTTAAATTAAATTTATATATAAAAAAATTATTTTTTCAATAAATGATAACAATAGCACAAAAGATGATAACAATAAATTCACATAATCTCATGATTCAAACAAAACATTCAAAATCAAATATTTTCCTAAAAAAGAATTCTAAAGCTATAGAAATACAATATTAGTTCAAAATCAAATATTTTCCAAATTTTTTTTAGATAAATTTATGAAAATAAATTATGAAAAAATCAGGCATTTATATATATATATATTATATATATATATATATATATATATATATATATATATAAATTGATTATATTGTATATATTTGAGAAATTATATATAATTTTTATATAATATTTGTGTGTAATTGATTTTGTGTTTTAAATGTATATTGACCATCATAATATGTACTATTTTAATTTTTTTGGATAATCTGTTTGTATACAATATATTATTATGTTCCTATTTTTTCTTTTGCATATATTAAGGAATTTATGTACAATAATTTTGGTATATATATTATAGTTATATATGTGCATTTGTTATTTCATGTTTTTTTTTTAAAAAAAATATTAATGATTAAAATGATTATATAATATTCATTTGTTAATTGTATATATAGTAAGCTTGAAATCTGTTTGTATATTTGAGTGTGTAACGTTTATATATACAATATTTTATTATGTTCATAATTTTTTGTATATATCGACGAATTTGTATAATATTTAATAATTTTGTATACAATTTTGTATATTATACTAGAGTGATTTGAACAAATTTATTTTATACAAAATTAAATAATTGTATACAAATAGTTATTGTTTCGTACGACTTTGTATATTTACCTTAATATACAACCCACTATGTACCTAACTTCAGTAATTGATATACAACCAATATAATATACAATTAAGAACTGTCTCATAATACTTTGTATATATTACCTTAATATACAACCCATTATATACATAACTTTGTAATTTGTATATAAATTACACTACTTGATGTTTCCGATATTCTTTAGATTTGTCCGATTCTGATGTGCCAGATTCAATCTTCTGAATCAATTTTATGGCTTTTCTCTTACTTCCACCTTCAACAATCTTAATGCCGCTAAATTTCGCATTGTTGATGACTTTATGAATTGTCATTGGGTCATTTTTTTCTTGGATCTCAATTCTTCAATAGATTGTTCAACTTGAACTTGTTTATGTTTTGCCATAAACCTACATTGACCCCAAAATTCTGAGTTAACCCAATTGAAACGAAGGTGGATTATCAACAACATTGACATGCAATGACATACCTCTCGTAATCCTCATAGATGGAGAGGAATCATTCATTCTGATTTTGAAAGACTTGTAATCTGATAAGTAATATAGATTTTTTTTTTAAAAAATGAAAAAATTAACAATCATACTACATATACAATTGGTGAAGAAGGAATCAAGAAAAAAATTATTGAAAGCCATAAATTTGGCGGTTACTTGCGAAAAGTGGAAGAACATCGCAGGGAGAATGTTAATATTTTTCTGATCAAAATTCAAATTATAAGGGAAGAGTAATTTTAGGAGAAAGATATGGAATGAGAATAGGAGAGATAAATTTGATTTTGAATAAAATTATAAAATCTTTGGATGACTTTTTTTATCCTGTATACAAATAGGTAGTGAATGCCATTAATTATAACAAAAAAATTGAAACTCTATTTACTGACGTAAATAAATTAAACTATACCTTTATTAACTAATTACATAGAGATGTTTGCCATCTCATGTAATTTTTCCATCATTTAAAAAAATCTAATTAACTTTAAAATTAAATCGGGTAATGTTAAATGACCAAAATTTGGCCAGAAGTTTAAACAATTATTAATATTCTTTTTATTTTAAAATAAATTAATATTTTTTATTTTTAAGTAAAAGATATTTAAGTTAGAAGGGTAAAAATGTTCAAAAACTTAAGTAACATTTTTTTTTTTTGTCATTTTGACCAAATTTTCTGATCTAGTAATTTTTTCAATAAATCTTATCTTTAGAGTTGTAATTAATGGAAATATATATAATTGGAGTGTTGGTATTAATTTGTTGTATATTTAACATTTGAGAATAGAAAAACTCTCCCAATTTATTACATATTTTTCTACCTTTCCTTTTTAATTATTGGACAACTAGTCAACTGAACCGCGCTTCGCGTGGTATTAGTGATTTCAATAATTAAATTGAAATAAATAATATTTTATTTAAATCCATAATTTTTTCTTTTACATATCAACAAATGATACCAAAAAATAAAATAAATCATTAAAATAAGTGAAACGCCATAAAAATAATCAAAAGAAAAGATAATTATTTTTTAAAATTAAATTTTCCTCGTAAAAAAAAACATTATTTATTTTTTAAAATCTATGTCCGAACACCTACTTAAAAGATACAAAGATGTTGAAATTTTAAATGGACTATGCATATTTAAAATCGCATCTCAAATGAAAAAAATTAAAACTAATATTTCGAATCTACTTTATTCATTACGTTCTTTCTTTCCTTTTTTGCTATCGCGTCATTTTTCATTAAATCTTATTTTGACACTATGAACCCATAAAAATACCATTATATGTTATTCAAAATCGATATTAAAACAATCAAATGAGTAATGACCTAATGAAAAACTCAAAAGGAAAAAGAAAATATTAGCAAAGAATTGACACTGTAATAACCATTAAAAATTATAGAATTTCAATATATTTTTAAATATTTTTTTTCACACAGGTTTTGGGCTTTTTAATATAAGGGAGTGTTTGAATTGAATTTTTTAAGTAGCTTATAGACTTTAAAAATTATGAAAATTATAATTAAAGTAAATTAAATATTGATGCATAATTTTATTTTAGCTTTATTATATTATTAATATATATTATAGGGATAATGCACAAGTACCCCCTCAACCTATGCCCGAAATCCCAGAGACACACTTATACTATACTAAGGTCCTATTACCCCCCTGAACTTATTTTATAAGTAATTTTCTACCACTTTTTAGCCTACGTGGCACTAGTTTGAAAAAAAAGTCAATCATCATTGGGCCCACAAGATAGTGCCAAGTAGGTCGAAAAGGGGTAATAAATTATTAATAAAATAAGTTCAGGGGGGTAATAGGACCTTAGTATAGTATAAGTGTGTCTCTGAGATTTCGGGCATAGGTTGAGGGGGTACTTGGGCATTATTCCTATATTATATAATAAAGATAGTGTATAATATTATTGAAAAACACTTAAAAAACAAACAAATTTTGTAAAATTACTTTTTGCAATTCTTATTAAGTTATAATAACATATTTTTAGGAATGAAAAAAACATAAGGAAAGGGAATAAAATAAAAGAAAGAAAGGAAAATATGTGATTTAAGAAATAATATAAATAATATTCATAATGAGATTAAGGGAAGGAAGTAAAAGAACTTAATAGAACTAATGATCACACGAATTATATATAGTTATTTTGCTATTTTATAAAATTTAATGTAAAATTTTCAGTCTTTAAAAATTAGAAAAAATGTAATTAAAAATAAATAAATATCAATGCTAGACTAAGGAGGGTGTTATTCTATTTTTTATTTTAGATATTATTACACACACGTATATATATAAATTCGTATAAATTAATAACAAAAAATAGAAAATAAAATAAAGTAATTTAAGAAAATAATATAAATGACATTAATAATGAAATAAAGGGAAGAAAGTAAAAGGAGCTAATAGCACTAATGGCCAAAATTATTATCATTTATTATCCAAAATTTTCATATTCTTTATTGAAAATCAAAACTCATCCATATATTGACATATGAAATCATTTATATTCGCTTTTAACTTCTTCATCTTTATGTAGTGTTTGAGTTACATAATTTATTCAGTTTCTATACAAAAATGATATTTGAGCTCTCTTGTATATTTATTATTTCTATTTTTAATATATTTTTTTACGAACTATTAATTTTTTATGTCTTAATATGAAATATTTGTATTTTTCCTATCCAGAGGATATCAAAAAGATATTTTTGAAGTAATTCTGCTATTTTGAATATTCCATAAGTTTTTAGATATTTCTGAAGAGATCATAAAAACATTAAATATTGTTTTTGAATGATCTCAAATATCTCATAAATTATTAAATATTTATAAAGATTAAAATCTCAAATATCATATAACTTTTGAATACTCACAGGAAAATCTTAACAATATCAATATTGTTTTTGTTAAAAATATTTCAAATATCTCATAAAATTTTTGGATATTCATAAAAAAATGAAAAAAATTAAAAACATAGAATAAACAATTTTGTAACCATAATATTTATCAATATTTTTTATTTCTTCAAATAAATATAAAAGAAAGGGTCATAATTGGAACAAAAGGACGATAACATGACACCTCCCTTTTGCCAGAATTATCATTTATTTATTTTATCTGCTTTTACCCATAATTTGTTCTTTAAAAAAACAAAAAAGATATACAAATTTGAATTTTCTCTTTCTTGATTATTACTATACTATTTATATCTTCCTAAGATCCCTTCCTTTCTTTCTTTATTTTTCATTATTTTTTCTCTAACCAAAATAATTGTGCTTTTAATTCCCTCACTTAAGATTTTTTTCTTATCAAATTCAAATTTTCACAAAATAGCTATACACTTATAGTTTCTCTTTCCTCATTAATATTATACTAATTATATCTTCCAAAATTATTTCTTTTAACTTCTTTATTAATTTTAAAAACATTACAAATATAATTGTAATTAAACTATAACAAACATAATTGTTATTTATATATGCATAAATAAATAAAATTGGATACAGGTCCAATTAAATTTTCTCTTTTTTTTCTTCTGTTTTTTATTTTGATTTTTTTCTAATTTTTCATAATCAATTATTTTAAAAAACTCTTAAACTAATAGAAGTGTAATTGTTATTATATATACAAAATAAATAAAATAAGAAGTTATATTTATCTCTTTTGTCTCTTTTTTTTTTGATTTTTTTCACAATTAATTTTTTTTAAAAAAATTTTTTTATAACTCACACCTCTACATTTATAAATGACAATCTTCTAATTATATTAATAAAATATTCATAATTATCTTATCTTTTTAATAAGTATTGTTATTTAATTTTGCATGAGAAAAAATTATTTACTTATTTTATTTTCAAAAAAAAATAAAATATTTATTCAACTCAATCAACTTTTAACTTCCCATTATAATTGTCTTCTTTATTATAGATTTTAATGTATATGCATGTATTCACCCCCCTTCGATTTTTATAATTCTTAATTAATATTATTAATGTAGAGTAAAGTAACATATATTAAAAGATGGGAGATGAAAAGACAATAATTAACTCATATATATGTTTCACTATCAAACTATGTATATACGAATTATTCTTTTTTTTAGTTATTCAATCTTTTAAAATTAGGAAAATTGTCATTAACAAATAATGAAACTTTTTTTGTGCAATTATTTTAATTAAAAATATATTTAAAATGTTAATAATTGATATATATATATATATATATATATATATATATATATATATATATATATATATATAATATATATAATATATTTCAAAATAATTGATATAAATAAATTGCTATTCGTGTTTGGTTATATAATAACTTACTTCTTGTAAAAAATAATTGACAAAAATAAACAAAAAGGAAAAAATGTGATTTATGGAAATATAAATAATATTAATGGAGAGATTAAGGAAATTAAGTAAAAGAAACTAATAGCATATGGTAGTACTTAAATATGGTCATTTTTAAAATAAAAATTTATAGTCTTTTAAAGTTAAATAAGATAAATATTGAGGCATACTTTTTTTTTTCCAAAAGTACCTTCATCTTTGAATAGTTATTTTAATAAAAATATAAGATAAATATCAAAATAATAGGTATCAATGCTAAATTCATAAGGGTAACGTTGCATTTTCATTTTAGCTATTATTATTCAATATAAATAACTTATTTTTTAAATAAATAAATAATTTAAAAAGTTATTTAATGAAATAATATAGTAAATAATATTATTAGTTATGATATTAAGAGAAGAAATTAATATAATTGATGAAATGATTCAAATATGATCATCTTTTCTTTTGAATCTAAAAATGCAAAAAAAAAGAAGATAATATCAACATTAATTTTCTTTCCTTTCAAATCACAACAACAGATTATCTATTTATTCTTCTCCTAATTTGATATGAAATACAAATAGATGGATTCTTTCTCCAAATAATTATCTTACCCAATGTTACACTAATCATTTTTCTAAATAAATTTTTTTCTCTCCATATAACATTTCTCCTTTCAATATATTTGAAAGGAACATGATTGTTTCTTCTTTTCTCTTTTGTTGAAGAAATTCGAAAGCCTAGAAATTTGATATATCAAATCAATTTTTTCCGTCAATATAACATTTCTCCTACTTATATCTTCGGAATCATCATGATATACTTTTTTTCTTCTCTTTTGTCAAAGAAAAGAGAAGGAGTTCATTGTTGTTTGTGATATCCTTATATTCTTCTTTATTATCGTAAGCAAAGAAGAAATGAAAAAATCATTCTTTCAATCATTTTTTTTCTCAATATAACATTCTCCCTATCAATATCTTTGAATGGATCATGATGTACTTCTCTTTTTTTTTTTTGTTGAAGAAATTCGAAAGCCTAGAAATTTGATATATCAAATCAATTTTTTTCTGCCAATACAATATTTCTCCTATCAATATCTTCGAAATCATCATGATATACTTTTTTTCTTTTCTTTTGTCAAATAAAAGAGGAGGAGTTCATTGTTGTTTGTGATATCTGTGTATTCTTCTTATTATCATAAGAAATGAAGAAAAGAGCAAGAGATTGATTATTGTTTGTCAGAAATACTCAAAAATTTTATTTTATAGTCTAAATAAAATAAGCAGTTATGAAAAATAAAAAGTTTTTAGTCTTTTCATTTTCTATTTACTTAAATATATATTAATGTGAGGGAAGTTTTTAAAGAACATAATTAATTGGTAATTCATTTAAATGCTTTCAGTTTTATAAATACAAATAAAAAATAGAAAATAAATTAAAACTTCAAATAATGGAGATAAAAAAAAATGAAAATGCTGGCCATAGAGAGGTGCCACATAGGATTGTTTAGATTCAGCTTTATATATATATAGATTTATTAGATGAATCGCTTAAGACCAAATAAACGATAATTTAGATAAATATTCTTAAAATTTAGATTGTTAAATATCTTTTTAATAACGGCACTAAAATCCCAAATTAATATAATTTTAAATTCTATACGTTACTAATAATAATTTTTTTAAGTATTGTTTTGTAAGGTTTTTACATAATACTTTTCTTTTTGGTGTAATCCTAAAATGTTAGTATATTTTTTCAAATAACTTAACTTTTGATCATTAATTTTAGGGCAACTTTCACGTATAGTAAACAAAAATTCATATTTGTATGTTATAGTAAGTTTGCATAATTGCGCTCCATAGCAAATATAAAACTGTATAATTCGCTATACATATATAATTGTGTAATTCGTTGGTCTAAATTGTATAATTCACTTGCCTATTCGCTGCAATTGTATCATTCGCAATTCTATTTTACTGCAATTGTATAATGCACAATTGTATAATTCGCTGCCTATTTCACTGCAATATTTTTATAAAATTTGATTTGCATACAATTGAATCGAATTAAAATGTATGTATATTGCACAATTATAAGTGTATAGCAAAAATATATATGTTTTTCTCTCCGCTTTGCGAGCGAGATTTTTGGAAGAGAGGAGATTGACAAACTTTGGCTAACGTTTGCTATGGAGCACAATTAAACCAAACCGTAGCTACTCCATTTTAGGTTATTAATTTGCTATTATATACAATTATCCCTTAATTTTATTATTATCTTTATTTATTTATATTAATATGAATATTTTAATTTACTTAAATAAAAAAAACCAAAGTCTCTCTCTATATATAATCGTGTTAATCAACATTAAATAAAATTAATGAATATATCAAACTCTTTTCTCTAGATATAAATATTATTTTCATTATTCAATATTCGATGGATATCTTATGAAAAGTATTGTATCATATTGTTTAATTATTTACTAAATTAGGATAAATTAATTATTTTTTCCCAATTTTGTCCCTTCAATTAATAGTATGACTTGGAAGTTCAAATAAATTTTGACGATCCAAAATTTCTATTTTCAAAAACATAATTAACACGAAGAAAGAACGAACTATTTTTTTTTATAAAATTGACCAATCTATTAATAATTTCTAATAATCACATAAAATGGGGAAAGTGTATTTGATATGGGAGGAAGGGGATATTGTTTAATATTTCTAACAAATATTAAATAATTTTTCTTGATAAATATATTTGCATGATTTTTTTAAAAAAAATATTCATCTCTATCCCACCCTTCTACCTTGATCTGCACATTCACGACCTTTAGAGTTAAATAATGGGTAAGAGTTCCAATTCTAAGAAAGAAAAATCCATCAATATAACAAATGACGAACTATAATATACAGTTGATAACGATAGGAGTTAAGCGGATACTCGCTTCTATTCACGACCTGAAATCAAGCCATTAACGAGTCTCGAAGGACCTTTTAAGCCTCCCGCATCGGTTCATTTGCCATCCGACTAGATTCTAAATCAAACAGTACAGACAATAGCTAAATTTATAGTCCATCCCATGGACAACTCCTTCCTCTTAGGGCTGTCAGGGAGTACGATGAAGTATTATAGATATTTAATAGATATTTCTTAAATGTGTATATATATATACACACAAAATTTGAGCAAAAGTTAATGATTTTACGTAAACAGAAAAAATGCCCCTCTAAGTTCGCTCTAGAAAAGACCGATTTAAAGGGGAAAACACTCCTTATAAAATATTTTTTATATGTAAAATTCGAATTTAAGATATCTGATTAACAATATGATAATCTTATACATCCCACTACAATCCTTTAATGGCGTAAACAAACGGTTGTATTATCAAATTATTTTAAAAGATAACTCCATATAATAACTAAATAAAATTAGTTACTTCAAAAATAAGATTAACACTATTATAATGAAATAAATTCATTTATTTAGTAAATGTAGTCATTGCCGTAAGCATACCCAACAAAAAAATGTGAAGGACTTACTTCACGCCAATGCCATCTCATTATACATATTTTATTAATATTTCATAAATTATTATTTTTTATTTACAAACTCTTTATAAATAATTAAATTATTTTCTCATATTTTTCATAATATATACATTTCCCCTCTTTCTTAAAAGCTTAGTTTATATTACTTGCATATCAAAATGGCAAAAAAAATACTTCTCACTTCTCCTCTCCCTCCTCCTCCTCCTTAACTCTCTCCCAAATTTCAATGCATCGCCGGAATATTCCCGTCCTCCTCCCCGTCCTGCCATCTTCACCGGTCCTACACGGTCCGAATCCGAGCCCGAACAGGTATAGTACTCAACAACAATTTAGTCATGTAACAATACATTTTTGTTTTACCAATTTTGAAGAGCTCCTTATCAAAAAGTTCTCTTTAGAAATAACATTTACTAATTACCTTTTAGTACTATCATTGAAAAATAGTAATTATCATCGAGTTTCAACATCACCAAATGAAACTTCGCTTTGAAAAATAACCACTATCGTAGAGTTTTAACATCCATAGAATATGGCTATAACGTTCTTTAAGTTTACCATCCGGGCTTTCAAATCTCTTATCTGACTAATTTAGATCCATACCAAGCCATCCCGCTAATAGGCCCGGCCCGGCCCGTTAAGAAAGAAAAACACTTCCCACCAAAATGTCTTGCATTTTAGGAGCTCGAATCGAATATCTCTCATTAAAAGTGACGGAATTCCAATCGTCCCACCACACTTTTATCGATTCTTGAAAATTATATAAACCACATTGAATCTCTTTTTTTTTTTTTGGTAGGTACATATTTCTTTAGTAGGAAAAGATCACATGAGAGTAACATGGATAACATCTCATAAACATGAAAAATCCATCGTAGAGTATGGTACATCACCGGGAAACTACGATAAATCATCGATGACCGGAGAACGTATGTCATACCGTTACTTTTTCTACAACTCCGGCGAAATTCACCACATCACAATTGGCCGTTAGGCCCAAACATGACGTATTATTATCGATGTGGTGGAAATGGGCCGGAGTTTAGTTTTAAAACGCCACCTTCAACATTTCCCATTGAATTTGCCATCGTTGGTGAGTTAAATTATAATATGTTCTACTAATCTTTATATTTTGCTTGTACGTTTTCTTTTGTGTTCATGCACTTTTAGCAATTTAGACTTTATTAGTTAAAGAAAAAAAAAGGGAAATTTAGGAAGATTTCAATAAAAACGCAAATTATTTTGCTATTAATGGTTTCAGTTTCGAATTCTAATGGAAAAAAATTCTATTATAGGGAGTGTTTTACCTTAAAATGCGACTAGATTTCGGTTTTCAAAAATTTGATATTCAAACTTTAATATATAATATTGTTAACTTTTTCAACTTATATATATATACATATATAGTATTAATAATATTGAGTTCGATTAAACCTGTTACCTAAATATTATCACTATCATGCATCTCTTTTTTCTGTCTTTTTAATTGTTTGATTCACTTCAACGTTTTCTTTCCTTTCCCTCCTATACAAATAAAGGCTTTACCTAACCAATAAAATTGTGGGAAAAATCATATTAGAAAGCGTTTGAAAGTATCAGACATTAAATGAGAAATAATTTTTTTAAAAAAAACTAAGGCTTAACTTGCAATTAATTGACAAGTAAGATCTATATTTCCGCTGACACAAAATAAAAATGTAGTTAGTTAGCTTAATTAATTAGTTACATTAAAATAATTAAACTAATCTATGACACTATTACAAAGCACATCTAGTTTCAATAATAATATTCAATAATAATTGAGTTAATATCATCGTATTTAGATACGCTAAAGACTTTAGTGACATTCATATAGAGTGGTGATTATAAATGTTCATATTTATTATTGTTGCTAAACAAAAATATAGAGACAATTATATTATCGCCACAAAATTCTCCACTTGTTGTAATGTGAGTGTATGATCAAATATAAATCAACTAATAATCACTAGAAATGTAGAAATTATTTATAATGGGCCGGGAGACACCTAAATTGAATGATAGTTAGCTAAACATCTTTAAATGAAAACCATATTGCGTATATAAGAAAAAAAAAGATATACGTATATATGTTATATGTTGATTGTTATTGACGAAATTTCTAACTTTGTCACTGGTTTAAACAGGTGACTTGGGTCAAACAGAATGGACAGCCTCAACTTTAGAACATATAGGTGCAAAAGACTATGATGTACTTTTGTTGCCTGGGGATTTATCCTATGCTGACACACAACAACCACTTTGGGACTCATTTGGTAGATTGGTTGAGCCTTATGCAAGTAAAAGGCCTTGGATGGTGACACATGGCAACCACGAAATCGAAACGTTCCCAATAATTTATCGTCATGGTTTCAGAGCTTATAACTCAAGATGGTTAATGCCATATCAACAAAGTGGTTCAACATCGAACCTATACTACTCCTTTGACGTGGCAGGGTGCCACGTCATCATGTTGGGATCCTACGTGGACTTTGATGTCCAATCGGATCAATACACGTGGCTACAAGGTGACTTGGCAAAAGTCGATAGGGTGGTTACACCGTGGATTTTCGTGCTCGTCCACGTGCCGTGGTACAACACTAATTTAGCTCATAAAGGGGAAGGTGAAAGTATGAGGAAATCAATGGAAGAATTGTTGTACAATGCTAGAGTAGATGTTGTCTTTGCGGGGCATGTTCATGCTTATGAACGTTTTGTAAGTATACTAAGCTAAGCTACCTTCTTGTTTTAATTTCGTATACACAGATCGCGTAAAAAATCTTTATATACTCATTTTAAATGAAAAAAAACTAGTTGTAGTTGGTATCTTGCTTAATAGAGGTGTTCATACATAAATAAGTTGATTTTTTTACGATTCATATAACTTGCTTAATTTTTCCCCCAGATAAAAAGCAACTCCTTTACTAGTTATTTAAAATCATAGATGTGCTTGACGCACATGAAAACTGCTTTTTCAATGATATCGAATGTCCAAACATACCTAATGAGTCATGAGTGTCATTTGTAAATATGTGTTCTTAATTTCACTTTCAAATACCTTATTTTTAAAATTTCAACCCAAAAAGTATGCTAATTTAAGGGTCACTAATCCCATTTTTTAAAAATGAATAATTGTAATTTCAAAATTTAGTTAGATTTAAACAATTTCACTCTATTTATTTGGTATATCATTTTTTTGTTTTTGTATATATTGTAGACTAGGGTTTATGATAACAAGGCAGATCAATGTGGTCCAATTTATATGACAATTGGAGATGGAGGAAACAGGGAAGGGCTTGCTATGATGTAAGTTGCTTGATTCTTATAGTATTTTGTTATTTTCATAATTATTTACATAAACCAAAATATAGTTTCACCAAAAAAATTCAAGCAAGGTATATATATATATATATATATATGTCGATGTTTGTGTCCATCAATCTCATTTAAAAGTTTAACATTTACAATACGCCCACAGGAAGGGCGTCCATGTTAATGATGTTTTTTTTTGTTGTCATTACATGTCATCAATGAGACTTCAAACCAGAATCTTCTGTCTGTTTGAATACCATATGGAAGCATCTGGTTGTTTGACATAAAAATTAACTTAAATTATCGATATAGTTCACATTTTTATTTACTTAATTTCTTCTGCGACTAGCTAACATGATTTCTTTAATCATTTTGAAGCTTTGAAAACCCTATCCCATCAATCTCAATGTTTAGAGAGGCAAGTTTTGGACATGGTAGATTGAAGGTATACAATGAGACACATGCACATTGGTCATGGCATAGGAACAATGAAGCTAATAACACATTTATGGCTGATGAATTATGGCTTAAAAGTTTTGCTTCCTCTAAATCATGTTTGCCTCATCATGAGAAATTTCAAGAAATGAAGGATGAACTCTAGCAATGGCAATGAATCAAAATTGTTTGAATTTTTCAATTACCTTTTTTGGTAGCTGTTTGTATACCATAATAATAGAACCATTTTTTATAATATAAAAACACCAGTATATAAAGGTGGATGCAAAACATAAGTTAACCGTTTATATTTGAATTAATTTAGAGACGGAGATAAAATTTATATTACATATTGGAATAGAATTTAATAGTTATGAATACACTTTTCTTTCTTTTGTTCTTCTCTTTTTTCAGCCCAACATATTACTAAGAAATTACAAAAAATAAATTTATAAAGGTTCAATATTTCTCCCTCATAGTTTGTTTATGTTAGAACAACTAATGCAACTTGGATGCAAATTCAAAACATTGATGTGATCTAGTATCATAATTTTTTTTTAAAAAATACTGTCTTTATGACACGTGTCATTAAAATTCATTGTCAAATGAGTTTAAAGAAAACTATCTTTTAGTGGTCCAAAAAAAAAAAATTTAGTTGGCAATGAATTTAAAGAACTACTACTAATTGAATGGTGAAGTGGTAGAGACAAAGTTCAAAACTATCTCATTTCACTTTCATAGTGATATTTAAACTTTGATGTAACGATTCTATTAAATTTTTATTTTATTTTTTCAGAATCGTTACGTCTAATTTAAATAACTTGGACTTTCTCCCTAAAAGCGTAAGAAAGATCATAAATGAAAAATCTATCAATGAAGGTTTGACAAAACAAATGAGTTTTTGGCCAAAATCATCCTTAAATTATACCCCAAACCTAAACTACATCCTTAAAGTATCATTCTTAGCATAAAACATCCTTCAAATATTTAAAAGTGAACAATTTTCATCCTTCTACTTTAATTTATCATAAAACTAACAGATCCTAATTATTATTCTTAGATACGTCAAAAATACTATCATGAACTTTTTTGATAATTGAGTTTAGCATTATGAAAAATCTTTTAACTTGACAGTTTTTTCATTTATTCTTTATGTAGTTTGATATTAAAAATATTATTAGTTCAAATATGTTTCTTCTCAATTGAATATGCTAGAAACAACGTTTATTGGAGACTTACGCTTCTAATAATATAGAATGAAACTCAAATGCGAGATATAACAATATTTTGATTACTTCAATATCAAATTGACCCAAAAATTTATTGATCTAAAATACAATTTGGATATGAAAAAGGTAAAGATAATTAAACGCCAACTTCTTTTCGTTACTAAATGAGAAAGGAACTGATCACGTACGTATTCTCACAACTTTCAAACATTTTTTATTTTCGTAAGCAATAATGTCTAAGATTTATAATATTCTTAAAAAAACTTTTTATAGAAAGTAACGTAATTATGCAGGAAAACTTTTGTTGATAGTCACGTGAACTACTCATGTTTTTTAGGATCCCTTAGCTTTTGATAATATCTAACAGAATGATGAAAATTTTCATTTTTAATTATTGAAGGATGTTTTCTGTTAAGAAAATACTTAAGGATAAATTTAAGTTTAGAATATAGTTAAAGAATGTTTTTAGTCAAAACTTCGAAATAAATTAACAAAGAGTCATTGTCATTTCTTTGCCTAAGGTTTAGAGTATCACATAGCATGAAGAAATCAAGTAAAAATAATATTTTAGCTATATGTTTGGGGATAAATTTAGAATTTAAATTGATAGATTCTCAGTTTTGAGTCTTCTCATACATAACAATTGAAATAAATTGGACTATATGATCATTTTTAATGAAAAACACTCAAAAGGTCAATGTCAGATTTTAAAAACCCCTAAAAAAAACTTTACCAAATACCAAAAATAGTTCAAATTAGTAAAAATCATACATAAAAATTGCATCAGACTATATTTTTTTAATTATTATTTCAACTTATAACCCAGAAAGTAAATATACTAATAATAACGATAATATAATAATAAAGCGAAATTCAAGTCTTTTTATAACAAAGCAAGCCAAGTAATATAAATTATTTCCTAGAAAAAAAAGGATTAATATTAAAAAAGAAAATCGAAATATAAATTTACATTTTACATTCACATAATTTTTTTTTAACCAAACAACCCCAAATATTCCCTTTTATTTTCAATTTGGTCTCGACGGAGAACCATGATCACGATCACCACCATCACCATCATCACGACCTCGTTCATTTCCAACACCAAAGAAAAAGTCATCTAATCCAACGGTTAGGATTAAATCTTCTTTAATTTCTCAGCTTGATTAATGGATTTGCCTTAGCTATAGCTTCTCTCCCCATTGACTTAAAATCAAATTTACAAGCATGAACCTCTGGATACCTATGGGTCCCACAAAATGTGGTCCCACACCTACATTTAAATCCCATTAACCCCATTTTCTTCTTACAAACCAAACATCTATTCGACTGCGGCGTTACAACATTTGACGTCGTAGCATTCACTATATCCGTCATCAAAACAATCGGCTCGATTATCTTTTTTTCCGACACCTTTTTTGTCGGAGAAAAAAGAGAATCGATTGATTTTACATCGGATTTTTGTTTTTCGATATCGCGATAACATTTTGAACAATAATTTTCGGTGGTAGAGTTGCCAAACAAACCACAATTATTTGCACATAATTGGTGACGTCCACCTTCTTGGGATTGAAATTCATGTTCTTCCGCCATAGAAATAATATTTTTTTTTGATGAAAATAAATTATGGGTTTTGTAATTAAAGCAAAAGGGTGTTGAAAAATGGAAGAAAAGATGGAGAGAAAAATGGAAAAAAAAGGTGAATGAAGAATCTTGAAAATAGGGAGAAAGGATGATTTAGAAAGAAGAGAAAAAAAAAAAGGGGGAATTTTAATAATGAGAAGGATTGATGATAATATAATATATAGTATAATAAAATAAATTATTAGGATGGACAGGCTGGAAGGGTAAAAAGGAGGTGTGGAAGGGAGTTTTAATTTTCACGTATGTGGCAAAATACCGGGATGACTTGTGGCTAGAGGTGAAAGGCCAATTGAGATCGGATATAGCTGTTTTTTCGCGAAATCTATAAAAAAAATTATCGAGAGTTTTTTTTTTAGAAAAAATCTTTTTTGGTATTTAATATTTGTATTAAGATTGAATAGAGGTAAAATATTCTGTAAAAAAAAGTAATTTAATATTAGTCCGAGTTCGAATATGAAAGATCTGATTAAGAATGAAAAAAAATTATTTTTGTATTACTATAATTTTTGTGATTATAATTACTTCGTTAGTCCATTTTTATTTATTCACTTTGGACTTTATAATGCTTCTTAAAAATGATTTATATAATATTTTATCACTAAATTTATTAAGTTGTATGATTTAAGGTCTTGAGAATGATTTGAAAAATAATAATTAATTAATATTAAAAAGTAAAATAGAATTATCATTTTTAATATAGTAATAGTGATAAAATTAAAATTAAAATTTAAAATCACTTATTTTTTTATATATAGCGAAGAAATAAAACATTTTTATTAAAACTTGCAAGTGAAGAAAACCAAGAAAATTTTAGGAGGAAATGATTAGATACAATTATTATTTCACTAGAAAAAGAATTATGAGGGTATCATATTTTATTCCATCCAACAGCAAATTAATATTTCACACTCATATATCTATCTTAAAAAATAGAGTTATTCGATATTTTTTTTATTGAAAGATAGTAATAAAAATTCATACACAAAGTGACTTAAATACCATTATTAAACAATATTCTTATAGTTTAATTCATTTATAACTATTTTTTATATATATATATTTCTACCTTCTTTGTTGTGCCAAAAATAACATATATTTGAATAATATTTTAATGTAACAATATAATTTGTAAAATTTAATGGGGTATAATTTAAAAGGTTCTTATATTGGTGGGGTGGGGTGTGGGGTGGAGGTGTGGGGGTGGGGGTGGGGGGGGGGGGTGGGACACATGGATAAGAATGAGTGGTTGGAAATTGGGTTGAGTGTTTGTTAGGTGGTAGGTTAAATTGATTAAGTTATTATAATGAATTTGATTTTATTATCCTTCTTTTGTGTGTTGTGATTTTACATGTTTGTTTGTTAAGTTATTATAATGAATTTGATTTTATCATCCTTCTTTTGTGTCTTGTTATTTACATGTTTGCTTAGGTGTATTCATAGTTTTGGGTCAATATTGCAACTCTCTAAATTAATTACTTAAAGACTAAATAAAGAAAAAGAAGTACAAGAAACAATGTATTGTTCTAACACTTTTATGAGGGATGGACCCTTTCACATTTAATTAACTTTGGTTTAATAGTAACCACATAAAAGAAAATCAAAATTATTTATGAACGTTTTTGATTGGATAGACAATTAGTATAAAACGAATAAAATCATGAAAATGTTTACTTTCGAGTACGGTGTACATGTCAAACTGAATTGACGAGTCAAATTAAATAAAAAAAATTGATTTGTGATTTGATTTGAATGGTTTGACGATTGAAAACACCGATCACTCTTGATTTGATTTGGTATTAAAAAAAAAAATCAAACCAAACCCTAACCAATTTTTTTTTTATATATATATATATATATTTATTTATTTATTTATTTATTTATTTATTTATTTATTTATTTATTTATTTATTTATTTATTATCGAAAATAAAATATTATTTACATATAATCTACTTTGTTGATATACTTTTAGTTAGTTTATACTTTATAGTTTTCAATTTTATATATTCTATTTCAAATTTGAATTTGTAAAATTTTGTGATATATTTTTAGTTAGTTTATAATTTTCAATGTTGATATATTTTATTTTAAATTTGGACCTGTAAAATTCTAAATATTTTATTTGGTATTAAGACCTGAAGTTATAATTATATTGTTATAGTTTTTCAAATTCAAAGTTAACAATTTACTTTGTAAATATTTTATGTATTTTGTTTGCCTCTAGCCTTTAATCTTATTAGTTTAACATAATGAACGATGATATTTAAAGAAAAATATACATACTCATGTGAATATTATAGTCTTTTAAAAAATTTATATTCACTTAACATTTTCTAAGTTTAGTTTATCACACTTTTTCAAGTATCATACAATTATAAAAAATGAAAAATCAACAAAACTGACTAAATTTAAATATAATTTAATTTTTAATTTTAAGATTTAATAAACCAACATAATTAATATAAAATATTTTTAATAAAAAATCAAATCAAACCAACCTACGTACGCTCTTATTTTTGAAAATAAGGTCCGAAGACTTTTGACAAATGATAGTAAAAACGTTATTTATTAGATAGTGACTTTTAGTATCACACGAAAATAAAACCATAAAAACATTTTTTTTTTGTTTAGAATACTTTGACATGTGATAATACTTTGTTACGTATACATTGTATGAGAGATGTTTTACTAAAGGAGTTAATCACATTATATTATTTTTTTGTTATTATAAAGTATTTAATTTGTCTAAGTATTAATGCGGTGAGAAAATAGTGAGTATTTAATTTATTTATTGACCTGTTAGAGTATTCAAACTGAAGAAATAACAAGCATAAATGTGACTTAGCCAATTTGAGATTTTCTATGAAATATATTCAAAATTATTGCCTATCGGGACTAAATGAAATTTATTTGAAAGGATCATATATTGAAAAGACGATCGAAATAGAAAAAAAAAAGGGCTAAAAAATGATTAAGAGCAATTATTAGCAGCATAATTATACTTAGTTTAGACTCTTCTTTTTTAAAAAAGTATATAAAATTGCTTAAAGTTTGTTTAATTAATTATTGGATTAAATATGCTAATTATATAGTGTTGGCTTGTGAAAATAAAATAAACAACGCCTGTGTGTCACTTTTATGCCAATATTCGATAAATAATCATGTTTTCAAAAATAATTTCCTTATGAAATTCACAAAACTCCTTAAATCTTAGTTTCTTTTTTTTAATCATATATTACCTTCGTCCGGAATTGTTTGTCATGTTACGTTTTTCGAAAGTTAATTTGATTAATTCTCAAAGTTAAATTAGATTATATTAATTCGATATGTTAAACAAAAAAAATTAGATATTCTAAAATTATATGAAAAGTACTATAAATTGCAAATTTTTTTTGTGTTAATATGATTAAAAAAATACATATTAAAATGTTAGTCAAAATTTTTATCGTTTGACTCTATCTACTTTCGAGTTAAATTTAATTTTTAACTTCAATTATAGTGATTTTTAATTATTGCACCTACCTTTTAATTAAATGATTAAAAAGAATTAGTCACAAATTTAAAAAGTATATGATATTCTTTTTTTTTAAATAATTTAATTTTTTTTAATTAAATGTATTAAAGTTAAAAGAGAAAAAATGTTCAAAAACGGTAAAATAACATAGTGTGAAATATGTTATTATATCATTCTGGCCAAAAAGATTTTTTCCCTTTATAGAAATGTGTGGATGGCGTAAAATTAGACTACTTTTGCTCTTTTACTACATAATTTGCTGAGTTCTGAAGCTAAATTTTTAGCTCGCTCGACAAAAGCTCTATAAAAATTAAGTTATAAGGTTCGACCTATCTTGTTATTTTCTCTTGAGTTGAGCGTTTATCGAAAATAATTTCCTTCTCTAAGATAAAAGCAAGATTTGTATATACACTTTATCCTGTCAGATTTCATTTTTGTGAGCCATGCTAATATATTTTTTATTGTAATATTTAAAAACATTAAATACAAAATAATAAAATTTAATTTTAAATCTGTCTACTCGAAGATTCAAAGTACATGAACATTCAATACTAACCACTTAAATCTTTTGACCCAATGACAGCTTCTATTTCCAGCTTTCTTTAACTAATTTACTTAAAAAATAGAAAAATTTAATAGTTTACCATAATACTTGTTCAATGTTGTTATATCTGTTTTTATGCAGCCTAGTGAGGCTATCAAACATAAATAATAGTTTTTTTCGATTTAAAATAAGTGGCGTTTTAAATTTTTTATATTTTCTATAAGAAAATAAGTTAATAATTAATTATAAATATTACTAATATCAAAGATAAATTTTCTCTTTAGAACGATCAGAGTAAAGAAATGAAATTATACTGAATATATTATTGCTATTATTAACTAATTGATCGAATTTTTGAAAAATATAAAGTAGAAGATAAATTTTCTCTTTAGAAAGATCAGAGTAAAGAAATGAAATTATACTGGATATATTATTGTTACTGTTAACTTATTGATCGAATTTTTGAAAAAAATATGAAGTGTTAAATGAAGACATTTGATATAATTGATATCATTTTATACCTATAGAATAAAATTTCATTTCACAATTGATATCATTTCACATAATTCCATTTATTTCCTTTTTATAATAAAAGGAAACAACAAATTTTGTGTCTAAAAAACACAACATAATTAATGTTAATTAATTCCAACCCCCCCCCCCCCCCTATATTGGGAGTTTTTTGCCTTCAAATACATGTTTTTTCACACCAGAAATGTGAATTCTTGTTAATAATCTTTCCAATTTATGTTTGATGCATCAATCTCAAAGTTTTTTCTCTCTTCTTCAGACATTTCTTCCATTAAAATCCTCATATTGCCAGTGTGAAACCTTGCAAAAAAATAAAAGACGAAAAATTGATGAACACAGACAAAAGTTACTTTTATTTATGTGACGATATTTGACTGTGTTGAGAATTGTTTTTATAATATAAGAATCATAGATCTTATGATTTTGCATGTGTCATGATATTTTTATTTGGTTATAAAAGCTTGTCATATAGTTTGATATCTTTTGTTTCAAATAAAACTATAAAATAAAAATGTCAGGTAAAAGAAAACAACAAACAAATAAAAAATTATACTCTTTCTCTATTTATATGTTGTCTATCAAAAACTTTGCCTTTTTTTCAAGATTACAACTTAAATTTTATAAAATATTTCTTATAAACATTTTTTGAGTGACGTCATTACATAATCGACGCGTATGAAATTAATAATGAATAAAAAAAAAAAGGTTCATACCTTCCTCTATAGAAACCATATGGTTCATAGAGCTTGCTAAAGTTGTTGAGGAATTCCACTTTCCTTTTAAATCTCATGTGAATTTTCAATAACTCTTTTTCACTTAAATCTTGTACCTTATGCTGCTTGGATAGTACCTCCCAAATATAATTTGAAAAATCTGATATTTTATCAAAATATTTCATTTCCTTAACTTCAATTTTATCCCCTTTTGAGTTAACAAAAGGAAATAAAGTGAAATATTCATAGCAATAGTCAAATAATTGGTGTATTGCAACAGGATTCACTAATGTTGTTGCTAAGTGATACACATTTAATTGTGGACTTTGCAAATATCCATGCTTTGCAATAGCAGCCATTGTTGCATTTACAACCACATCAACTGGATCTAAATCATGTAAAAAAAAGTGGTCAGATTATGCAAAATAATAATAATATAATAATAATAATAATAATTGTTGGAAATATACATGTTTGAGATACAATTAAGTAAATTAAAGTATGTTGTGTGTCTTTACTCTTTCAAGGCGCTTTAAATCACTAGGTTATTTCATATTGTTGTGTCAAGAGTGTCCAAAATATGTTATTTAGCCGCTTTTTTATTTTACTTGTATATACAGTATAATTTTTAGTTAAATTGGACATCCTGACATAAGGATAGCTACGCCACTGACTGACAATCATTATTTAATTTTTCTTTTACGTGTTTGGCTCATGAAGCAAAAGGGAATTTTTACGTGTTTTATAGCTTGAACTTTTAAGTGAAATAGTCATATACACTTTATATCATCGCATCAAAATCGACATAAATTAATCGTTTTGAGTCTCCCCAATAATTATTGTTCAAGTTTTTACGAGAATCAAGATAGAATAAGGGGGACAAATTTAAACCGCCACAAATTTACAAAAAAATCTCTACAAAAATAAGTATTTTCTTTTAGTGATAGACAAAGGTTCGGAGTTCGAGCCTCTTGTTGATCCATTATTTTATAAAAATGCACTTGGTGAATCTCTCTCTCTCTCTCTCTATATATATATATATATATATATATATATATATATATATAATATATATATATATATATATATATAAAATTCCAAAATTAATATTTTCAATTGAAATGTAATGTAAACTTATACTTACCAAATCAACATCAGTATCTTGATCACAATACATTGCAGGAAGTTCCCCTTTTGCATATAGAAAAATTGAAGGGTCAATTACCCTAAGAGAGGAAGACAACATAGAAGTAAGAAACAATACATTAATAATTATTTTTTTTTGGTGCACAAAATATTTCATGTTCGCAGGATTTGAGGAAGTGCAGCATCTCATGGTGTGATTAGGGATGGAATCAAAATTTTGATTCAGGCGTGTCAAAATACAAAAAGTAAAATCGTGTAGAAGTGAAAGGGTGTAATTTTCTGACGAAGGGATATCGATCAACCCCCCTCAAGTATATGTAGCTTCACTACATGATATAGACAAACCACCCTAAAAAAAAAGTATTAGTGACTGTTTTCACATCTCAATCTATGACATGTAATAATCACAGGGAGATAACTTTTTTATTATTCCGAAACTCATATAAGTATTATATGAACTAAACAAAAGAAATTTTAATACAATATATTATCACCTGTATCCTTGTATCCATCCTGGAAAAGGCTCTTTATAACTACTTGTTATTACTGAGGGTCGAAGAATAAGTATTGGAATTTCATCTCTCATATTATTTATCATCATTTCACCAATTGCCTTTGTGAATGTATATGTATCTTGCCATCCATATAGTTTTGCCCTATTTAATTAAAAAAAACAATTAATTATGTTCTTTTTTTTAAAAAAAAAGGAATTTTTTCTTATATCAATCAATATAATTATATAAAAAGAAAAATACCTCTCAACTCCTAAATTTTTCATTATTTGCTCCAAGCCAATATTATTTGTAATATTGTTCTTCAATTTTGAAATCAAGTCAATTTCATTGTCAACATGCAATGATGGAAAATTAGTATATGGAGAAATTGAATTGATTTTTTCCTTTGTTATGCTTTCTCCCATACTAAATGGCTTCTCCAATATTAATCCTTCTCTTTCTCCATTAGCATATGCTTCATGAAAATAAAAAAAACATATTTCAATGTTGTAATTAAATAAATATTAGTGTATATAACTTAAATATTATAACATATGTTTTATTTGAAGTTTATTCAAATACATACCTGTGGAATAATGCATAAGAAGTTTAAGATTCTTGCATTTCTTGGCAAACATCATGAGTTGATATGGACCATTCACATTAGCATCAAGAGCTAAATCATACCTTTAAATAAAATAATGAAATGCTAATTATAAATTAATAACATAAAATTAATCTCACATAATCAAATCTAATTTAAATTGTATAACCTATAGTTGAATAATAATAATTTATGTAAAATAAAATAAAAAAAACCTCTCATCAAATGTGGTGTTTGCTGCTGAGTCAATGATCAAATCAATTTGTTGAGCAATTTGTTGAGAAGTAATAATATCCATACCAAGATTTGGCTCATATATATTTCCAACTATTGGAATTAATTTATTCAATATGAATGGCTTGTAATATTCACCATGTATTTCTTCTAGACATTTGAATAATTTTGACTCAATAATCTGATGATAATAAGAAAAACTATATATTAATAATTTTTTTCATATTTATATTTGACACTATATATAGAGAAAAAAAATTAACTATGAAATTCATCACTAATCTGTCACGAAATAACTTGTAGCCTACATTAGGGGTGTGCATCGGTCGTTCGGTTCGGTTTTACATATAATCGGTTCGGTTTATCGGTTTTCGGTTTTAAAATATGCTAACCCAATAACAAACCAATAAGAAATTCTTTATCGGTTTATCGGATTATCGGTTTTTGATGTTATCGGTTCGGTTTCGGTTAACCCAATAAGAAAATGTCGATCAAATAATATATAATAGTACGTATGTTATAATTACATGTTACCAACTTACCGCCAAAACATAATAGAAAACTTTGAATGTTGATCAAATTACTAACATTCACAAACTTGCAAAAGCTATCTCCTACAATTACGAACTAGAATTAAAACTAAAATAAAATATTTCAATGAGACAATCTTGAACAGTTGCTTGATCCACCAGATAATCAATGAAGTTCTCACCAATTTCGTAACCAAAAAATCACATAGCCTGAAAAGCTAATATTGAATCTATTTATGTATTAAATTATGTATATTTAATATTGAGGAAGGGTAAAGTAGTAAATAATTATCGTCTTATTGGGTTATCGGTTTACCCAATAACCCAATAGGAAAAACCGAAACCGACCCAATACCCCAATATTTATTTTTTCTAAACCCATTAAAAACCCAATAACCCAGTAACCCAATAACAATAACCCAATAACATTTTATCGGTTCGGTTTATTGGTCGGTTCGGTTTTTGCACACCCCTAGCCTACATTATTCTATCTTATGTTGTTGGTCCATCGTATATCGCTAATTCATCGTTTAATAGGATTTTTTAATTTATTTTTGTGACATAAGTCGTCCTTTGCTATCCGTTTAAATAGGATTAACGATAAATTTTGTTGTTTTGTATCACAATATATATAGTGTATACATACTTCACTTTTTAATCTGTTAAATGCAGCTTCTTTATCCTTTGCTCTGATGAGGATGTAGATCTTGTTTATTTTTGGTGTTGTTCTCAACATCTTTTCAATAAGTGCTGCAAAAATATTTTATATTATCATCTCATTTGAAAAAAAAATATAAATAAAGTGATACATATTATCACATCAAGTGAAAATTGCATTGATGATACCAAAAATATTTATTAGGGCCCGTTTGGATGGGCTTAATAAAAGCAGCTTTAAAAAAGTATTTTTGAAAGTGCTGAGACTTATTTTTAAAATAAGCAGTTATGCATTTGGATAAAAGTGTTGAAGTTGCTATGCCAAACGTGAAAAGGGAAAAATGGAAGAAAGAGATGTTAGAGTTATGTGGGTAATTTGGAGATTGTATAAAAATATTATGGGCAAAAAGATAAAAATGTGGTCAACTTAAAACAACTTATAAGCTAAAAAAAAAAACACCCCTACCCCAGCTTTTCACTTTGGCTTAAAATAAGTTTTTTTTAACTTAAAATAAGTTATTTTGAGTATTGTCAAACAGCTAAATAAGTCAAAAAACAGCTTTTAAGTCAGTTTGACCAGCTTTTAAGCTGAACCAAACAAGCTTAGTATCAGTGTATATGTAAAAAAAAATTAAACTCAAAATTTAAAAATATTTCTAAGTATTAGTATTTGCATATACAATATTGTCTATGTGAGTATCAATGCTTAAATATTCTACGATTCGAACTTGTGACATACAGATTATAGAGAGAAAATATTACTGCTAATTAAATTATTGTACCTTTTGCAAGAAATCCTGTACCACCAGTGACAAGAATATTTTTCCCTTCAAAAAACTCAACAATACCTATACCATTATTGGCATTTTGAGATATAATTTCTTTTTCATCATCCATGATTATGGATGGAGCATTAGTAACTACTTTAAGTGAAAAATGTTGATTATTTGGAGAAGAAAAAAATGAAGACAAACATGTTATATTTTTCATTGTTCTTTTTTCATATTTAAAGGATGGAACAATTTTATATTTATCAAAACTAGAAGAAAAATTATTTTTAGAAAATAATTTAGTTGGTGATTCCCTTGTGTATAGGGGAAAAGTGTTTTTTGTGAGAAGCATTATATTGGCAATTTGCAAAAAATATAAAAAAAATAAAATTAAAGAGAAGTTGTGGGATTGGAAATAAAATAATCTTGTCTATTTATAGAGCAAGCTAGGGAGTGTAAATGTTTTGTGTGTATGTGTCATTTACAATAAAAGTTATGACAACTACCACATGATGAGTATCAATAATATTGTTGACCATATCTTTTTTTAAAAAAAAATATTTTTAGATTAATTTAATTTAAAAATTTCATTATTTTAAAATTGTGTTATACATAATCTTGTTTAAAAAATTGAAATGTTCGATATAACATGAAATTACTTGATAATGTCTTCAACATGTTTTTGATATATCGACTTTTATTTTTGTTTCGATTTTTTTTTAAAACCAAAAATCACATATTTTCGATTGATGCATTCCGAAGAAAAACTTTTACACCTTACTATCGTCTTTGAAAAAAGAAATAAGATAATTTTTTGTGTTTTTTTAACATAAATAAACAATGTGTGTGTATATATATATAACACTGCAATAAAAGAGATATTCAGTATTGATATGTAAAACAAAAAAATTCAACAGCAACTAAGTTAATATTATTACAACCAAAGTTATTAAAATATTTATCAGCATTTATATAGAGCGTTGAACTTATAGAAATCTCACTAGTTCAATAGCTAATTATTTAGATATACTCTATTTTCGCAATATTACATATCTTACCAGATTTTAGTGTGTATAGATACATCCTGATATATGCATTGAATACATGAGGCCAATTTAGGTATAATTTATTCTAGAGACATTGTATTCAAGTACATTCGCATGTATCTCGAACACATAACAAATTTCACTCGTTACTTTCCCATGTATCTGGTACCCCATATACATGTGAATATATATATATATATATATATATATACACGCCTAATTATATAGTAATTTTTTATATATTTATATTTATCATCGTCGTAACTAATTAAGAAAATTTTTATTTTTATTATAAGTATATAAATAGATATAGAGGCAGATATATACAAGTATATCATTGATATGTATTATGAATTCATCATGGGCAAGCTAAGGTTAATAATACTATTTTTCGCCCATAATTAATAAATACGAATTAATATTATATTTTGGATAAATAATTGGCTATAAAGACGATGGGTTCATAACTACTATTTTTATAACAGAATACTTATCAACCAACAAATTTAAATATAGAATGAGTGTTATGTCTAATTAAATGCAAAATAAATAAAACACCAATAAAAATGTTTCGGGAGACTATGCTGCCTTTGTTTGCGAAAATGCGCCACATTTATCTTTATCGCTGAATTGAAATTTTCGCTCGATTTTTTATCAAGAGTATTTTGAATTTCATAAATAATATTATAAAATTTTAAATTAAACCATTCACATTTTCATATTATTAAATAAATCACAATGAATTTAAATCAATTCCTTCACTTCTTCGATATCTTTTTAACTCATTAGTTTGTTCTTTTAAATCAGTTGAAGTTTGAGTCATTAATTAAAGTTGACTTTGAACTTTTGACTTTTTTTTAAAATAATACATCTCAATTAAAAATTTAGAGTAATATAATCTTGTCTAGGCAATTACTAATTGACTAAAAATTTAGACTAATATGATTTGATCTTGTGAATTAAATAATAGAGGTGATTTTGAAGATTTGATTTCTTTTAGAATAATAAATCTCCATTAAAAATTTAGATTAATATGATTTGATCTACACAATTTATAATTGAGGATCAAATAATAAAGGATTGCGATCAATTTTGATCAATTTAATGAATTCTAAACTATTTCATTGTAACAAGTAGATAGCAAAAAATCAAATTATTGTGATGAACAAATAAAAATTCAAGCACATAATAAAAAAATCGAATAGCAAAAAAAAATAAAATATTAACCTAATTTGGAGATTTGAGATGTCGAATAACAATAATTGATGAACAAGAAAGGAAAGAAAATTGAACAAACTGTACAAGGATTTGAGGAGTAAACACTATTTTTATTTAATTATAATAACTCTATTTGATAAAAGAAATTTTGAGTTTTATATTAATTCTAAAATAAATAAAAAGTTATTAAATTTTGAATGAATTTAAATGGTGTGTATGTATTTAGCGAACGGACTTATTGTTTTGAATTTAAACCAAAAATTTAATAATTTTAAGAAAAGAAAAAAAATAAAAAGTGAATAAAACATACAACATCTGCCTTTTTACGCCATGTTACAAGGAGTCTACTGTATATTATTTTAGTTTTTAATTTTTGTTTTTATTTCTTTTTATATAGGTATATTCGGTAAAAAAATTTGATAAAATCGTATTACGTAAAATATGTTGGATGTATCTAAATTTGCCCTTGAGTGGTAGAAGCATATGATCACATTGGGAATAACAAAAATAATACTCTATTCATTTAAAAAATAATGACTTTTTTTTTATGGCAACATTTTCAAGTTTACATATTTAACGTCATAAATAAGAGTAATTTTATACATTTGACATATTTTAATTTAAGATCACAAAGATTCAAAAGTCTCATTTATTTTCTTAAACTCCGTGTCAAGTCAAATTAGGTCCTTCTTTGTGAAACGGAGAAAGTAGTATTTTAGAAAATGATTATAATCCATAATAATAGTAAATTAAAAAAGAAGTGATAAATTATTTTTTGGTTACTAAATAAAAATAAGTAAAAAGTAGTTTTTTTTTAGTATACACGACCAGCAAAAGAAAATAAGGTTAGGATAAAGAAAAATAAGAGAACGGATGACAAAATAGAGAATCGAATCCTCACAAATAAAATGAAAGTTCAAATACCCAATCGATTCAACTATTTTTATTTTTCATAAGAAAATTAAGAGGAAAAATATTTTATTTTGAAATTTGGTAATTTTCAAAAGTAGTTAAATTTTGGATATGATCCAAATGATCTCTAAATTTCTAAAAAAGAGGAAAGTGTAATGACATTAATGAAATATTTTATTTTGGCTGTGTATATGTCATCAACAATCAAAGATATAACAACTACCACAAGATGATATCAGTAATATTGTTGACCATATCTTATATTTTGTCTGACATTTCTTTAATTTATGTTTAGATTAAGTGTAATTGTTAATTAAAGTTATGATAAAATTGACTAATGTTTTAAAAGATTTTATTGGGATGGCTCGTCCTGAGGGAGGCTTTAGTTAGTACGGGGCTTCGATCAGTAAGACTTACTTTCTAACATCTGATTGTAAATCTTAAATACGCCTAACGTCTAATTTTCATGGCTTGCTAACAGATTTTATACAAATTTATGTGTTAAATTTTTTAGTTAACATTGTTGGTCTCAATAATTCTTGAATAAAGGAATGATATGTATATGTATTTTTTTTAATCTATAGATATAAGAGTATTAAGAGTAACTGAAAGAACCAATTGCAGTATCGCATTTTTTTTACTACTTAATAACACTGTAAATGTAATTATATATTACGTAATATTTCTTTTAAAAATACGTAGCAAAATTTTACCTTTTTTCTTTATCATTCATCTTCATAATTTTGTCATTCAAAATTTTATACATCATAATACTACTAAAGTTCAAAATTATATATCAAAATAATACTAATGTTCAAAAAAAACATAGACAAATTATGTTTATTACATGAATACAATTAAATAATATCCTTTCAATATTTAGAATTAATTTATCCTATTCTTTTCTAGTACATATTCTTGTACACCAGGAATATGAATCTTTTCAATATAATTTCTCCAATTAATTTTTGTCACATCAATTTCAAAGCTTCCTTTTTCTTCTACAGACATATCTCCCATTAACTTTCTTATGTTGCCATTGTCAAACCTAGCCAAGAAAAAAATAAGTTATTTATTGGCTAGTCGGA
This sequence comes from Solanum habrochaites, assembly GCA_027704765.1. Taxonomy (NCBI): domain Eukaryota; kingdom Viridiplantae; phylum Streptophyta; class Magnoliopsida; order Solanales; family Solanaceae; genus Solanum; species Solanum habrochaites. The sequence continues at coordinate 2,445,605 of JAKWJA010002497.1, read as the reverse complement.
TTTAAGCATAATATCAGACATCAAACGAGAAATTAAATATATTTTTTTCATAATTACGAATCTAATTACATATCATCTATGTTTCAATAATTTATGTGACATATTTGACTGAATATGAAGAATATTATTTACTCCTATTAAAGAATCGAAGGACAAATCGATTAGTTACATGTAATATAAAAATATATCATTTTTCTTTGAGACAAATGATAAACTAATTAATATCACACGTACCAGCCTTTGTAGAACAAGTAGGGTTCATAAAGTTTGTTGAAATTCTTCAAATATTCAACTTTCTTTTTAATTAAACGTATTTGAGTTTTTGTAAGCTCTTTTCCATCTTGTACTTCATGCTTCTTGGATAATACCTCCCAATATTAATTTTCACAATCTGATGTTTTGTCAAAAAATCTCATTTTTTTAACCTCAAATTTATCTCCTTTTGAATTAACAAAAGGAAATAATTTGCAATAATTATAAAAATAGTCACAAAGTTGAGAAAGTGAGAGAGGATTTATAGATGATGATGCCACATGATAAATATTTAGTTGTGGATTTTGCAAATATCCATGTTTTGCCATAGCAACCATTGTTGCATTTACAACCATATCAACTGGAACCTAAATCAAAGTAAAAAATAATAAATCGAGATGATCAGATACTTTAATAATAATAATACATAAAATTATAAATGTTAAATCTATTGAAAGAAGTATGTACTTACCAAATCAACAAGACAATTTGGATCACCAAAAAGGCATGGAAGGTCACCCTTTCGATAGAAAAAGATTAAAGGGTCGATTGTCCTAATAAAGAAAGAGATAATTCAAAAAAAAAAATCAAAAAAAATTAATATTTTTTGAAATTATAAATAGGCGGAACACATTAATAGTTTCTTCTAAAATTTTCAGTAAATTTCATTTAGACTCTTCAATTGTCTTGTACTATGATCGAGCAACATGAACACATGATAAATTGTTTCGAATATGCATTTCCGACTCAAACTTTTGAAAAAATTCTTGGGCATGTTGTCAAATTTAATATATGTCACTTCCTTTTATTATACACATTATCTTTAATAAATCATAAAATGTCAAGCATGCTCCAATTAATTGCATACTTTATAGGGCTAAAAACATAAATATACAAATTAAAGACCTTTTTATTTCACCGACATAGCAATAGTTTCTTTTCAAATCAAATATATAAAATAATAATATTGTTTTAAAAATAAAACCAAAATGTTAATGGAAGAAAATAAACAATGACACAATTTTATTTCCATTTCATTATTTTCTCCCATCCTTTTACCCTAGCTTCCACCATTTATATAATTGACTTATCTATGTAATAGATGTTTGATAACATGCGTAGAATCTTGGGAAAATGGTCAGATATACCCCTCAATTTTGTCATTTGGAGCTGATATACCCCTCGTTATAAAAGTGGCTCATATATGCCCTTATCGTTATACAAACGGCTCACATATACCCCTGTCGTTACAAAATGGCTCACATATACCCTTCATTTAACGGATGTTAAAAATTAGTTTTAAATTTATATTTATTACTTTTAATTTTTTTTTAAAAATGATTTTGGGGGTATATATGATTCTTCTATCAAAGTTCAAGGTATATTTTAATTTTTTTCATACATAAATTATTTTTTGACTTCTTTTATTATAATTATTTGAGTTTCTTATTCTTATTTTATTTTTTTTCTTTCATTCCTTAGTTTAAAGAAAAAAAATTAAACTATTTTTTTGTGTGTATTGTAATTTAATTTCGTATTCGAAGAAAAAATTTGGTCATCTACAATAAGTTTTACAAGAATATTAGTGAAACATAAATAATTTGATTATCAAAATAATAATTATAAATTAGTCATTGAAACAAAAAAAGTCAAAAAAAATATTTGACGAGGATTAAATTTACTCATATGGGATTATATTTTGTAGAAAAAAAAAATAAAAATTTAGATTAAATTTTTTTTCATTTCCGTTAGAGAAAAAGGGTATATGTGAGCCTACTTGTTTCATAATAAGGGGTATATCAGCTCTAAATGACAAGTTGAAGGGTATATCAGACCCTTTTCCCTAAAATCTTTCTTCAAAATGTGTGAGATGTGTCTAATTTAAACAATTTATCTTGTCTTTTAATTATTTAAATAAAATTGACAACTGAGAAACTTAAGAAACTATCGATATATATATATATATATTCAACCATATAAATATTTGAATAAATAATGTCACCTGAATCCCTGCATCCATCCTAGAAATGGCTCTTTATAGCTACTTGTTATTACTGAGGGTCGAATAATAAGTATTGGAATTTCATGTCTCATACTATTTATCATCATTTCACCAATTGCCTTAGTAAATGAATATGTATCTTGCCATCCATATAACTTTGCCCTATTTAATCAACAAACAATTAATTTTTAAAAAAAATGAACTTTTTCTTATATCATATAATTATATAAAAAGAGAAAATACCTCTCAACTCCAAAATACTTCATAATTTTCTCCAAGCCAATATTATTTGTAATATTGTTCTTCAATTTTGAGATCAAGTCAATTTCATTGTCAACATGCAATGATGGAAAATTAGTAAAGGGAGAAATTGAATTGATTTTTTCCTTTGTTATGCTTTCTCCCATACTAAATGGCTTCTCCAATATTAATCCTTCTCTTTCTCCATTAGCATATGCTTCAAAGTAAATAAATATAATATTTCAAAATTCATATAATAAAATCTAGGAAGAATAGAACTTGTATATTCAATACTAAAAATCATTATTTTCCCATGGAAAATTAATCAGTCATCAACGACTATTTTCATAGATATTCTGATTGAATCAGTGAGAAGAAAATATAGAAATATCGTATATGCATAAAAAAAAAATTAAAAATTTCTCAATATTTTAGCGAGAATAAATCTGTTTCTAGCTATACGTTTTTTCGAACTAGTGTACATACCGGTAGAATAATGCATAAGAAGTTTAAGTTTCTTGCATTTCTTTGCAAATATCATGAGTTGATATGGACCATTAACATTAGCATCAAGAGCTAAATCATACCTAGAAACATGAAATTAAAAAAAATGTTAATTATTTAAATTGTGTATATTATCTTAGTAGAATAATTATTTATTTATTTATAGAAGTAAAAAAAAAAGTAAACCTTTCATCAAATGTAGTGATGGCAGCAGAGTCAACAATCAAATCAATTTCTTGAGCAATTTTTTCACTAGTAATAATATCCATACCAAGATTTGGCTCATATATATTTCCAACAATAGGAATCAATTTATTTTGTATGAATAACTTGTAGGATTCACCATGTATTTCTTCTAGGCATTTGAACAATTCTGACTCCATAATCTGAATTTTAAGCAAAATGAAGGTGTAAATAGTCTACTCATATTGTCGGTCAATCAGTGACGGAGCTAAAATTTTAACTTGAAATCACAATGGTTCAATAAATAACATACTCTCTATATTCGTTAAGGTGACCAGTTAAACATCTTTAATGAAAAAATTAGAAAAAATGCACAACTACCCCTTCACCTATGCCCGAAATCTCAGAGACTCACTTATACTATACTAAGGTCCTATTACCCCCCCTAAACTTATTTTATAAGTAATTTTCTACCCCTTTTTAGCCTACGTGGCACTAGTTTGAAAAAAAGAGTCAACCATCGTTGGACCCACAAGATAGTGTCACGTAGGTCGAAAAGAGATAAAAAATTATTAATAAAATAAGTTCAGGGGGTAATAGGACCTTAGTATAGTATAAGTTTGTCTCTGAGATTTCGGACATTGGTTGAGGGGTACTTGGACATTATCCCAAAAAATTATGTTGCATATATAAGTTCAATTAGTTGTACTTTATACATATATTAAAATTTTTAATAAATTGATGGACTCAAATATTTATAAAACTAATTATAAACATACTTCAATTTTTAATCTGTGAAATGCAGCTTCCTTATCCTTTGCCCTGATGAGCAAATAGATCTTGTTTACCTTTGGTGTTGTCCTAAGTATTTTTTCAATCAAAGCTGCAAAAAGAAAAAAAAATTTACACAATTAGGTCACTTGTATGATTTTAATTATATGTAAATCTCTTAATAAAAAATTAATCAATTTTTTTTAAAAAAAGAATGACAACTAATATGAATGGGTTAAAGGGAAAAAGACACATATCTACTTAACTTATCGTGAAAAGTTAGTTACACGTTTAATTTATTATGACAATTTATTACACACTTAAATTATTTAAAAGCAAATTTATTTCAATTTTGACGCACATACAGCCAGTCACATGATGGAAAAGTATTTCACAGTCGCGCCACATCATCATCATATCACTAACACATCAATAATGACGATAGATTTTTTTTAAAAAAAAATCCATGTCGCCTTATTTTTTCTTCTTTCTTATGCAACATCAAATCCACCATTATTGCTGCTATAATCATAATATTCACTTATCCACCATCATAGATTTCACCACTCATAATCAAATAATTTGACCATCAAAATCTTTCTACAACGTTTACCACCATAAAAAATCGATAACAAACATAAAAAATTTAACTGAATTTAACATCAGAACCATATCCACTATCATTAAAATTCATCACAATCATAACCACAATCATAACTACAAATTCACCATCCACATTAAAATCACGAGTTTCATTATCATTATCGAAATTAAAAGTCATACCACCACTAGTTTTTCGCTCATCACCAAATCCACCATAAAAAAATATCACAAATTACACATTTCATTCAAGTTCAAATAAAAGAATTGTGAAAAGTTGAAATATTTATTTGCAAACATTTTAGTCAGAGAATTGAAAAACTAATGCTCGATTTATTATTACTGATTTTAAAGAAAATCTAACGAGAATTTTTCGTAAAGAGAAAAAAAGATCTATGAACATACCTTAAAAATTGAATTTTGTGCAAAAACTCAGAAACTTTTTACATTTAAAAATAAATAAATAGGAGTGTATCTAGGGAAACACAAATGGTTATTTCAAATTTCCTTCGTAGTAAAATACACTGTATATATTATTTAACGTACCTTTTGCAAGGAACCCCGTACCACCGGTGACAAAAATATTCTTCCCTTCAAAAAATCAATAATTCCTATTCCATTATTGCTTTTTTGAGATATAATTATTTGTTTTTCATCCTTCATAGTTATGGCTTCAACATTAGTGATTGCTTTGAGTTGGAAATATCGTCGAGGGTGTTCAATTTTTTGAGATTTCATAACATAACATAATTTTTTTCTTCTTTTATGGTTCTCAAATGATGAAAAATTATTACTATTTATAAACATAGTAGAAACATGATTTTGAGAAAATAAATTATGAGTATGTCCCCTTGTATCAATGGGAAAAATATTTTTTATGAGAAGCATATTGGCAATAAATATATAAATTAAAGAGAAGTTGTGGGATAGAAGCTAAACTGATATTCTCTATATATAGAACTAGTTAGGGAGTATAAATACAACAATAGAAGTTTGGTGTACTGTGTGATGAGAATCAGAAATATTATTGGATAATGTATTTTAATTTGTTTAAAAAATAATTTTCAATGTACGTCTAGTCAAAATTTGTCAAAATTCACATGTGGTGTTAGAAAATATATTTATATAGTACATGTATATAACTTAAATTCATATTAAAAAGTATGTTGGAGTTAAGGGGAAATATAAGAAGCTTTTTTCTGAATCTTCTTCGTCGAAAAATTATATTATATATTTTCTTTTATCTTCTTTGAGTAAAGAGGGATGAAAGCATCTTTTCAGATTTATATATAAAGGGTTTTTTTTAGAAATTTTTGTAAATAACCACTATAATAAACTTAATTATGTTTCGTAACATATTTACGGATTGTAACTATAGTTTAAATTTGATTATTTTTGTATAAACTTGAATTAATTAATTTATACGATTACAAACATCAGAAGTCTAAACACTTATACAAATTATATTATACAAATTCAAGTTATACAAAACTAAAAAGTTGAGCCGTATAATTACAGTAAAAAATAGGTCGCAAATTGTAATTATACAAACTATAACTATATAAAATAATTAATTAATATATATTTACTTATACGTATAATTTTTCCTTTTTTCCTTCATCTTTTATGGTTCTCAAATAAAATATATTACTAGGTCAAAATTGAGTATCAAAAACTAATGGACTGCAAATCAATTTAGTCCATGAAGTTTTCTTCTCCTTTTTTATGAAGAGTAAAAACATTTATTTTTTTAAAAGAAAAGTATATTTGTCGATTAAAAGTGAAGTTTTATGAATACGATCTAAAATTATCTTTTCCATTTATAGAGCTTGCAAGGGAGTGTAAATACACTAATAAATGTTTGATGGAGTACCATATTAATTATGAGTACCAGTATTTCCTCCGTTTATTTTTAATCGAACGATAAGAATTTTAATTAATATTTTATGATATATTTTTTTATTTTATTGATATGTTAAAAAAGTTACAATCTATAGTACTTTTTTTAAAATAATTTTTGAATATCTAAATTTTTTGTTTAAAGTATTGAATTAATATAATCTAATTAACTCGTCTTTCATATATGTAGATTAGAATTAGTGAAGAATTTTGTTAATTGATTATAAAAATTATATATTAATAATCTCACTTCTACAAAAGGGCTTCCCATTATCATATCTAAATGAATGCAAAATAACATACTCATAAATATGTCAATAATAAGATATATCACTGGGTAAATGACACATGCAGCTTATCCCGAGATGGACCTGCAAGTTTCATGTGCATCTGTTAACTTTGATATTTATATTTTTTATATATTTATATTTATCATCAACGTAACTGATTGCGTAATTTTTTTTTTTATTATAAGTATAGATTGACATAGAGGGAGATGTATACAAGTATATCATAAATATAGATTATGAATTCATCATGGGGAAGCTAAAGTTATAGTTAATACTTGTGTTAGCCCATAACTCATAAATATAATATTAGATTAGATGAATAATAATTGGCTATAAATTAAATGAAACACAAATAAAAATGTTTCTATAATACTATAATAAATAAAGACATGCTATTGAGTTGAGTGGTAGATGGATATGATCGCATAGGGAAAAACAAAAATCATATTTTAGAAAATAATTATATTGAATTAAAAAATAAGTGATAAATATTTTTTGATTTTACTAAATATAGACCAGTAAAAAAGAAGACATTTTTTTTAAGTATACAAGACAAGTAAAAAAAATAAAATTAGAAAAAAAAAAAAATAACAAAATGAAGTATCGAATTTAATCAATCAAATATTTTTAAAAAGAAGCATATTTTGGTAATTTCCAAAAATTGGAATGTTTTGGGATATGATTCAAAATGATCTCTTATATTTCTAAAAAGGGAAAGTGTAAGAACATTAATGAAATATTTTATTTTGGCTGTGTATATGTCATCAACAATCAAAGCTATAACAACTACCACATGATGATATCAGTAATATTGTTGATCATATATTTATTTTGTCCGATATTTGTTTAATTCATCTAATGTCTGATTGTTAATTAAAGATATAATGATAATTATCGAGTGTTTTGAAAGGTTTTATTGAGATTTGTTTTGGGACTCGTCATGAGGGAGGGCTTTAATTAGTGTGTGGCTTAATTCGGTAAGACTTACATTTTAAGGGTCCGATTGTAAATCTTAAGCACGATTATAAATTTTAATACAATATATTATCACATGTATCCTTGTATCCATCCTGAAAAGGCTATTTATAACTACTGTTATTATTGAGGGTCGAAGAATAAGTATTGAAGTTTCATCTCTCGTATTATTTATTATCATTTCACCAATTGCCTTTGTAAATGTATATGTATCTTGCCATCCATATAATTTTGCCCTATTTAATTAAAAAAATAATTATTATGTTCTTTTAAAAAAAAGAACTTTTTTTTCTTATATCAATCAATATAATTATATAAAAAAGAGAAAATAGAAAATACCTCTCAACTCCTAAATTCTTCATTATTTGCTCCAAGCCAATATTATTTGTAATATTTTTCTTCAACTTTGAAACTAAGTCCATTTAAGGGGTTAACCCATGCCCGAAGTCTCAGAGACACTTATATTATACTAAGGTTCTATTATCCTCCTGAACTTATTTTATTAATAATTTTTTACCTTTTTCGCTCTACGTGACACTATCTCGTTGGTCGTCACTTTTTCCTCTGTTTCAGCGATTTGGTCTCAAATGGGTTTAAGGAATTGACTAATGAATTAATATAAATTAATTAAAGAACATCTTAATATAACGAAATAAAATAATTTACTTAATTATGAACTAATTAATCCTAAAATAGACTACTGAATAATTAAACTAATTAACCAAATATTAAAACAAAATCTTTTTAGACGATTAACAAATATTCATAAAATAAACTAATTATATATTTTTTTTAAAAACATATTTATTATGAAAAATTATAAAAGCGACCAAAACTAATTCAAATACTTAAAATTATATTTTGAACTTTATAAAAACTAATTAATTTAAATCGTTGAAATTTAGGAAACTCGACGATTAATTTGTATTGTGGAGGGTCAAAATTGGGTTTTAACAAATATTCCTTTCAAACGTAACTTTTGTTAACCATTCGATATTTGAAATGTATAATTTTAAATAATTTAAATTTTGTGTAGCATTTTTCGTATTAAGGGAAATCGCTTTATATGAATAGTTTCCATTTGTTTTAGTGCTTATTTGGAAAAAGAAAAATCTTTTCAATTGCAATATATATCTTTTTTAATATTTTCAACAAAATCAGCCAAAGGTTGGTTGGGCCACTAGGTTTGGGCCCAATAGTAGGGTTAATGGGCTTCCACTCAACTCCCTTGAGTTTGCTTGTCAATTCGGCTCGTGTTTTACGGGTACCGAATTAATATTTAACTACGTGTTGTCATTAACAAGGGTTAAAATAGGATGTATAAGATCCCTGCACCTTGATCATAGGTTTCAAGTTCGAGCATCAAGTATGTTAAACTCTTTTTAGAAAGTATTTATCCCTTAAATGAACCTTATGTGACGTGAACACGGATTAATCGAATCCCAACATGAATACAAGACCCCGAGTGAGAAATCAAGAAAAATTTGTTGTTATAATTTGAGGAAAGTTTATGGACCTACTAAAAATTAGCAACTTATTTACGAAAAATAGTTATAGTTTTAAAAATATTATATAAAAATGGAGCAATATGTTTGTTTTTATATATAGCAAATCCTTCCTCTCTCTCTCTTGCCAATAAGAAGAAATCTATTCAAAATGTATCATTTATCAATTGTATTCAATCAAGTATATGTGAGTTTAATATTAAATACAATTATGTGAATTCGGGCCACGTCAAGAGTGTAGACTCGAGGCGTGACACCGATACAAACCAGTCTTTGCTAGTATTAAATACAATTATGTGAATTGTATATCCCAAAGGTATATAACTTACATGAAAAATATTACTTTCAAAAATCCAATTCAATTTCATCTTTTTGTTTGGTTAAAGTAGCTAAGTGGGCCAAAAGCCCATTTAAATTCTGATGGGCTAAAGGCCCTTTGGATTTGGGTGATAACATTGGGCCATGATTAAAGTCGACCATGGCACTTTTAGTAATTTTTTCATTTGGAATAACTATTTTGTAAATAAACTTTTTTATTTTATTTTTGTAATTATGAACCTCTTAGACAAAATCTAATTTTTATGTTTATTTTGTTAAATTAAAATATTTATGAAAAGAAGTTTGACCATGATCTAAAATTCGGTAAGTTATTATAAATGTTAGCCAAAAATTTAATGTTTTTTATATATAAGATTAAGAAATATATACTATATTAAACAACAGTCTAATATTTCTCGGGAGAATAATTTTCTCACAATTATTATTTATACAATTTTTGAAAATAACAGAATAAAAGCTAATGTTTTTATTGCATGTTTTCATATAATTTAATTAAATATCAATTAAATTTTTATGATTAATTTGTTTGAGAAAATATTTAAAAAGAATTTAATTGATCGGATATAGATATACTTAAAAATATTTTCTGAAAAATGTTCTTCGTACCAAACATCCTATTCCTTGAGTTCATTTGGGTGTTTGTTTTTTATTTTATATGATTATATAATTACTTAATGAGTTTAAACAGATATGATTTTTTAAAATCTACGATGTCTTAATATCACTAAGTTGCTATCCGCTTAAGGATTTTTTTTGTAAATATAGATCATACTTTATCGCGGGTAAGGACGGCTCAAGTATATAAGTGGTCAAAAGTCAATATTTCAACGAATGCTTTAACTTTTAATTTATTTTATTGAAGTTTATTATAATCCTTTCATTTAATCTTTCTTGAGACATATAACATTATAAATTTGTCAGACTTCTAATAATTCTTTCTCTCTTATGAAAACTATATACCTTTTTACAAATAATATTCAATATTTTTTGTAAAAATAAGTACATGTAATCTATATTTCTTTAAAAACGAGTCTCTCAAATTAAGGGGCCTTAGGTTAATGTCTTATATTATTCTTAGGGTTATCGAATCACCCCTTATTGAGTAACACCGTCATCATTCATCATTATCAACTATCAATATCCTTAATCATCAACATCACCAACTATGAGGCAATTCCCATTATTAGCCATCAGAGGCAAACTCTGAATTTAAAGAGTCTAGGTTCACCGAGGTCATCTTAATTTAAACATTAACAAGTTTGAAATCCCTCTATTTAGCAATTTTGATATTATTATAAATAAACCCTTTAACTTGCACTGATAAAAAGTGTAAAAAATGATTGTAGATCTTATCTATTCCTTCTAAAGATGCACTTTCTTATGTTTCCTATTTTTTAATACAAAAATAAACTTTTTATTATATTTCAAAATAATGGATAATTGTGCATCTTAACTATTCATGTCAGTCCACTTTTGCTAGTCATCATATATTTACAACCACAATCGTCAATTATATTATCATAACAATTTGTGTCATTCACTATCGATAATTACCATTATATATCTATCGTCAATATAATCAACATCAAAATGACCCCTTTTTGTGTTTGAAAGCAGAAAAGGTACGTACATACACAAAAGAACAAGTTTGGTGTCAATATATTCAATCAATTTCAAAAGTTGTAATAATTATTCTACGTGCACAACTAGGGGAAAAAAAGCACTTTTTTTATGAACTATGTTTGTAAAGTCTTTTAGGGTTTTCAATATTCAAATACTGTAAGAATTATTTATTGGTTTTAAAAAATAAAACATGTAAGAATATTTCTATTGTCATTTCATAAAAGGCCTGACTTAATTTAAATTTTAATTTATATAAGAAGTCATTTTAAAAAAAGAAATATTTAAAAAAAGTATCATATAAATTAAGATTCAATAAAAAGGCTAATATAAAGGAAAAACTTTCTGACCGAAAAATATTTAAATACAACACTCAATGATATTTCAATGGTTTCGATACATTTTTTTTTTAAATATTCAATCAAATACTACTAAGAAATTTAAGTAGGATCAAGATAGTTCTAAGAAAAATGACTTGATGAATATCAGTATTTATTTAGCGTCTTCTTGCAGCGGTTTCACGTTGTGCATTGAAGAAGACCGCAGCAACAGGTTGTTCAAGATTATTCTCTTGAGCGAAATTTCGAGTGTTGAAATGATCTCTCGAAGTTGGTTGACTAACTGAACTTCTGCTTTTTTGCTTGAAGAGAACAAACACAAACCTATGAATCCCAATATTTGGCCTTGGGGTCTCATAGCTCACCAATTCTCTTCTATTTTAATCAATTACAAAAAAAAAAAAAAAATTAAATTTTTTTTAGCTATTACAAGATTAATAGATAATTACTAATATTAGAACAAAAAAGTAAACATATTAACATGACTAAAACCTAATATGTACTAATTGGTATTACCAATATAGATCTTTTATCTTTTGTTATTATAAATGTTTTAATTACGTGATTTTACGTTTACTATAGTTATAAAAATTTTAAAAAAAAAAGACTTTCGTCCCTAGGCTAGAAAGTTATTTCATATTTTGAAAAGAATTTTTTTCCCTAAAATAACGACTTCTATATTAGTATAAAACATTAATAAATAATATACTCACAAAAATATTTTCTAAAAAATTATTTTCCCTCGTACCAAAAATATCCTTTAATTTTGTCTAAATCTTTAATTTATCATATAATCATATACTCTCCTTGTGAACTTCATGTTTAACTTACAATATTCACATATAATATTTAAATTACTAGTAATAAAAAAATTATATTATTTTTTCTTCTTGCAGAAAATACTTAACTTACCAAAAGTAGCATCAGTTGTACCTGGAATATCAGTTATTATCCTGTCAAAACAATCAGTAAACGACTCTCAATTTTTTATTTTTTTTTAGAATTAGTAATAAACTTTGTTGTAAAATTGCTCGTAGCTAAAATAATTTTATTTAATTTTTTAGTATTGATTATATATCCATAAGAAATCACTACGATAATACTTTAGTATTGTCATGTTTTATGTCTTTCATCTCAAAATAAGTGTTACTTTAATCAAAAAATATTCTAAAATGACTATCGATTTAAAAATTCAAAGATAAAAATTAGTAACTGTTTCCAACTATATCATTGTATTAAAAAATTATTTTTTCTTAATAATGCTCAACTAAAAAAGATAAAGTTTAATAAATGAGAATAACTTAATGATTATATCTTATATTTATGGGAAAACGCATTAGTATCCCCCAATTTATATCCGAAATTTCAGAGACACACTTATACTATACTAAAATTCTATTACCTTTCCTGAAATAATTTTATAAATAATTTTTTATCTCTTTTCGGCCTATGTAGCACTATCAACCAGGTAGTTTGAAAATATTATCAGCACACGCCGGATCCAGAAGATAGTGTCACGTAGATCGAAAAGGAATAGAAAATTATTTATAAAATAAGTTCAGGGGTAATAAGACCTTAAAATAGTATAAGTATATTCTCTGAGATTTCAAACATAAATTGGGAGATACTTATGCATTTTCCCTATATTATTTTTCTTAATAGACATGAAATAAGTTAAAACTACGCTTATTTTGTACATAAGGGTATTGTTTTGCCCATTTACCCTCGTATATATACCCCCAAATCTAGTAGTATATATGCATAGCCATTTGGCTAGAAATTTGGATGAGGGAATTGTCATGTACTTTTCATATAATAAGTTTAAATGTTTTTAATTCAAGTTTAATTAATATCCATCGATAATATTATCAAATAACTTTTAACTAGTACTTTAAATGATTTGATAGTATATATAAGAAAATTATATCATCAACGTATATAAGTTAAACTCGTCTCGTTTTCTAATTCATTAATAGGCTAATTTAGGGCATACCAGTGTAGATGCTCTCTCAAATAAGGATCACTAGGTCCAGGAACATCAGGATCTGTCATGACCTACATAACAAAAAAAAGAAAATAATTGTTTTTGCATATTATAAGACCTTATTAAGTTATATATATCATCAATATTTAAAAAAATAATTACATTATATTATATCAACAATTGATATCTATAGATAAGACTCTACAAAAATGAGTTCATAATCTCAAAAATAAGATGAGTTATATGTTGTAACATGTAAATATGATCCGATAGCTCTGTTACTCAGACTTCTCAAAAATATTGAGGAACTAGTATATGTCTGGATCCTTCAAAAACAGTGCATCTTTAAGGATCCGATACAAGTGTGAACAATATTTTAAAAAAAATTCGAATAACATATATAGCTTGATCCTCTAAAATTAGTTTATACTACTAGTATATATAAACAACAACAACAATAAATCTAGTGTAATTCCATAAGTAGCGTTAGGTAAGAGTGGTGTGTGCGCAATCAATCGTCTTTTCC